>CM022543.1:19639351-20080305 GCA_012273795.1 Dendrolimus punctatus
TCCATCAAGTGGGCCGTCTGCCTGTCTGCTGAACTCCTGCAATAAAAAAAAAATAAAAAAATGATTAGATGGCACTACTTATCAATCTTCTCTCGTTTTTGATTTTTATATTTTTCTCTTCGAAGTAAACCCTTTTATGACATTTTTGTGTAGGGACGAAATAAGTGAAAAAAGCCACTTTCTATCATTCTAACACTCTATTTTATTCTTGAAATAAATAAAAACGATCTCTCGTGTAATAACAAGTATGTAATAAATCTTTTTAGTAATAATTTCTATCATTTCTATTCCATAAACTTACAGTTAATGTGTAGAAATTCAATTAGAACAAAATGATCGTCTTTAATTGCACAATTCAAGTCATTGAGAATTCTATATTAGATTCCTTCTGATGAAAGGAGGTCCATAAATTGACGTCTTGGGCTTTTATAGCAATCATTTCAATGCCATAAATCTTGGTTTATTTTAAAGAAAGGATGTTTAGGGCCTGCTTTCATTTCATCGTCAATACCAAGAAGTTATTTTTTATGAATTGGCAATTATCCGTGCAGAAACGGAGAAAGAATATAATTTCCTGCAGCCTGTCGGCCTGTCGTAAGTGGTAAAAAAACAGCCCACAGCCAGGTGGTATGGCATTTACCCAACTGGATGGCTACATCATAACAACTTTGACCATGTCTCCGAATTTCGTGATAAGCTTAAATGGTTACCTATTCGCTTTCGCCGGAATGTTCACCTACTCTCACTTTTACACAATATCCTTTACAATCCCTGTTCTCCCCAATATTTAAAGGAACTTTTTAGTTTTCTCTACCAATCTCATATACGAGAATATAATAATATGTATATATATTTATAATATCATCATATATCTAATTATATATGATTATATGTATATGTATATATAAGTAGTATAAGTATATAGTTTCTACTTTATTTAAATTTTGTTTTTTTTTATAATACACCACCAAAAATCTTATATTTAAATTTCGTTCAAAATCTCCTGACACCGGGTTGCCTGGAAGAGATCGCTATAAGCGATAAGGCCGCCTATTGTTCTAATACAAATATATCCATATCAATTGTCTAGATTTGAGTTTATGGTGAATAATAAAGAGTTTTCATTCATTCATTCATTAAACTTTGGGTTGTGTTCCGGCATTAGTGGCCAGGTTCTAGTCTTCCTTAAGAGAGCAGCAGCATATTTGTAGCACCGTTGGTGTTGCGAATGTCCATAGGCGATGGTAACCGGTTTCCATCAAGAGGGCCGTCTGCCTTTCTGCTGAACCCCTGCAATAAAAAATAATCAATTCGTTGCATATAATGATATGATTTTTTAAGATCTGACCAAGATATGCTATATTATGTGCAATCAAAACAAATTAATTCTTGTAACAACATACCAAGTTAGTATGAGTCCATTGAAAAGGGATATAAACAGATATATAAAGTACTCACGAGATAAGCCCTTCGACTAAGACCAAACTTTACTATTTTTCTTTAAAAAATATGTAAGTTTATTTTCTGTATTTTACAGCATCTAATTTACGTTTATTTTTGTGTGTTTAGATGTAAAGATGACCGCTTGGGCCATCTACTTATTCGCCAACATCGCAATAAAAAAACAAAGCTTGATAAATGATGCAATTATATAGAATGAATACACTATAATAAATTGATACCTTATCTGCTATATTTTATACAGAAATATCTAACTTGTAAGTTTGTGTTTTCTGGAGATACATTTCTAGATATTAAATGCAAAAAGTGAGAGAAGTCAATCACGTGTATTGTTCGAACACTGATATACTTGTGAAGACACGGAAAATCGTACGATCTGTTCCGTCCAGTATTTTTTTACTTTTCTAACCGTCGCGAATACAGTTTCTTTTATAATTTTCTCGTTCCTATTTTTCTCGGATAAATGTGAATAGTCCTTTATCGTACTCAATATTGGAATGGGCATGGTGCGCCGGAATTGAGTTCTTTAATGAACTTTGAGCACTTTATAATTCTTGAGGGCCATTATGAAATGTCATAGTAATTCATTATTTGAATTAATAGGATTAAGCTCTTCAGAAATGTTTGATTGAGGCTTTGTTGAATTTTGCGGGAAGTGTTGAATTGTTATTATTTTCACGCTTGGTTTTACACCACACCTTGGTGGGTTTACATAATTGTATGTGTTTTTCATATATTTCTTTAGTTATTACAATACAGGTGAAACAACAAGTCTCGATCCATAGGTCGCTGGTTCATATCCGGCTCGAAGGACCAAAAAAACTGTATTGTGGATATAGTTATAGTATAGGAGGGAAGAGTGAAATATACGAAATACCAAACCCAATGAGCGCTGTAATGATACTGATTTAATTGTTGAAGATATATTAATATAAATGTGTTGTTAAACGTTAGGCCGCAGTTGTTTATTTGTAAAACGCTGACTATAGTAACATACTTTGTATATCAGGAAATTATACACTTATTGATGGTATGGCACCAGTAATAATCAATAGTACCCCGATCTATTAGGGATGATAACATAGATTTGTTTAAAAAGAGGCTACAAAAGATATTATTCTAAAAATGCTATTGCGATTATTGGTGGTAGTTGCTTTTTTATTTTGGAAATCAAACTCGATTTTACTGGACTATATAATTATTAATGAATTAAAATGATACATAAAATAAGTACAGAGCGTAATTATTTACAAAACACATTAGAGCGATGTTGAGAAGTGAAATGTAGAGTAGTAGTAGTGTTTTAGCTTGCCAAGGCCGCTCCTTAAATCCCGCATCCCGCCGGACGCCTAATTGCTATTTGTGCCCTCTCAGGGCGCCGGCGGTATGCGGGGCGCGGAGAGTTGGTGTGCACCGGCGGGCGGGTCAGGGGGGTGCTCTCTGGCCGCAACAACGATATTAAAAATTTTCTTGATGACCAATTCTTAATTAAATTTGACAAAATGTCACTTTGACAAACTTTCTTATTTCAATATGTCATTTTTTTACATTTTTTGACATTGTATTTTATGTGGAATAACTCTGCACATGACATATTATCTATAATTCTAGAAACAGAAAGTAAAATTAATGTCTGTAGATTGAGTGGATTACAGTCTGTATGTTAATTAGTTGGTTTTCAACTTAATTACTATTTGCATGCCTGAAATTGAAAAAACATGGAAAACATAAAATAACATATTGTCCTCTATTGTTTTATAACCATGTTTTTTAAGCAAATAAATTATTAAATTTGATTGATTAATTTTTATTTGAAATTGGGAAGATGTTAACTTTTTAATTCATAACAGGTATTTTACTCTTTAACCAAAAGTGGAAAATTAAAAAATGAGATTAAATTTTTAGGTTGCTTTCAACGACACCTGGTGTGCAAGAAGTTTTAAAGTTATGAGGTGTTTTAGTTTAAACATTTTTTTATGGTTCTGTAGTAAAATGTCAAAAATAGTATAATTCGCCATCTCTACGAAACCCATTATTGTGCGCAGGTATGAAGCACTTATCCAGTTTATCCATTATAATCCGCTTCAGCTTGAACAAAAAAAAAACAGGTTTTTTAACATATAATTTAATTTATGAATATTTTTTGTATAAAATAATATTTTATTGTAGTTTTTTTTATAAAAATGTCCTCTTTAAATAAATAAAAAATGTATTATATATAATCATAAAAATGACTACTTTTTTATTTTTTCCTTCTATATATATATAACTGAATTATAAAAATAATATCAATGATAAAAAGTATAATAAATAAAGATTAATTTATTTGTTTCAGATAAAAAATACAAATGGAGAGCATATAAGCCAAACATGGAGAGACGGGAAGAGATCCACCGTCACGGGTGCAGCATCGCCAAGCAGACCATCCTCACCACCCATCCATCAGGGCTCCAGACCAGGGTCTCAGTCGAACTCGCCAACTTCGACAGCCTCTGCTTGCATTCAGAGTGCAAAAGCCCGAAGAGATGGGACAGTCCCTTCTCCGCTCGCCGAGGATTGCTAAGCGGAGGTGTATCTGCCCATGGCACCCCGGTCCTGGGCAGGAGGAGTGATGTGGTTAATGAGGGGAGGCTGTCACAGCAATGCACTCCTGTGATGAGGAGAAGGGAGGTGGAGAGTCCTGGTGGCAGTCCTTTGCCTAGCAGGAGGGTTGAGGAGGAGGAGTTTTGTGATGTGGATAATAGTGTCATCAGCGGCTGGTTGAAATTCCGTGACAACAAGAGGGTGAGTCGACATATTCCATTATTATTTACGTATAATCAGGAAATAAGTGTAATGTTTTTGGGCTAGCAGCCTACCTGATGGAAAGTGGTTTTTTCAATATTCCCCTGACGAAAACATATATAGTTATCTATTTTTTTATACACTACTTACTACGAGTGTTTGTATTATCAAGACTTCTCTTATTATAATATTATCTGTATGGGGGCGTCCCTTAATTACGTGAGGCGTTTTTGAGAATTTATCGACCCGACCGATTTTTAGTAAATATTACACAAAAATGTATTATAGATTTATTCTTCCAGGTGGTAGAGTATTTGCCCAACTGGATGGCTACCGCCCCTGATCTAGAATATGTCGCCATAACAACCTTGTGTTGTGTTCCGGCGTTAGTGACCAGGTTCCAGTCTCCCTTAAGAGAGCAGCAGCGCATTTGTAGCCTTTGGTGTTGCCAATGTCCATAGGCGATGGTAACCGCTATACATAAAGTGGGCCGCTTGCCTGTCTGCTGAAATCTTGCAATAAAAAAATCAGTTTATGGAGACTAGTACACGGCACAAGAGTGACTACTGAAACCAACATATCAAGTGATTTTCAATAAAATCATTTCTCCTTCAGCTTCGCTCTGAATGAGCCACTCTAAGCCGTTCTCGCTTGCGCACAGAAGCTCAGTAGCTCGTGTTGTGACATTCCGTGAGGGTCGTAATTTGCGATTATATCGCCTCGATAGCGCTCAGTATAATATGGATTTTTACTCTCTGCGAGGTTCGGACGAATACGACAAAAAGGATTGTGTAAGATTTGGCCATATTGTAAATGAAGTTTTATTTAAAGTATTCTTCAATAGTGTAGTATCTCTTTTTTACAAGCTTTTATTTAACTTGCAATGGATGTCTGTACGTACGTACGTAAGTAAGTTCGGGTGGAATTTTGCAAGTTAAATTTGACCAACTTCCCGGTTTCCGATTTAGCTGAAATTTTGCACCATATGTATATCGCGTGACAATGCAATAATATATCATGGAGCTGATCTGATGATGGAGTCGGAAGGCGGCCATAGGAACTCCTGTACTAAACAAGACACTTTAATTAATTAAATTAATAGAAATTGAAATTGTAAATGCTGTGCACTCCTCTAATGGGTCCACACATCAGAACCTTTGTATTGAATGATACGTAATGTAACCATAATGTGTGTGCTGTTGGTGTGCCTAAATAAATAAATAAATAACACAGACGCGTCGTGTTTGGGCTCGTTTTACTTGTTTTGGCTAACATTCTGCTGCTACATGATATCCAGGATCTCAAAAGCTTGTATTTAAAAACCTTTTAAAAAAACTCATTTAGCAAGATTTAATTTAAAAATTTGCTCTAACATGCAGATGGTGGTCATTCCGCGAACGTCCCGTGACGTAATAAAAATATCAATAAACCCAAACATGGGTCTTAATTAGGCTGATACAGTAAATTTATTCATTAATAACGTCACAGTATGATGGATTTACGGTTAAAATTATAACCCAACGAAATTACACTGTCATTATTACTGCGCACTTTACCAAAATTGTTTGGTAACTTTAACTTGATTAATTTACATTGGAATGGAAATGTGATTTTTAACGAATTTATTTAATTATTGTTTACAATATTATTACATGTTTATTTGATAGATTAAAGGTAGATGTAAGGCAAAAAGAGGTCAATTGCAATGAAATCCAAAGTTACAAACTCCTATAAACCTTTATTTTGGTATTCTTAAAGTTGTCTCTTCTCATATTACTTACATATATACATAACTTCACGCCCGATCTCTTGCAGGGTAGGCACGAACAACAGAGCGCCATACAGGCTTATTCTTACACACCTCACTTGCTTCTTTGACATTCATAGCTCTTGTCATGCACGCTTGTCTGCTCTTACAACCAGTGTGGGCAGATTTTATTTGACGAATCTACTGCTTGTGGGGGTTAAAAACTACTGAATTCTACCAAAAGAGAACAAGAAAATACTAAAAATCTATTATATTATTTTTTACTGTCGTGTTACAATGTAAAAACATGAATGTTTTCTTCATTAAACGATAAAATAATAGAAATAAAAAAGAAACCACCATCAATTAAAGAAACCAATGTTCTTTTTAAATTAAATTTTAGAATTTAATTTAAAAAAACATTGGTTTTTTTAATTATTTAGATGAAAATATAATACAAAAAAATACATTACATTCGACATATTAATATAAGTAACTATCATATCTGAGAAGTGTGTTTGATATTTTTAAGTAAAGTTATATTTTAAAGATGGAGTAACAGTGGTGTAACAGGATGATGCTAGTGAAAGCAAGAATTAAGAAAGATTTGCTAAAGTGGTTTGGGCGATACGTTGATGTTAAAAAAACGATGTTTCATTTGCATCGCAGGAACAAGCGTCAAAATATTGTTCATATACATCGATATTTTTAACATCGATGTTTCACTTTTGAAAACATAGATATCCTAACATCGATGTTTTTTTATGAGCGATGTTGCATCCCTAGATATACCAAAAAAGTACTAGAATACCTGAAAAGCGTGAATTCTACTAAAATATACCAAATAATTTTTACATACTAAATTCTGTTGGCAATACCTCAAAATCTACCAAAAAAGTAGAAACCTACTAAATCTGGTCACGCTGCTTATAACAGTATATTACTCACAACTTACTTATAACGCAAGTCAGTCCTGTGTACGGCCTATATAGTATATTAGCTTCTGCCCACGACTTTGACCGCGTGTAGTCCAAAAAATGTAACTTAAAAACCTCTCATTTTGGAACATTCTTCATTGGTGATCCGCTCCTATTGGTCTTAGGGTGATGACATATAACCTATAGCCTTCCTCGATAAACGGGCTATCTAACACTGAAATAATTTTTCAAACCAGACCAGTAGTAGTTCCTGAGATTAGCGCGTTCAAGCAAACAAACAAAAACTTCAACTTTATATATAGATTTCGTGTCGGTTTGTTCGAGATTCGTATAAAAATTACTGGACCGATTTCGATACAGTTTTCACTGATCGAAAAAACATTTTTAGACTTAGAATCTGTGCTACTTTTTATCCCTGGGATACCGCGGGAATTTTCCTGGGATCAGTTTGTATTTGTTCGGGTGCATACAAATTAGTTTATTCCGACACAATCTTCACTAATTCTTTTAGTGCTTACATACTATTGCGAATGCACTTTGTCGGGTTGTCTGGAAGAGATCGCTATAAGCGATAAGGCTTATGTTTATATGTAGGCGATACGTTTATATTAAATATCTAGGTTTAAGTTATGGTGAACAATAAAGAGTTTTCATTCATTTGTTTTGGGAATTTCAAGTCAAGCGTGGATGAAGTTGCGGATATATCCTAGTTTATAGTAAAATAATTTAGGTAGGCCCCAGGAACAGCATATTACTTATACTTATTATATTTAATTATGTATGATATAATAGCCTAATTAGTAGGTTAACAGTCGAATGTAGTCAAAGCTGCGGTCGATAGCTAGTGCTACACAGGTGGGGTCCTTGACGCCGTGTTAAAGGAGTTGCGGAGGCAGGAGGGCGCGTCGAGGAGCTCCGCAACTGGGCTAAGGACCGCCCCACTTGAAAGAATAGTGGGGGCCGTTATCGATGGAATTTCTGGAGGATTATTTTCTGTTCGTTACTTAACGGTCCATCAGTCAAGTCAACTGACATACTTTTTTTCATTTTACGATTACTTTTATATGATACGATATGCATCCTGTACGCGCGTGGCAATCATGACGTCATATCTTGCACAAGTCAAAGAGTCGTTAATTGCACTGGCACAAAAACAGAAAAATTTTGTGACCAGCACCCACCTAACTATATATATTTTGACGGGCTGAATCTGAGGTCTGTTTGGCTCTTACTCTCAAAATTTCAAGTAAATGGGGAAAACCGATAAAATACATATTATAAGTTTTTTCTTCTTATTTAACAGTAATTGAAATTATTTGTATCATAATATTAAAAATCTAGGATATTATACCCCAGGAGTGGCACCAATCATATCTAGTGTCCATATACAAACAAAAAAATACATCCAAAATTGCGACAACTATAGGGGAATAAAGCTGTTGTCACATTGTATGAAATCGTGGATGAAAGTGTTTGAGGACCTATTACCGAAAGAATCGGAGGTGACGTTATCACAGTTCGGATCTGGTCGTAGCACAACTGTTGTCATTTGTTCAATACACCAACTAATGGAAAATTACAGACAGGCACATAAAAATCTCCATAGTTATATGATCTTCGTAGATCTTGAGAAAGAATACGATCACATCCCACTGGAAATTCTGTATTGGTTTCTCAGAGCGAAAAGTGTGCCAGGTAAGTAAGATTGATGGAAATCGTGTATGAGTGGGCTAGTACACAAGTTCACTCTACAGTGGAAACCAAAAGTAAGTTCTCAGAAAATTTGATAAAAATAATTGTAAGAATATACGATAAGATAAACAGTCCAATAGGTAGCACATAGGCAGAAATAAAAGTAGATATTAAAATAAATTACATATACAAAAGCAAACAATTTTGGCATAAACTTTAATAATTAGTATCCCAAAAAAATATGTAGTAGATTAGATAGTTAATAAATATGTTATATAATATTTTCTTAAGTTTTCGCGACTTGTACACATAATAAATCCTTCCACTCATTTTAATATTATATAAAAAAAAATTTTTAGAACTAGGCATGTTTGCTGAAGAGTTTCTTGCGCCGCTTCTTCTCTTCAAGCCACAACATGTTGTGAAGCGGTGGTAAATTAGATTAGGCTCCCATAGAGTAAATAATATCCATAGACAAAATTAAAACTAAATAATTAAAATGAACAAGTTGGCGGTAGGCTGAATAAAAACTTTGACAATACACGTTCGACAAATGTCATCTTTGTCTTCCGTGACCACGGCAACTGAAAAGCGGCCGAAACGTCGGATAAACCTAAATAAAATAAATTACCGCGCTTAAAACCGTTAAAACGTAGTTTTATTAAATGAAAAATCAATAAATTAATGTAATAATTTAGACATAGATAAATAACAAGTCCGGCATTACTTGTAAAGTCGAAGGAACTATGTAATAATTGGTAAAAAAGTTCTCCATGAAAGTAGGTTTGCACCAAGGTTTCACTTTTGGTCCTTTTCTATTCCTATTGGTGATTCAACACCCTTGTGTTGTAATTTTAATAGGCTACGATAAACAATTTCCAACACGTGGGTCCTCAGTCTGCCTGCTATATTTCTGTAATAAAAAAACGACACAAGGATACTATCCATAGGGTACGATTCTAAAGGTTACGCGAACAAAACTGACTGTAAGGTTACAAAATAATCAAAATTTTATTAAACGCCCAATCCATAATTATGACGTAACAAGGTTTTTATCGACATTAACCCATCACTAATACACATCAAAGTAGTAGAAGCCGTTTTATACTCATATCGTTGGTTCCAGCCGTACGCCCTAAACAACGCATACCTTCTATTTTAAGTTAGTGTAAAAAAATACTCTTTTATTACGCTATGGGTGCGTTTCAAATTTAATGTATTGAAAAGGAGTGGAACTGCAGAATTAGAATGTTACTGTCACAATTTATATCTACTATTAAAGGGAGTTGTATTTATTTATTGAAGAAAGTTAAAAAAGTCAAGTCTTGTGGTCTCTGAAGGGTCCACTGTTGAATTGGAAGATCGATGGATACAAGTGGGTAGGGTAAAAAAGAGATAGATGTATTTTGTGAAGGTTGTCAGGAGAGGAGGATTTTTGGTGACAGCGAACGTATCTCAGAATAGAGGAGTACGGAATGAAAAGACATTGAGCGACCCCAAATGATTGGTATAACTTGAAAAGACTGAACATATTTTGATACCTAATTATAAACATCTTTCCACCTGATGGAAAGCGGTTACTGTCGCTTATGGACATTTGTAACACTCTCAAGGCAGACTAGAATCTGGTCACTAATTCCGGAACACAAACTAAGTTTGTTATCGTGGCATACCGAGACCAGTGGTGGTAGCTATCCTGTCAGGCAAGTATCCTTCCATGGCCTGGCTATGGGGTGTTTTGTCGCCTCTTATGACAGGCCGCCCAGCTGCAGGCAGTTGTATTATTTCTCCGTTCCTGCACGGATAAATAAGTAATTAATAATTATAATTTGTAACTAACTTCTATGTACTAGTGTTTTTATCCTTCCTCTTCACTGCTTTCGGAGAGAATTGATCTTCATTTTTTGTAACCTGAACTTTCAGTAACGGGATATCTGCTTTTTTTGCGAACCTGGCAAAGATCCTGAGTTGCTCATGACTGATTAATGGACAATGTTTACTGTCGCCCATAATCGTTAGCAACACCAGGGGGCGAAGCTAACGCTTTATCAGTCTTTGAGAGTAGGGACAAAGAAGATGAGATCGGCGGGATGGGACATGTTATTGGAATATGGGGATGGAAAAACGGGAGAAGATAAGGGAAGAAAATAAGAGGAGAGGATTTGGGGATAAGGGGAGGATAAGGAGAGGAAGTAAGGGGAGGGGATAAACGGAGGGGAAAGCATATAGGATAAGGGGACCATCGGTAATCTCACTCATCGCGCGAAACACGATTAGATCATGTATGTATGTGTGATATGTAACACCGTTCACGTCGACCTTAAGATCCTCAATCGTAATATGGGCGAATCCACGAGAAAGCATTAGCATAGTGACTTATCATTAAAAGTTAACCATTTAAACTCTGAGCGCGGTCGTTGGTCTATTTATTTAACAGGAAACAAATTTGAAGACAAATACTCGTTTTAATTCCCTTAAGAAACTCCCACAGTAATAACCGTAAATTAATCTCTTAAACCTTGTTTCATATTTTCCTCGGAACAGTAAAAAATGTTTCCTACATTTTATTAAAAGATCGCGTCATTATACAAAACGTACACGAGTTACGGCCTCTTCATCATAATGTCGCCTCATTGAAATATTGTCTTTTTTTTGTAAAAAACTCAGTAAGGAATGATTTCCACCAAACGGCTCGCATCGGATCGGAGTGGATTTTACAATCTGTTGCGGACAGAGAGCACCATTTACTCTCCGCTCCCCGCATACCGCCGACATATAGCTCGCACAATTAGCGGCTAGGCGTCTAACGGAATGCGGTATGTAGGAGCGGCCTTGGAGGCCGAAAACTTACTTGCTTACTTACCTCTCTTAGACTATTCTCACTCAACTCTCTCGCGCACTTGCTTCTTCTCTGTATAATTCAATTTATGTAAATAGTTTTAATAATAATTATATAGTCCAATCTATATCAAGTTTCAATTTTAAAAGAAGCAACTACCACCAAAAAATCTTTAAACGATATTAAATCGTGTACACAGTATTTAAAGTCTATATTACCAAGCCGCGCACAGCATCTTGACCGCGGGTGCCTTCGCGACGTGCGATCCACTCCATCCGCCTGTAGTCGTATACGATCGGATACTAGATAAATTAATTCGAATATGAATCATATGGACACGTCAACACGGTAGGAATGAAAGTATTTGACTAGGCCTAGAAACGGTACGTTCGCAAGCGACAGTATGGAGCTGATATATTCGTTCGTATCCTTTACGATCCGGTGCGATGCGAGCCATTTGGTGGAAATCAACCTTAAGACAAAAAAATATTACGTTATCTATAATCTTTATATTGTAATGTACCGAATATTGGTCACAAACTCAGTAATTATCTAATGAGGGAACAGACAAATCATTTAGCTTGTGATATCTGTAACATATAATTTAATGAAGAAAATGATTGTTTGCGATTCTCAAGAGAACACAACTAACTAATGAGCTGTTATTGTAGATTTGGGCATTAAAATGTACACAAGTAGCCCTTTAGAAGCGGATACATCACAATTGAACAGTCACTTATAAGATATATCCAAGAGTGAACAATCATAAGTATTAAGTTAACAAGTTAACAATAATTTTGTTCTCAAAAGACCTCGTGTCAAAATTAAGTAATTTAAATATAACTACGTTACAAAGTGTGAAATATTAATATTGAAGTGTGATATATTGATTACAGACTCATTCCGCAAGGAAAAAGTTAAACTATATGTCTTAATAATAAAAAGTATAGTAGTTTAAATGTATAGACTACTGAATTAATATCATGATGGTATGGATAAATTTGGATTTGTAGATAGCGAGAAAACGTCTATAATATCGCAGACATGAGTCAAGTGCCTACGTGAATGACATTCTATTTATTACTTTGGAGTGCACTAAGTGTAAACCTCGTGTTACAAAGTGATAAAAACTAACTCCAAGACTGACTTACTCGCTGCCAACGTGCCCTTACCACCTCTCCACCGCTGCACAAAAACCTTGCCAATATAATATAAAACGAAGTCGCTTTCTGCGTTTGTCTGTATGTCTTTAAGCGTTTTCTCCATCAGGGGCCCAATGCAATTTCAATTCAATGGCATTGCAAAGATAACAAAAAGTACCATTCATCGCGTTAGTGTAGAAAAATCGTATTCTACTAAATCCACAATACATTCTCGATATCGCCGCAGCGAAATAATAGTAGAAAAATATTGGTATTACATCAGCAGAAATGGCTTTAGCCGAAATTAATATAGAAAAGCTGCGAAAATTTTAAATATTGAATTCGCGAGTTTTCGCGTATAAATATCTATAAAGATTTGTGTTTTCTGGAAGAGATAAGACCGCCCATTGTGCACATATAGAATATTTTTAGGCTGTAAGTTCATCTGTGTTTTCTGTAATGGTGTACAATAAAGTGTTATCTATCTATCTATATATCTTTATAAGGCACAAGGCACGCTATTAAAATTATTAGAATACCGAAATCAAACAAAGTTACAACAGAGACTATGGGAGTTGCATATGTCTAGTCATCGCAGCGGACAATTAACTACTGGCTAGCGTAACGCGGGAGCGCACATATTAATGACTTAGAACTTGAAAACGGTATTATTATTACATATGCTGATGATACTGCACTCCTTTTTTCCGCTGATACGTGGTCAAAAGTATTCAAAGTGCGCAAAAAGGTCTTAATAGAGTTATGGATTGGCTAAATGCAAATATATTAACCCTTAATATTGATAAAACTAAGTATATGACTTTATCTCTTAGAAATCAGGATCAACCTCATATTCAAAACTTAAAAATAATAGCTCACTCTTGTCTTTCTCATGCTACTTGCAACTCCTGCCTACTTTGCATGCAACTCAACATATTAAATACTTGGGTGTTATCATTGATCAAAATTTAAGTTTTCAACCTATATTAATTCATTAACACTCAGATTACGAAAGCTAATTTATATTTTAAGACCCTTGGCCAGGTTGCTGATTTTAATATAATGAAATTATTGTACTACGCCTATGCCAATCTGTTTTGAGCTATTGTATCACGTCATGGGGGGAGCTGCCAAAACTGCAATGATAAAATTAGAACGTGCACAACGAGCAGTACTTAAAGTCAGTCTGTCTCTCCTGTTCTACTTCCCCACCAAAGAACTTTATACAACAAATCGTTCTGAAACAACATGTAATCACACCATTTATAGCATCCAATTCTATTACTAAAAGGAACTACATTCCTGCAGACAAAACATTGTCAGCACAGCGTTCTGCTGTAGATTTTATACTTTTAGGGAGTTACCTATATAATAAAATCAACAAGCAGATTGATATATTCCTTTGACTAAAGCCAAATGTAAGAAACCCTTACGAATGGCTGTTGAAACTCGACTATGACTCCACTGAAGTACTATTAGTTGTAATTACTTAATATTTCCTTTTTATTGTCACCTGTCTATACATGTTCACTTATTTATTTATTTATGACTCACTTTATATAATTCTCATAGTATAATTTATTCAATTTCTGATTTTAAATCACACACACACGCACATACACAAACACACACATTTATCATCACCTTTAATATAAATAGTACATCTAGTTGTATACTACATTTTCCGGGAGAGAGAGGCTGGTGATCAGTCACACAGGATTTTTCCTTCTACTGACACCAGGCTCTCACCAATTTTTAGTAATTAAGAAACCTTTTCTATAATTACTTATGTTGTTTTTGTTGTGAGAGCAAATAAATAAATATTATTATTATTATTAATAGTTGCTCTATCTCGCTCGTACATAATCCGTCCCGCTCACAGAATATTGTACTAGCTGTACCTACGACTGTTAATATTTGTACTTAAGGTTACCGTTTCCAAAATAAATGAGTTCACTTCAGTTCACATTGGCACTCGACAGTGAATATTACTCTGTGCCATCTGAAGTATCATTTGACGTCTACCTCTCGCTGCTACAAGACGATAATGTTCGGCGATTTTGATGACATAGTAATAGCAGAATTCTCCCCCTGTGAGATAATTATTCAGTGATGATTTATGTACAGGCTGAATTTTCTAAGGTCTACAGCGCCAACCCCTTTTTTTGAAAATTGCGCGGACGGAGCAGTATGAAATTTCGCACAATTAAAGTTCATATAGAGCAGTAGTGTACAATGCTAATATTTTTTAAATTAAAAAATACATTAAATCAATAAAAAACATTACACATACCTACTACCGTCTATTTGACACACACATGCATAGATACTCTTTTGTGTAATGTTCAAACCAAATTAACAGTGTAGCCTTGGTGAAATCTATGATTATACATACATACATACATAACTTCACGCCAGGCCCCTTTCGGGATAGGCACGAACAACAGAGCGCCACATAGGCCTATTCTTACACACCTCACTTGCTTCTTTGACATTCATAGCTCTTGTCATGCAAGCTCGTCTGTTTTTAAGGCTCCTAACATCACCTTCTGCTAACACATGATCAATTTGATCATGGAAGGTGTGTCGTGACCTTCCACGACTTCTGCATCCATCCACTTTTGCATTGTATATCTGTTTAGTCATTCTTTCATCATACATTCTTTCCACATACCCGAACCACCGGAGCATTCCTTTCCTTACCTTCACCCCGACACTCTCTTTCAGACCAACTCTCTTTCTTACTTCGGTATTACGAACGCGGTCCGCGAGCGTCACTCCGCAGATTTTGCGCAGTGCTCGCATCTCGACCGCGTTTACTTTACTTTCATGCTCTCTATTCCATACCCAACTCTCGCTTCCATACGTGAGCGTAGGTACCAGAACCGCGTTGTGGTATGATTATAGAAGTATAGTATTTGACAACACAACCTTAGTAATGTTCAAATTTATAATTAAAATTAGTTATGGTCAAATTTCGACCACTAGGACACCACTAGTCTATATTGTTATATCAAATCATAGAGTAACTTGTAAGGATTAATTTCTGTGAAGACAAACTCATCAGAAAACTATTCCAATATCCATTCTCGTGGTATGTAATCATTGCGTTACAAATTGTTAAGAGACATCCCAACGAACATGAAAAATTAAACCAATAGGGCGTCCACGAATTGATTGAATCGCCGGACATGGAATTGGGCGATATTTGTCGAATGGCATTGTTTATTGGGGTCACCATGATTTATCGCGTCCTGCAGGATAGGACGGGACGCGTCGAGGACTTTGTAAATCGTCGAGCATTTATCGCAGTTAGTGAATGTGTGTCGTCGTTTAGGACACCCTGTTTATTTGTATGGAATTTTTTAGACAATCGCAATGCTTGGAAACCGGGAAAAGTTGAAACGGTAATGTACATATATAACAATTTCTTTATTTATTGGCCTAAAAACATGGTTTACAAGAATGTTACTGATTTAAAAAATGTGAATGTGTGCAGTTAACACTCAGTAGAAGTGTAACAAAATGTGACAAGGGGTGAAGGGATTCTAAATTTCGTGACGTCACATATATTGTATCGTATGATGTATTTAAAAGATTTGAAACACGAAATTTGAAGTATTAACCAAATCTTCAAAACGTTTCCAACTCTATCGGTATGAGTATAGTTTTAAATTATTAAAAATAGTGCATTCTTTCTCATTCTCTCGCTGGTTTAGTCCTATAGATTTATGTGCTTATCTCTTTTTAGTGTCGCTTTTTCGTTTCACCGAGTTTCAAATCACAACGATTCTAAAGAAGTTTCACTTCAAAACTTCACCACATTTTAATAGGAAATGAAAGCTAGAGCAAGTTAGAGAATTTGTTTACCTAGGGTCCTAGGGTGCATGTTTACCAGAGACCTACCAGAGCAAGTGATATTGTTTTTTCGCCTCTTAACACAGGCCGCCCGGCCGCAGGAAATTGTACTCTTTCTCCGTTCCTGTGCGGATAAAATATGTGTGTGTTGTGTTCAGGCATTAGTGGCCAGGTTGTAGTCCCTCCTTAGAGGCAGGCAGCATATTGGTAGCACATTTGGTGTTGCTAAGGGCGACGGTAACCACTTTCCATCAGGTGATTCGTCAGCCTGTCTGCTATACTTTTTATCCGTGTAGGAACGGAGAAAGAATACAATTTCCTGCGGCCGGGCGGCCTGTCGGAAGAGGCCACAAAACAGCCCATAGCCAGGTGGTAGGGCATTTACCCGACTGGCTGGCTACCACCCCTAGTCTAAAGTATGTCGCCATAGCAACCCTGAGTTGTGTTTCGACATTAGTGACCAGGTTCCAGTCTCCCTGAAGAGTGCAGCGGCACGTTTTTAGCACCTTTGGTGTCGCAAACGTTCATAGACGATGGTAACCGCTTTCCATCAAGTGGGCCATCTGCCTGTCTGCTGAACTCCTGCAATAAAAAAATACTCCAGGAATATAATAAAGCAATGAAAATACGTCAACTTTATATATTCGAAACTTTTTGTCTTCTCCATCCAGGCATCATTTGTATCTAATATTTCTAACGTAACACCATTTCAGGCAAATGTCAACTCTACATAACTACATTTAAAGTATAAATTTGAATAATTACAAAACTAAATATCACAAAACGTTCCCCAAGGACTGGTTTGTTCCTGTGATGTAATGCTAAAGTTTATCCTGTTCTGGATACGCAATATGCTTTAGTATCTGTTTTATGAATGAGGCAAATACTTGTGACGTCTCTCGCTAAAGTGCTGACAAAATTACGTTGTCTATTCCCTGACTTAAGTATAAATCATAAATATCTAGACATAATATGCAAGTTAATTATATAAGACCATAATGTTCGGCTCGGGTCTCCCTAGTTTAAGGGAACGAACAGTAAGTCCATGATGTTGACAATAAGACGCCGTGTCTTAACTACTAAGGTATAACGAATGCTACAAAGTACATAGACTGTGGACATTCTACTTTTTATAAACTTTTATTTAACTTGTAAAGGATGTATGTATGTAAGTTCGGGTGGAATCTTGCAAGTTACATTTCACCAATATCCAGGTTCCGGTTGAGCTGAAATTTTGTTCGCATATGTATCTGATATGATGATGGAGTTGCAAGGTGGCCATAAGAAACCCTGTACTAAACAAGTTAGACCCGTCGTGTTTGGGCTCGTTTTACTTGTCTTGGCTAGCACTCTGCTGCTACATGATATCCCGGATCTCAAAAGCTGGTATTTAAAAACCTTTTAAAAAAGTTTATTTTTTAAATTAATTTTCAATGCGCTTACATTGACATACATAAAACATACTCAACTGTGGCACGGAACCTCGTGGGTTTATTTGTGTCACAGAGAGTCGTGTAGAATACATGAAGGCTACTCCTGATTTGATAGTTCATTTAAAACAGGGATTCCCAAACTGTTTTGGGCAAGAGCCCCTTTTCCAAAACGAACAGCTTACTCAGATCCCCATAGCCCAATTGCTTTAATAATTCTATGTCTAGTTTTTTTCGCAGTGACACAAAATACTTTTCATTTTAAAAACTTTTCGGTTGGTGAAAGTGAGTTACCTTGACATCATATTATATACATATTGTTACAACCTAGGCGCCGACAGAGACAAGCCACGTACAGATTTGTAAAACACATTTATTACCCGTCGGCATTTGAACTAATTGTTATTTTTTTATGATCGTCTTCTTTTGTTTACTTATTCATTGGCAAAGGTTTTTTAGAATAGCCATTGTTTTATTGTATTCGTTTATGACCGCTTGCGGCCGAATCATTGGCCAGGTGTTGCGGATTAAGTCGATTACGATACAGGCACATTTGCACCTGTGAGGTATATAACGACGGCCCGATGGAGAGAGAGGGCAGTTCAGCGACAACTACGATATGGGCGTGACGTGTGTACTACAATCGGGAATATAATAGTGACGGACTTTGAGCGTTTTAATGAATTACTACCTTTTGCATTACGTTTGGATTTATTGTGTTCAGTTATATTTGTACCTGTGTTACACGTGTTTGTATAGTTCTAATGAACTCTATAATAATTACAACGGCATTTTAATTCGAGTCCCGATAAACTCATAACAATATAATACAGCAATTATTAAAACAAAACAATTTATATAAATATTTAATGTAACAGATAAAAAGCATGATAACTTTCGCGCTCCAAAGATTTTCCTTTTATAATACATTTTGTTTAAAAATGTGACCAAAAACACAACAATCACCATGCTCACTTAACCCGTTCTCCCCATTGACCCACTGAAGCGGTTTCTGTGGCAAATCGCTTGGAAATACGCATCCAATATGGCCGCGAGATCTAGTGATGTGTAGCACTATCGATAAATTACAAATTTTTTGATATGTTTGCTATCTTATTGAGTCAAATATCAAAACTTTGAATTAAAATTCAAAACAATAAATATAATTTAAATTTCGTGATGAATGAATGATTTCTTTAGAATTATAACATACAGTGGGAAATGCACTTAAATGTACAAAGATAAACTAGAAATTGTGATTGTCTTATCATTGCGTAGCTGGCAAACAGGCAGAGTGCTCAGCTCATGGACAGTGGTTACCTTTCCCTATAGATGTTTATAACACTACAGACAAAGTCAACGCGTTGGGAATAAGTACGAACAAATGAGATATAGTGGCTGGAATAGGGGGAGGAGGAAGTGTGCCATCGGAACTTTCACTCATCGCACGTAACACAATAAACTCGCAGCTAACCGTTTCATGCAGATATTCTGTGCGACCGTCTTATCAGACTGATTAAGCTGGCCCGAAGAGCTGTAATCAAGGTAATGATTTCAGTATGGCACTACCACGTAATTTTTTTTTCATGGACTTAACAACATGTTGTTGGTCCGCAGACCTTACAGCATTGTCAGGATTATAGGTCGGTTAATAAATAGTCAGAACGTCGTAAATCAGTATATTTAGTAAGAAAGTAAATTGAAAAATAAAACTAATTTAACAGTAGCTGAGAAGAACTTCCAGTTCACACGCTTGATAACAGCATTCGTCGACGACACCGCGCTTCCCAAGTTTCAAAGCGGTAGACTCCGGAGACCTTATAGATCGTTTCTCTTCATATATTGAGCACCAATAAGCTAAAGAATCTGCCAGTCTTCTACCGCAGTAGATCTGAGCTGACTGTCCTTTTACATCTATAGGACACATAGCTACAGCTACAATGCAAAATAACACAAAGGTCTTCATGGTAGAAATATTTTTTGCAGTTTCTCTTGATAGTTTTTTAACTTTTGATAATGGTTTTTGTTAGTCTTGGAAGAATGTTGCGTTACTGAAGTACTTGATGTAATGAATTTTCCATCAGGGATTGTAGGTTTTTATATGAAGGATGTTCATTAATATTCCATATTACACCCACAACAATTATGTAGGTTACATACCTGCTCCAGAAATATTTGGTTACTACTACGTCAAATCAATTATTACTTGTGACATTGTCCGCTTTTATTATTAGATTTTCATATCTCAGAATGTTTCATGTAAATAATTTGAGATATTATCAAGACAATCCAGCTCCACGACAACACGGACATAACAAGAAGGCTCAAAAGAAGAAACCATTTGAATTAGTGCTATGAATAAAACAAAAGTGTATTGTAATATGCCAACTATTCATAAAGAAAACAATGACATGGAGAAAGTGTCTTCACCTCAATAGAGTCAATAAGAAAAGGACACTTTCTTAGTTGGTTAACTTTTAGTTCATTTATTATGATTATTTATTTAATTAATTTTCTTATTAGATTTTTAGATTAGATGGCAATACTAATGAGGTGATTTTCATAGACACGTCATTTGTAAAAAGGAAACATACGAAATTTTGATTACAAGGGTCTAATGCAGAAATTGCAACCGTTAGATTGACACACTTATCACTATACTTATTTCTATCCGTGCAGGAACGGAGAAAGAATACAATTTCCTGCGGCCGGCGGCCTGTCGTAAGAGGCGACAAAACAACCCACAGCCAGGTGGTAGGGCATTTGCCCGACTGGATGGCGACCACTCCTGGTTTACAGTATGCCGCCATAACAATCTTGTGTTGTGTTCCGGCATTAGTGACCAGGTTCCAGGCTCCCTAAAGAGAGCAGCAGCGCATTCGTAGCACCTTTGGTGTTGCAAATGTCCATAGGCGATGGTAACCGCTGTCCATCAAGTGGGCCGTCTGCCTGTCTGCTGATCTCCTGCAATAAAAAAAAAAAAAAAATATACAGATGACTTATATACCTTAGCCGAATGTTTGTGACACTTTTGAGTGAAACTATTTTTTTGAAGACATTTTTTGAAGAAAATTATTATGATCCGGAGAGGTAAACAGTGGGATATACGGATAGACATTATGATTTTACAAGGATTCTGTTTATGCCGACATAGCTACGAACCACAATACTTAATTTAATTAAATTCTTTCAGACAGTCCTCTTTCTATCGGTCTCAATTATTTAAATCAGAGTATAAATAACTCGGAAGATGCAAAAGATGTAGGTAGGTGATGTCAAGTTCTGCTTCAATGGATAATTTTAAGAGATTAGTCTAGACTTATACACATAATAATTAAGAGATTTTTTGAAATTAACGTGACCTGGCATTCTCCTACGATCTCATGTGTTGAATATTAATTAATCAGTTTCACATATAAAACCCCATGTATTTCCAAAACAACGCATTCCCATTCAGTGTGTTGTACCATCAAGTACCCCTTAACTACAACAATCATTACACCATGAAGTTTCCAGGTTTTCTTCTGATCTTAGCAGTTGTTGAAATGTCCTTGTTGAATGCAACTGCTCAATCGGATCAACCTAAAGTATATTGTGGAAGACACCTTGCAGATACCCTCGCTTATTGGTGTCCAGTCATCTACGGGGAAAAGCGCTCTGGAAGTACCAATACAGATAGATAGATAGATAGATAAACTTTATTGCACACCAAAATATACAATTACAAAACAGTCCATGTTTACAATACTTTAGGCAATACAACAGCGCTTATCGCTCAAAGCGATCTCTTCCAGGCAACCTAAATAACAGAGATTGAATCAGGCGAAATAGGTGGTGCAGGAAAAAGGCAATAGATACACAATACACAAATACTCAAACTAATTAAGAAATAAATATACAAATACATACATATATACATATATATATATGTATATATACATACAATATATATATATACAATAACACATAAGTTATTATAATAAGTAAATGTCTTAGCATGATTATATTCCGTAAATCAGAAATAGCTATTTATGGACAAATAGTGTTTTCTAAGTAAATTTCTAAATATAGGTAAGGATTTGGCCTCTCTGACAGTAAGAGGCAGCATATTCCAAAGTTTGACAGCCTGCACCGAAAAAGAATTATCATAATAGGATGAAGTGTGTGCAGGCGTCATAAGTTTTCGATATGTATCGTGGCGCAAATTGTGGGCAGTGGATAGGCGAAGGAATTTAAAACGTTCCTTAAGGTATTGGGGACTACTAGGAGTATATAATATGTTATAAAGGAGAGTGAGAATGTGAGTATTCCGGCGAAAATGAATAGGAAGCCACTTGAGTCTTTTACGATATTCGGAAACATGGTCATATTTACGCAAACCAAATATGAACCTTATACAAAAATTCTGAAGCCGCTCAAGCTTGTTCAGCTGTTCTAAGGTTAAATCTAGATAGCAGGCGTCAGCGTAATCAAGTATGGAAGCAAGAGAGACTCAGCAAGCGTAATCTGGTAGCAGTGGCAGAAAGTTTCTTAATCTTCTGAGGAATCTAGAAGATAAGAAGACTCTGCGACTTAAATCGGTGATGTGAGGCCGCAAGACAGCTCTCTATCGATGATTATGCGAGATTTTGACAGTATCGCTCAGAGGAATATGTGTCCCGTCAAAACAACCTGTGGTAAGAGGACAGTTAACTTGGCATTCATCCTAGGGCTACCGACGATTATCAACTGAGTTTTCTGTGGGTTTACGGCAAGTCCAACTTTTTGCTCCATCTTAAATGTGATTTAGGTCAGTGTTGATTTTTGATTGCAGTATTTAGTGAATCAGTATCACTTAACACATAATACAATTCATGATTATTCGGATGGTGGGTTCACGAGGCAAGTGAGAAACCAGGTCCAGAAGCGTGGTGTTATTGACGAGTGCTGCTACCAGCCTTGCACTTTGGACGTACTGCTTAGTTACTGCTAAAATGTTAATCATATAATGCCATAGTTCCTTCATAATCTCAAATCTAAGGCTCCATTAGCAGTTCATCTTAACAACCCAGGAATTTTGCTTCCTATATTTTTCGTAATACTCCTGCAGTAAACAGGACTGGTCCTTGGGTACATTCATATAATCACAGAGAATTCTCCGTGTTAGTATTCTCACAGCCTTTTAGGAAAACTTTCTAAGATTTCGGCCAATTTTGTTATTAGCCCGTATTTAAATAAAATCTTTGTTTCATATACGTTTTTTATTTGAAATTACTTACAATTTATTCGGTTAATTTAACTAGCTTGAATGTTAATATATTATAAATTTAAGAATGGAAAAATACCATTAATGGAAGTTATACTTCAAAATAAAACTCCTAATCGACTCTTCACGTGATCACGACAGCTGATGCCTACCTTCAACAACGGATTAGTATGGTCATTCACTGAAATACATAAACTACCTACTGAACACCTTTTCCATAGAAGATGATGATCTAACTTCAGTGACTTGTGATCTAAAAGAGTTATAGAAGAATACAATATCGCCACGTTTCGCTGTTGTTCAGAGATTTATTTTTTCAAATGGTTTTTATCTAAACAATACAAACTATTTCCATGGAATTTTTTTGAATTAACTCTGTAAAGCAATGTTTTAGTTATACGACGTTTTATGTAATTAGATTTAGTTAAGGTTAAGTTTTCGTCAAGGCCAGAGTTTAAAATTTTCAAAAATAATTGATGCGTCGATATCGATATTTTTAATTTATACTCGATATAAAAGAAATCTTTTGCGCCCAACCCATCATCGGGACATATTGCTGCGCGTCGAGCGACGACAGTGATGGAGCGTTGGAACGCGACGGCTTTTCTGATCCAACCTAAGACTTATTAGTCACAGTGCATTCTAGCGTTTTTAAAACGCGACACGCATAGTAACTTATACATCAATGTGAAATAATAAAATAAGTTTTAACGGTTTTAAGCGCGATATATATTGTTTGATTTTTATTTCAATGTTTCGGTCACTTTTCAGATAATATATCTTTCTTCCACGATCAAGGCTCCTGAAAAGTGGCTTAAAACTTACATTAATTATGTGTAATAGTCACGGTAAGTTAAGAAAAATATTATAAATTGTGTGTTTTTTTTCTTCATTATTCATTATCAGATGGACTCTTTGCTATATTGTCCTGTCGATTGTAAAAGAAAAGATTGAAGATTTATTTCAGACAAGGCTGCCACCGCGCCGCCTAATGTGTATGGTAGGTGTGAGTTTCCACACCACGCTACCGTCGAATTTCCGCTCGCATAGATAGCAGCATAGACACACAGCAGCGCAGTGGCGACGCGACAGCGATGTGGTGGCGACAGGGTGGTGGCGTGTTGGCGGTGCTGTCTGCACATATACAAGCACTTAACGATGCATATTTTTGAAATTCTGAGAGACAGCGATGTGTCGGATATAATTCCAGCACAGTAATATGCTGAGTGCAAACCTGGTTTGCTGGAAAATTTCAATATATGCTCTCTGTATAATAATGTAAAAAAATAATGTAATTGCGTTGTTATTTCTTCAAATAAAGTTTGTCTTTCTTTATTTGCATATAATTGTTATATGCATTCATAATGAATATTATTTATTTAGATAATTATAATAAAAGGTCTCTTTTTGAAAAATATCTATACATGTAGCTACTGAAAAATGTCATATCATATATAGAAAGACGGAAGAACAAATATAGGGATAGTTTTGCTTAAAATATTATCGCACTTTAAATAATTAAGCATGAACTAAGCATAGTAATATTATTATGCTGAATGCAAACCTTGTCTGCTAAAAATGCGGTTTATAAATTCTCAAAATATGCCACATTATACATATAATA
Source organism: Dendrolimus punctatus (assembly GCA_012273795.1). Classification (NCBI taxonomy): domain Eukaryota; kingdom Metazoa; phylum Arthropoda; class Insecta; order Lepidoptera; family Lasiocampidae; genus Dendrolimus; species Dendrolimus punctatus. The sequence goes on from CM022543.1 coordinate 19,664,112, forward strand.
AAACTGTTGAGTGAGTTCGAATTTCTGTACAATGAAAAAAATGCTAAAAACCAAATAGGCGGATGTAAGAAGTGAAATAGAACTAATTAGATTTTTGAAATTTTTTGTTTCTTTGTCGGTTTGTCTATTTGCCTGTCTGTATGTACCGGCTTATCTCCAAAACGATTGGACCGATTTAATAAAATTTTGTATAGTGTAAGCTACCACTATACAAACCCAGGTCAACATATAGATACTTTTGATCTCGAAAAATTAAAGAGTTCCCGTGGGATAGTTAAAAAACCGCACCACGCGGAGGACGTCGCGGGCAGAAGCTAGTAATTAATAATCATTTGGAAGTAAGTAGCCCATGTTGCCGATGTCTTCTATGGCATGTTTTTTTGGACCCATGCAGGGAGTGGCGAGTGCCCATTTTTCCATGTTCTATGAACACTGCGACGGGTAGACGCCATAGTCCCCATATTCCCAGATCTGTGGTACCACTATCAGTTTACCCCAATAGCCCGGTACTTTTTGTCCTCATTTCCCACAATAGCTCTACACTGGCCGGGGCTTGTCCTTAGGTACATTATTATCAGCAGACAGCGATAATCGCCGGTCAGTGTCACGTCACATTTACATTAAATTTGCCAAAGGCCTCTACGTATTGGTCTACCCATGGCCCCACGCAAGCTCTCCAACTGTCCGGGCCATTTTTAAGGCCCGTGGTCTTTAAAACATATATTATGTGTAGGTAATGTAATTTTTATCCCCGCTAATTGCTTTTGCGCATGGACGCCATTTTGGTGACGTAACCGTAACACTTAGTACTGTTACCATCACTGGCGGCGAGTACGCGGACATATCGAGTTGCGGATGACTTCACGTGAATGTTAATTTGACAAGGTTCCAGCGCTTTAGCAATTGTGGGGATGATACCACGCTATATCTTCAAATAAAGTATTTTTATTAAAAAAAATATTATTATATGAAAATGTTAAAAATATTAAAAATGAGGTTAACCGCATTATCTTCTGAACGAGTGATGTTATAATGACGACATATTAATATTTGCCCGTAGCCCATAGTGAAACTCATCAAAACCCCATAGCCCGTGAAAGCAATAAACATGTAAATAGTGTAAGATTCATTGTGAGAGTGTTTACTTAGTTCGTAGATTAGAAACACGGGATTTCAATTCAACCTCTCCTCGACCTCGATGTGGTGTGATTGAAACTCTTTAGCAGTAGTGGTGGTACCACCCAGAAATGGGTATTAACTTCTCCGTGTGGGTAGCAGGAGTTGTATTATTCCTGATTCTCGTATGGAGAAGCTAGGTAACTCAAAAAATAATGTTTTGTGTAAATATGTTATAAATTGAAATTTTATAGTAATATTCTAAACTCATACATAGTGTTGCCATGACGGGGAGGCTGTGCTAAATAAGATATTCCCGAATCACAAGATCAAGTCTTTCATGCAAATTACGACTTTAACTGACACCCAAATACCTTTTACAAATAATTTACCTTCATACATTAGAGCCTTTGTATCCTCTTGATATGTTAATTTCTTTGAATAAATAATTCATTTGTTAACTGTGTATATCACTGGTTTTATTGTTTGTAAGAAGACATATACGTTTCGACTTTATAATGTTAAAATAGAGTTGCAATTGGCATGAAGGTGTCTCTGGGTTTCAGAGTTAAAGTGATTTATTTCGCCCATTGTTTCAGTTGATTTGGTTAAAGTTGTATGTACTGCTAAATCAATGTTTACTGTGATGTGTTTATAAAGTAAAATGTTATTTAGTGAGACGTTCTTTCATTTTATTCTACATATATCTGAGTCATAGTTTTTTATGATTAATGGAAGTGAAACTTCTTTATTTGTGTTGGAAAAAAAAATTCCGTCACATTTTTCGGTTACGCGTCACATTATTTTGCAGGATGGCCGAGTGTAGGATGGTGGTTGCGCAGCAAGGAGTTGTTGATAGATGGATTGTGAGACGAGCATTGTAATATTTCTTTACATTATTGTGTTTTAATTAATATACGAGTTTGATAATTGTGCGATTGCCCCTACCACGGTCGAATCAACGTCGTCGGCTTTATTTATTAACCAAAATAAAGAAGTTTCACTTCTTTCGTGTGTACACTAGTACACGCACACATATTTTTTATTTATTCAGGTTTATGGCTTGGCAGCTAGGCCTTTAAGCTAGATCTTAGTCTTCTTCTTTTGCTACAAGCAAAGTAATTAAAATCGTACATGATCCTAAGTCCCAAGTATGCAGTGTTTTCGTTCTTTGACAATTATTATTATAGACATATGTACTTCTCACTCGCTTTAAAATAATTTCGATCTACCTTTTAAATTATTATCTTTTTAATTCTTTGTTTTCGATTACTTAACTTACTAAAATCGTTACACATTCACGTCGTAGTTTTTAAGTCGCTAGAAGGGACTAACACCAGGCTTGGCCTAGTTTAGGTGTTAGCACCCAAATAGTCTTAAATTTTAAGACAACATGTAAATTTAATTTTGGCGTCAATAATAATAATAATTATTAGTTTACAATATAGTTTCATCATTTTCTTAAGCCTATGTGTAGCAGAGCTGAACTGTAGGTAATCAGCTGGTGCCATTCAACGGAGTTCTTGTGACAACTCAAAAGGCCACATTTGACTATACAGTTTACATTTCTCACAAAACGCATAACTACTACTCAAAAACTATCAATATCCTACAACTATTGTAGCACAGCACAATATCTTCTTTCAGTTCTCGCCAAATTCCCTTCTTATGATTTGATGACAATGTACCATAGATTAATAATAATAATAACTAGTGGTCGCCCGTGGTCGAAATTCGACCCTAATAATTAATTTAAATCATAAGTTTGAACATTATTAAAGTTCTGTTGTCAAGGACTATACTTCTATAATCATTATTGTTAGATACCGACAAAGAAATGCTGCGCACCTTGTTTATTGCCACTACTGTATTCGGAGTTCTTTTGTTTACTTTTTTTAAAATTTATAATTATAAAATAGTATATTAATGTTGTTTTCGACTTTGTTGGTCGTTAGCAAGAATACATAACCAGGTGTGCAAATTACTATTTCTCGGAAACTCAGTGCACGCGGTCGATTTTTTTATACTGTATAGTTAGAATAAAACACGCCGAACGGAGGGACTCAGTTCACCCCAGTCAAGCGACGACTACGATACGAGTAAGACGTGTGTAGTACTTTCGATTAGCGATATAGTGACGGATTTTGCGCGCGTTAGTGAATCGTGCAGTGTGAACTGGTTGCATCCAGTTTTATTTGTATCGGTTTTATACGTGTTTGTACACTTCTAATAAAGTCTATATTGATTCCAACGGCATTTTAATTCGAGTCCTGTAGCTCGTAACATTATTATTATACAAACATATTTAATATAGATTAATTTTAAAGAGTTATTTATTATTTTTGTGTGCGGTTACACAAATTGTAAAAAGTTTGAAAGCCAAAGTATAGCATTTTACCCAGGTGACTATATATTTAAATTCAATCCCTTTTAGACATTGATAGTAAATGCATAGACTGATATTAGGAGGGCGTAGGGAAGTAATCTCAAGGCCCCTTTTTCTTCATAAAGTTCAACGGAGGGCGTTATCTCATTAAGGAGCCCCTGCCGAGAAATAGTGGAAGTAATTCCACATTGACAATCGTTAGTTTCTCAGCGTTGCCGTTCTGTTTACAATTCTAATTCAAAAATTTATATTCAAACGCAAGGAGTAGTTTTTGAAGGTCATATAAACGTCGGAATATTAAAATCAAAGAAATATTATGTAATAAAGAGGTCGGTTAACTAATTGCGAAGTTTTCTCTCGATTTCTGTGGGATCTACTCATCAGATCCTGACATGGTGACAATGACACCAATTCGGGAGTACACCCTTTAGATAAAAAAAAAATCGGTTCACAAATGACTGAGAAATCGAGTCAGGAAAATATGAAAAAAAACCAGAAGAATTGAGAACCTCCTCCTTTTGAAGTCGGTTAAAAAATAGACCAAGTCGCGTGAAATAGTTCGACATGATCCATTGATATCGAACAATGCAATCATCAGTCCAAACGCATACTTGACACGTGTCCTCCGAGAATTTCGTCATTTTGCAATTATCCCGTTGTACGTAATTACACTTAATTGACCCTATACTTCTGCATGGCTTGTTTACAATAGACGCTTAATCACCAACCACTGATATACAATTATAATATGGCTTTATACCGGCTTTCGGTCTTCGAGGGGACACGACTATATATTCCGTGCAAAACGGAGATATTAATGCAATTTAGAGGCGAAAAAACAACTCACAGCCAGATGTCAGGGCATTTACTCGTGTGGTTGGCTACCACCACTGGTCTGGAGTAAGTCACCATAAGAAAGCAGCAACGTATTTGTAGCATCTTTGTTTTTACGAATTTCCATAGGCGATGGTAACCGCTTTACATCAGGTAGGCCATCTGCATATTTGCTGAACTCATGCAATAAAAAAATAATTCAAGACGCTCTGAAGTAGAGTGTAATTTTGCGTGAAGCATGATGATGCACTGATTTCATAAAAAAATCAAGAGGTTGTTAAAACTATGTTTTAACCTTTTTAAGCGCCGCATTTTATCTGATTTTAATTCGACGTTTCAGTAGCCATGATCAAGGTCGACAATTTTTAAGTACTATTCCTAGCCTATCCCCAACTTGTTCATTTTTATATTTTTTTTGTGCTTAAAACTAATAAAACGTAGTTTTAATCATGTGTACTAGTGCGAAAGCATTAGAAGATACAACGCGAATGAAGTTCTGGGCCTATTAGTACAAAAATATATAACAATCATTCCAACAATGTATAGCAGCAAAAGTATTTCACAATTTTCGCTTCGGAAACCAGTTTCACCTACTTCAAACAATGAGTAAACTCCGCGTTGTTCGAATAAAAACTTGAAAAGTGCACAATCCATGCCAATTTACTGTACGCTTAAAACTTGTACGGTGGTAGCGAAAAAGCGATTTTCTTCATATAAATGTAAATTCGCCCCGGGGTGGGAATTACCCCGGCTACAATGACAATAGGGGTTTGATTTCCACCACGCGTACCCCGGTCGAGAAGTTTTATGGTCCTACTCGTTTCAGAGTTATTATAATAAATGTCAGCTCAATCTTGTATATAGTTTCTTATAGGAAAATAAATGAAAAATTATACATGCGAGCCCTGCCTGCTTTCGTATTAATATATTGTCAGTGGCTGTGGCCATGAATTTATTGATGTATAATTTATAGGGATGGGCCGAAAATCGTTTTACACTCGGTGTGATCGAATTTCTGCTCCGGCATTCGACCGAAATTCGGTTTAAATGCCGAACATTCGATGCAAGAAAAAAGTGAAATACCTACTTGCACTATTTTGATTAAAGTTAATAGAAATCATATCTATGATAACCATAATATAAATGGCATCTATATACTCATGGTCATTTATTTTAGTTAGGATCATGTACGCGTTAAGGTGTAATGTGATTAAAATAAATAAAATTAGTTCTTGATTGAGTCTTTGCCTAATTAAATAGACATCAAATTAAATAAATTTATGATTCCTCTAAGAAACATCAGTAAGTAGTGCAAGTGCTTAATTATAATGCGTAACTTGAATTAAAAAGAAACTCGTCTAAGGGACATCAGCAATTATATATATATAACTAGCTGTCCCGGCAGGCGTCGTCCTGCCCGGTAAGAAATAGGGGTTGGTCGTAGAGTGTTGAAAATTTAGGGTTGTATGTATTTTTGTATTTTGTATCATAAAAAAATAGAAATTAAAAATTTTGTCTAAAAAAAATAAATAGGGGTGACTACCCCCTAACATTTAGGGGGATGAAAAATAGATGTTGGCCGATTCTCATAGATACCGGATAAGCACAAAAAATTTCATCAAAATCGGTCAAGCCGTTTCGGAGGAGTATGGCAACGAAAACTGTGACACGAGAATTTTATATATTAGACTAGTGACCCGCCCCGGCTTCGCACGGGTGCAATGCTGATACAAAATTAAATACACTACAGAAAAACTATGAACGTTGTATATAAAAACATAGCGGCCCGCTCCGACTTTGCACGGGCATCACTACATAGAAACCTCTAAAATTAGCAATGTTGCCTTAGTATTATACATATAAACCTTCCTCTTGAATCACTCTATCTATTGGAAAAAACCACATCAAAATTCGTTGGGTAGTTTTAAAGATTTAAGCGCACATAGGGATATAGGGACAGAAAAGGCGACTTTGTTTTATACTATGTAGTGATGATGATGATGATGAAGACTTTAATTATGAATGAAATAATTTTTCAAAATTAAACATAATGAATTTAGAATTATGAAATGTGTGTGGCCAGTGTTTTGGGCACGTTTCCGACATGGTCTGGAACTAGATTTTATGGTTTGATTTTAGTTTGTATATATAGTTTATTTTTAGTTTAATTTATTTATATTTAGTTTATTTTTAATTATGAGTTTAGGGTAAATTTTCTTATTTGTATTAGTCAGTTATTAAAAAGCCAGTTTTAAACAAAATAATTGATAGCACTAACATTTGACATTAAACCACATTCTGTCAAAGGTCTAAAAATATATTGTTTTATCCACCTACTCATGCTTAAAATTTACTAGAGCTAGGTTATGGTGTAAAAAAGCTAAAAAATTGGTCTTATCATGTTGACGTTGTCAACGATCAACGGTCACGATGTGTTGCTCTTGAGAAAGCGTGGAAAGAACAAAAGAAAGAAGAATGACAATAATGTTTATTTAGAGTTATTAAAATGATTAAAATATACATAAATGTGGCGAAATCAAACCGAAGTTCGACTACGCCTTTGACCCTAAGCTGCTTTCTGCGGATGGAGTCCGCTGCCGCGCTCTCCTCTCTTTCTCTCGGCCGCCTCCTTCTGGGCCATAATTGACCCGCAGAAGGAGGCTACGGGTAACCACTTTTTATTGCTCCGGAGCATGGCCTCGACCAAACCCCGGAGCGTATCCGCCGGACCGAAAAACATTTTCTAATAGGGACCTCTGGAGTCCTTAAGCGCACTCGACTAGCGTATGCACGGCTGTGTCTACTACATACACTGAGTATCTGTATCATCCTGTATGTCAGGGTCCCATTTTTCCGTGAGACCCAACGATACATGTGGACAGCCTTCACCGAAACACTCCCAAATACCTACGTTGTCATAAGCAACGTCTCATTCATTGTTTTACTTCAAATAATGTTAGTCGCGACTCGCCTCTGTTTCACTGCGCAGTTGTGTAGACTATATGAACATAGTTTCTTTGTTATTGTAGTGAAGTTAGTAACAAGAAACAGTAAGGTTTTATGTAAAACACTTAGGTAATTAAATGTGTATATACATAACATAGAGCAATCTCCAGAGAAAACTCTAGTACATAATAAATACCTTACAAGAGGAATTGAAAACCTCGTCGTTTTCTAAAGCTGCTTAAAAAGATCCGCCTTTGCAGGGTTGCGTGTAAAAAATGTCGTTACACAACAAGCATTAGGGTTCAGTATGAATAATTTATTCATTGGTATAATTTTCAGCGGGTTACCGAAACAACCTGCTGTATAATGTATTCAAATCGCCGGCTATTATTGGCCAACATTGTAATTTTTGAAAATATAGAGTTTAATTGTGTAGCAATACTTTGTTTTGCCTGATTTTAGCCGCTTTGCATGAAAATGAGTGGTATAATAAACAATAACAGCCCATAATCGTCCCACTGTTGGGTTTAAGACTCCATTTTATGAAGTTCTAAAAGATAATGATTCCAGTATGGCTGTACCAGGTCATGGCTGTATCCGTGCAGGAACGGAGAAAGAATACAATTTCATGCGGCCATAACATTCTGTTGTGTTCCGCCATTAGTGGCCAGGTTCCAGTCTCCCCTAAGAGAGCAGCAGCGTATTTGTAGCACCTTTAGTGTTACATATGGACGTCAGGACCTCCGACGACCACCCATGCTGTCTAGTCACGACACCTCCTTTCGCTTGCCGATGACACGCAGTCAACCATGTACGGTCCGTGCACTCATTATGATGCGGGGACGCTGGGTTAGGGTAGTCGGCGGTGCATGCCACAGCGGAGTCCCATAGCCTTAGTACATCGCTAAGAATGTACAAGCATTCAGTTGACAAAAAAAGTAGCGATGGTAACCGCCTTTCATCAAGTGTGCCGTCTATGTGTCTGCTGAACTTCTGCAATAAAAAAACTTGATATAATGAAGTATTCGAATTTGTAGTTGCAGGACACTGCCCTTAAAAAATGAAAACCTAGAACCCGATTTTAGCGACATCTACATGAACCAATTGTTAATCTAAGCCAGTTAAAAATAGGAAATATTTCATCAAAATCTGTTCCACCGTTTAGGAACACTTAGCGGCACCATGTATCGGATCCAAACTTGAAACCACATAAATAATTTCATCAAAATCGGTTCAATCGGAAGAGTTCAGTGATATACACATAATTGTATATATAAAGGTATACATATAAATAATAGAAAAATATTTATATATAAATTCGGCACGTATCTTGGGCCCGATCCCAGTGCCATCTACCGGTTCCAATTGGGAACCAACACAGAAACCTTCTTTGACACATGCACAACAACTTTGCTAAAGATCATCACATGATCAAATGTGTAGTCTACGATTCTATAAAGGACATACAGACAAACATTCATTTTTATATATAAGCTATATATGTAAGAAGATTTAACTTTGATAAACACCTTAAAACGGTCCCATTAATGTCACAAAACCCACACAACACAAATCAAATCCTCAAACCTTTCTCTTCCGGTACCCACATCAAAACCGAAAATTAATATAACACCCAACAATACGAGATCTTTACAGGACCCATGCAACAAACGGTCAAAAACGCTTCATTTTCACTGCTTTTCAATGTCTAGCACAGCACATTTTAAAACCAACACCCTTATGCAACCAAAAATCATCTTTATGCCAATACACATATCGTCCATCAAAAGTGAATATTGTAATGTTGTATTCTATGCAATACAAACTTAAAAGCTTAGACATGATTAACTAAAATAAACTTTATGTTCTAGATAATAAGGAGGATGTTAGGTGTATAAGTATATATGGAGATACAACAATAGGGAATGTGACAAAGGCTTTCAGGTCCAAAAATGACAATCGTCGGAAATGTACGGATGACCTCAACAGCGCATTGTTCCTGATTTTCAAACCACGGTTTTTGTTTAGGAAAATCATGGTAGGCGAAACATTTGTAGGATAATTACAATTCTTGTGGTCACAATACAGATATTCCTGGAAAAGTCAGATATTAAAGAACGCCTATTCATTTTGAAGGGCAAATTTGTTTATTCTGCCAGTACTATATTTCCTACAGGCGCTTTATATATTAAAGTAGCGTTTTTGTTTTCACCGTTACTATCTGTGAGCTTAATAAAGGAAGAATAATCATTTTATCCTCTCTCTGCAACAACAAGTGCAGATTTAGATATTGCTGCAGAAAAATATTTGTTGGTGAAAATACAGACTAAGATAGAGCACGCTTACCTAGAAGACAGGTCAAGATACCTAGATTGTATATTCCAGGAAAAACAGATGACGACAAAGAGTTCCTCTCTTCAGCGGTAAAGGAAAGTGGAAGCATGGCGTTTCTTCCGCTTTGTTGGTATGTCCAGCATATATCGGTGGCGTGAGTTCGTATGTCTGCTTGTCCTATGGTAAAAAGGTGAGGCAGGAATTAATTCGTGCAATCTAGGCTGTGAAAACTCTCATCTAATTTTTGTTGCCTATCAGCTTCCTTGCTTTCTTCTCAATTGACTTGAGTATCTCGAGTTGGTATTTGGCTGAGCCATCTCAGAGATGAGAGCAGTCCTCCATGCAAGACGTCGAAATGCAAGACATCGACATGCAAGACATCGACATGCAAGATATCGACATGCAAGTGCGTGTCAAACCACGCACATTGTATTTGCGGAATCCAGAAAGTAATTAATAAATAATCGGCAGATAAACACAGACATTATATATCCCCAAAGTAAGCAACAGTCACTCGTGGAACCGGCCTCACTGTGAGGCCAATATACATAGTTGCGCATGTCTTTAACAGTAACATTACGTATCCGGTTTTTACGGGAATATTCAGGATTCATGTATTTTCATACTAAAAATTTCCTCTGCTGGAAAATTTATTTTATTCCTTGGTTGTTATCAACCAGCATTTGCTGAGTTAGGGCCTGTTTAGCGTTAGTTAACTTTTGGATTTTGTTTAACTGTTTACGTATTATTTCCATTTTAAATAACTCTAAGGGTCGATTTCTCAGTCACCAGATAAAAGTTATTTAATCTAGTAAAAGCATGTGGAAAGAATGTATGATGAAAGAATGACTAAACAGATATACAATGCAAAAGTGGATGGATGCAGAAGTCGCGGAAGGCTACGACACACCTTCCATGACCAAATTGATCATGTATTAGCAGAAGGTGATGTTAGGAGCCTTAAGAACAGACGAACGTGCATGACAAGAACTATGAATGTCAAAGAAGCAAGTGAGGTGTGTAAGAATAAGCCTAAATGGCGCTCTGTTCGTGCCTACCCCGCAAGGGACCTGGCGTGAAGTTATGTATGTATGTATGTGTAAAAGTAAATTAAAAACGACAGTTGCATTAATAAAACAGATGAATTTTATACTTTTCAATTTAGCCAGGTTATAATTTATTCGATGATTGAAAAATAAACATGATTTTCTTTCTTTCTTCTTTTTTTTGAATTGAAATGAATTTAAATATTGGCAAAACAACTTTGATCCTTGTAGCAGCGAGAGGTAGAGAGAGGTATACTTCAGATGGCAGAGAGATGTATTCACTGTTGAGTGCTGATGTGAACTGATTTATTTTGGAAACGGTAACGATAGCACAATGTGTGACCGGGAGGGATGATGTGCGAGCGAGATAGAGCAACTGTTAATATGTGCGCTCCCGCGTTACGGTAATCAGTAATTTGTTGTCCGCTGCGGCAAATGGACGTATACAGATCCCATAACCTGTCCAACGTGGTCAAAGTTGCGGGCGAATATTTGTATATCATAAACATGTAATAAGGACGGTAGTACTTTTTCGATAAAGCCAAAAATAGGTGGTTCATTTCTGTGTTTTTTTCTTGATAGAAATCAGGCACCGACAACTTTAAAAAATAAACGAACCTTATTAAAAAGAAATAGCTTTTAAACAAGTCACTTTTGAAACTAATTTCTACTCAAATTGAAATACGGAATTGAATCGTCTATTTTCGGCTTAATATTGTACGAGAAATAGGCAGTATTGCACTGTAAGCCAGTATTATTTCGGCAGCCCTTGCGAGCAGGTAACGTGTAGGCACTGTACATATAATGAGCTGAGCTTCCACGTGTGGGTAATTAATCTTTATTAAATAATTTTAATGAAATGTATGCGTAAATAATTAATAAAGGCATTTCATTTATATACTACGGTCGGTATCTTTATCAATATTTGTTAGTGAAAATTGGTGAAATAATTGGTTCAAATTTTTGTAGGTTTTCAATATTAATTTCTGCTAACGTCATTCTACTTATCATAATACCATTTTTTAAACTATTTATCCGCCTAGATGCGGATGGATGCAGAAGTCGTAGAAGGCCACGACACACCTTCCATGATCAAATTGATCGTGTATTAGTAGAAGGTGATGTCAGAAGCCTTAAGAACAGACGAGCGTGCATACCAAGAGCTATGAATGTCAAAGAAGCAAGTGAGGTGTGTAAGAATAAGCCTGAATGGCGCTCTGTTGTTCGTGCCTACCCCGCAAGAACACTGGCGTGAAGTTATGTATGTAGTATGTAATCCACCTAGATTATATCGAGAAGACATTGTATATTTAGTAAGATAGGATTTTATGACACTATCACAGTGCAATCGTGCTTTGTTTTTTTGTAAATGTATATATAGGTTGGCGTTTGACCACTGATGTTGACTCACCTGATGTTGAGTGATGATGCAGTCTAGGATAGAGCACGCTTACCTAGAAGATACCAGTTCCCTCGTAACTTGAAGACTTCAAGATTGTATTTCTAAGGGAAAACAGACTTTGGAAATTATTCCACTCCTCGGCAGTTCGCATCAGAGAAGCTGAATCGAAACGCTTGGTTCTGACTGGTGGTGTTTTCACCATGTATCGTTGGCGCAAGCCGGTGCGTCTGGTTATCCGATGGTAAAATGGAGATGGAGGAATCAGCTCGTGCAATTCTAAGGAACACTCTCCGAAACGTATCCGTCAGTTAGCCCCGCGACCTTGCGTCGATGCTCCGAACTCTGAAGTCGGATATAAAAAAGACAGCCATTGCCGACAAAATTTCTGGCTCTTTTTTCCCTTGATACCAACGCCTCCAGCTGGTATTTGGCTGAGCCATCCCACAGATGAGAACAGTACTCCATTCACAGCCGAGATTGTGCTTGGTATAAGTTCAGCAGTTGTTCCGACTTCATGTCGGAGTGTCTCACTTTTAAGTACAACCAGCTTCTTGACTGCCAATTACGCTAAAGACTCTATGTGCGTGCCTAAATTAAGTGTTGGAGTCAAAGAGATGCCCATAAGCTGGAGTTTTATCGGTCAATGAAACGTGCACACTCTGAAAGTGGGAGTCAATTCAAATTGACTCGCGTTTAACGTAACCAATCCATCATCGCATTCGGAGACTGCCTGCAAGGAAATGTTTAGCCGTTCGACCATCGTCTCTCTGTGCAACTGGATCTGGTTTCTATTATCTCGCGCATTGGATATATATCTTTCCACAACCGCGCTGTCGTCTGAGTAGTCAACAACTCAGAGTTTAATTAGGTATACAAGTAGACAAGTAGAGAGTTGTGAAGAGAACAGATCCCGAAGGGACTCCGGCACTGATTGCCATATGATCGGAATCGTAGCCATCTACACCACTCTTATCGATCATTCTGTCATGAAATCAGATATCCAAACATAGAGAATGTCAGGCAATCCGTATACTGGAATTTTGCTAATCAAATTTCCGTGCCAGACCCTGTCAAACGACTTCGAGATATCAATAGAAACGGCAAACACCTCTCCATTATTCTCGATGGCTTCACCACAGTGTTGCCATGGGAAGAATCTGACTAAATAGGTAGCACGATTCGCTGGCCGAACTTTACCAGTTGCTGCGAATCCTGTCAGTACCAGCCGGCTTGCTCGCCTCGCTGCCAACTGCGAGCATCAACGAGTATCTATCTTCCGTGGCATTTTTTTATTGCAGGAGTTCAGCAGACACCCAGACGGCCCACTTGATGAAAAGCGGTTACCATTGCCTATGGACATTTGCAACACTAAAGGTGCTACAAATGCGCTGCTGCTTTCTTAAGGGAGACTGGAACCCGGTCACTAATGCCGGAACACAATTCAAGGTTGTTATGGCGACATACTTTAGACCAGGGATGGTATCCATCCAGTCGGGCAATTCGGTAGTTGACAGTATGGAAAATATAGGCTGATTTTAATATACATCGTAAATTACAATCTAAACATAACAAAAATAAATTGTTTTAACTAAAATATTAAATATTAATTGATATTTTTGAGAAATACAATTGTTATATTGCAACCATTAGCCACGTGACAATGAACGCCGATCAGAGCGCATGACGTCATAGTGTGCAAAACAAAAGAAGTTATCAATTAGTTCTCAGATAACACTTCAACGAAACAGATGTTTGTTTTGCACACTGTGACGTCATGCGAGACGCCATGACAGCTTGACGCGTTTTTGTGACGAAATGTCAAAATATTTATAAAATTGATAAATGATAAGCATAAATTTATTAACACAATTATAAAATTACACACTATTGAATACAATGTAAGAAAACTTAACTTATTTGTATTGTATTCTACCCATAGTCCCTCAAGACTATAAGTAGAATACTGAGCCCAGATCACCGTCTTCTATGGGTAAGGTGCCCAGAATGCTGGCTACGTTTCCTCGCTGGATCGCCATACTGATCCGTTGGCTGAGGTAGGCACCAGCCCTCTGATCACCTGAAGAGTCGATGAGTCGTTTTGATAAATTTTGGTAGAGGCTCATGGCCTCAGGACCCCACGGTCCAAGCGTCTCGACAGCAAACGGCACAAACATATAACTCTCACTGAGGGTTGCATTGATAAATTAAATATGTCAATGTTGTTTTTTTGCTGAAATATTAATATTTTGGCTAAAACCACAAGGCTCAAAATAAACCTGTTTCTCAAAAATTTTCAACTACCGAATTGCCTTACCACCTGGCTGTGGATTGTTTTGTCGCCTCTTACGACAGTCCGCCCGGCCGCAGGAAATTGTATTCTTTCTCCGTCACTGCACGGATATAAAGTTGTCAGGCTAGCAAAAAAAGGTGTAAGATTATACGAGCAATTCGTATCAGAGAAAAATCACAACAAATCTAAAGCACGAGTGTATTTACTCAATACAATCAACATAGCCCATTATAGTAGGGTTTCAATGCAAGTCGCTCCAATGAAAATTTTAATGGCAATACCAAACGAGCGCAGTTTACATAACAAATGATCGATTCAGCATTCGCTCACCGTCGATGCACTTAGCACACGCGTGTGCACTCTATTCATTTACCAAATAAAACCAGAGCGAACTGGTTTAAAGCAGTTTTTACCGGATTCGTTGACTACTTTCAACTGGGTTTTGCATAAAATTGGCGAATGTATTTGGTTGAATGGCGAACGCTGGTTAAGTGTGTGTTTATACAATAAGGAAATAAAAATGCAATTGCAGCGTAATTTTTTATCTATATTTTGTATATCCCATAGAAATGACGTAATATATTAATACGTAAAACAAAAACTTTGTACCCCTTTTTACGAAAATTGCGGGGACGGAATTCTCCTATATAGAGAAGGAGTGCAGAATGCTTTAAAAAAAATATGCATAAATATACATTAAGTCAATAAAAAAAACGTTACACACACTGCCATGTATTTAACACACACGCATATATACTACTCTTTTGTTTATTATTAAAGTCAAATTAACAGTGTAGCCTTGGCGAAATCTGTTAATATAGAAATATAGTCTTTAACAACAAATATTATGGTCAAATTTCTATTATTGTCGACAACTTGTAAATATAATTCGTTCCAGGGAAACTTTGGTCGTGGTTGGTACCATGACCTAAAAAAACGCAACTGCAGCATCATCCTTTCAACTATACTCCGTTTATCCCATAGAAACGACGTCATTTAATTATATAAAAAAATATTTAAGTGTTGACCCGCAATATTAGTTAGTTCTGTGTCAATTTTCTTGTAAATCCGTTCAGTAGTTTTCACGTAAAGAAAACAGAGAGGCAAACAAAAAAATTTAAAGTTGCATTTTTGAAATAACTATATTATACCTATTTTCAACCCTACTGACCATCAAAGCGTGACATCATGACGCTATCGGCGAACCTTCTGCGCATGGCAGTATAAGGTTTTGGTAAAATGACTACAGATCCCTAACGAATGAAAAAGTCAATCAAATACACTGTACTAGTCAAATATCGTCATATCAGTGAACAAGATTAATCATTCCAACCGTCAACAAAATATCCAACCCTTCCAAGTAAAGTGAAGAGAAAAAATGCGTTTTGTTTTTCGAATAGGCCGTGGTATATTCCCCGGTTCGGGCGACAATCCCCGTCACTCAGCCGGTTTAATTGCAAGTGGTAAAACAAACGAGTGACGCCGCGGGTACACACTAGTGGGTAGTCGGCGCAGACGAGCGGCTTTAAAAACGCGAGTTAATTTGCGCTTTCTTTAATCTTTCTCTCCATACAGGAACGGAAAAAGAATGCTAAGACCTGTGGCCGGATGGCCTGTCATAAGAGGCGATAAAACAACCCACAGCCAGGTGGTAGGCCATTTGCCCGATTGGATGGCTACCACCCCTGGTCTAGAGTATGCCGCCATAATAACTTTGAGTTGTGTTCTGGAATCATTGGCCAGTTTCTCCTTAAAGGCCAGCAGCACATAGACAGGACCTCTAGTATAACTAATGTCCATAGGTAATGGTAACCACATTCCATCACAGTTGGCCATCAGTCTAGACAGACGCTGAACTTTAGCCATTAAAAAAATGGTTGGTTCCAATATCTTATTAATCATTCAGTTGCCTTACTACTGGTAAAAATTTGAGATAAATTATAATATATTATTTCTGCGAATTGTAAAGCAAGTGATTGAATAGTAAGACGTTGGAACACATATCTCGGTTCATCGCCTAACTCATCCGATCCTCACCGGCAACCTGGATAAGGACATCGATTCAAGTCGCTGGAGAGCGTCTTACACTATATTTTAATAAATATATAAAACAGTTCATATTTTTAGTTACTGTAAACAATATTTCTATTGAATTTGGTTTTCATTGAAAACGTTTTTGTTTCAGGTAAGTCCTACTTTACCAATCATGAGAAGGTTCGTATAAATAGTTAAGTTATATAATTATGTCCTCTAAACAAAGCTTTGGTGAAAATTTAGTTTTCGATTTTAAAATTAATAGTGATCGTATTTAAACGGAAGATCTACGGAAAATTTGAACTTATTAGTAGTTCCTATTATTCCTATTATTAGTAAGTTCCTATTATTCCAAACTACGTTTGTTTATACTTTTGGTGGTTTACTTAGTAAATAAATCTGTAAGAAAAATTGACATGTGTATGTATTACATTCACATAAATAGTATTGTTAATGAATTTATTATAAAAATAAATAAACTAGGATTCGCTCACGATTCCGTCCCTGGTGAAAGAACTGATCAGATCACAGATTTTATGATAGACAATTTGCTATTGATCAGTGTAAATATTGGATCCGAATCCGATATGTTTTTCAACTTAGACACTTTAAACGGCTCCCAGGATTATTCCCGCTGGATTTCTGGGATATAAAGTACCGCAGATTTAAGTCCAAGATTTTGCTGTTGACCAGCGAATACAGCCTCGAAAACACACAGACAAATACAAAAAAACTAAAAAACAGGAGACTACACTTATAGATAAAAAATATACTTTGTATTACGCACCAGAAATTAATCGCTCGTCTGCAATTACACGTCTCTTCAAAACGTAACAAACAAACATTCGTACGTTAACTGCGTACACTCTGTGAACAACTGTACATGTATATATGTGTACCAATTGTTATACACGTTTTTTTCTTCTTTTCGAAGTACTTACTGACAACAACAAAAGTTTGATATGCACTCTGTAACTATCACTTTCGATCGTGTAGCTAAGGTCACGGATGTATCAAGGTTGACAATCGTGTATTGTCAATTAGATAATATGTTAGTTGACAATTAAGGGCCTTACTTATAATCGTTTCTTAAATTTAAAGAAACTGTTTAGCAACTGATTAATGACAATCTTACCCATAAACTCCTCTTTAGTCAAATATTTTGGGTACAACCTACGTTAATAATTCAAATTTCATTTATCTGTGTTCCTCTTAGATGAACAACAGGTAATAGACGATTTTAAGTGAACAAAAAAGATATTCATTGGTTAGGGACTGATTCTGATTCTCTTACTTAAGAGATGCCTAATCATTTCTTAACGAGATTATTATAAGTAAGGCCTTCTCTCGATGGCTACTTTTCTGAAGTTTCACTTCTGCCATGTTTGAATTGGACACACCCAAAAAGCGAATGAAGTACCTTTTCTATTAAAAGGGGATGATGTAATGATGATATGACTTTTTAACAATTGTTAAAAAGTCATTATATTTAAACTAGTGATAGATCCTAGATTTACACCTCTCTCTTCCCTTCTAAGCAGAGACCAGCATTTATTTTGGCCGACTTCGATACGGTTTTCGCTGATCGCTAGTCAATTCTTAGACTTAAAATCTACGCTACTTTTTACCTTGGGAATCCCTTAAGAATTTTTCTGGGAATGATTTAAAATGGCCACATTAAAAACTTGATTCTCATGTGATTTTTTCACTTATCGATTGTAACGGTTATGTTAAAAAATGAATGATATTTACTATCCCAGGAATCCTGCAGAAATTTCAAGTCAAGCGTGCACGGTGTAGATATTATACTTATAAATATGAAAGTGCAATTATTTGCATGTTTGTTTGTTGGTTTTTAAATCTATGAAAACTTCCAGAAGCGTCTTGAATACGAAGTTCGCCTATTTATTAACCACAGTCTATTTTCGCTGTTCGTAATAACTAACCCCAAATGTAGAGCGAAATGTTTTTAAAACAGCGTCTGCTGAACCATAGTGGATTCAATTGAACCAACGAATGGGTCCTTTTAATTTAAATGCTTGGTTTTTCGTCATTAAAGCCACGGCCGGGCTGAATTAATACGCGTGTGCTTTTGCAAATGGATTTATTTCTGTACATGGTTTATGTAGGTTCTCCTATTATATTAATGTACTGTGTATATTATATATTATTACTATTATTAATATTGTATAGCTATTGCCGCTGCTATACACATATACATATATGGCCTTACTTATAAACGTTTGTTAAATTTTAAGAAACTGCTCAGCAACTGATTATCGAAAATCTTACCCATAAGCTCCTATTAAGGACAACAGGTGGTGGTAAAGTAATTCATAAATAACTGTCAAAAATAATCAATATCGAGAGGTTTAAGTAACTGCTAAGAGGCAAGATGGCGAGTTTTATTTGAAACAGCCATTGATTAGGGGCTTAAGAGTCTCTTATTTAAGAGATGGCTAATCCTTTCTTAACGAGTTTATTATAAGTAAAGCCCATAATATATAATGTGGCGAATGGTGGTGGAGTCGTCTAGTTAGTTTAAGAATTTTTAGAAAAAGCTAGAATATTCTGGAAGGAAAAGACAAAAGACTCTTTCTAAAGACACTTTAGAAAGAGATAGACGATGAATGAAAGTTCTAGAATAGAAAGTTCGGGAAGGAAAAGACATATGATTCAAGCATGGTTGTACCTGTTAAAAAGCATGATATGAAGTTAACATAATATGAAGTTTGTGTTGTTACAACTTAGCAAGCATCCTCCTGAATAGGTACTTAGTCAAGAACTCTAAACTTATTGACTTAGCGTCTCATAAAGTTAGCAAGTCCAACATGGAATAATAAGGACCAGTGACCACCACCAACGGGGTGGGATAACTACGCTTAACTACTCCCCAACTTAACTGAGCCCCGACTTAGGCTCAAGTTCATCTGCTCCGTGAGTCTCTGTAATTTAATAGGTATGGACTTGGTCCAATTGATAGAAGATCACTATAATATAGAGCTTTAAATCATCACTTTCATTTTGGTCCAAATGGGATCTGTGTTTAATCGTGTGCACTCAACCATATGTGGAAAGACTGAAATTCTTTCACATGTCCACCTTTCATCATCGCCGTATAATGAGTGACTTAATATTTCTGCATAAGATGATCAATAATAAAATCAAATGTCAACAACTCCTTGCTCGTATACGCATATAATGTCCACGCAATTATCGGCCTGGAGTATTTCGGATTACCCCATGCAGAACCAATCTCGGCCAGCACCTACCATTGTCAAGAATGTTCAACAAAAGCAATAAAATAGCCGGTAAGATTCCAAACATAGATCTTTTGACACTCTTTAATCATCTTTAAAAAGAAATTAATCATATATTTTCATGTAAATTAAATTATTCACCTCATTTATTGATATTATAATCTAATTCAATTAAAATTTATATAAATTCTAATTTAATACTGACAAACTGTAGATAAAGCTAGAAATGCTGGCTTGACGTTGTGAGGCATGACATGCGTACCAACGGTCTCAATACAAGGGATGCCGAAGATCGCGCGAAGTGGAGAAGAAAAAGTAGGAAAGCGGACCCTGGGCGTCGAAGTGATCGCTCCGAACGCAACCGGGATTTAACGCTCGGATGATGATAATGATGATGAAACTGTAGATAAAGCTGTGTACGCCTGTTATTGGCATGAATGCATTTATATAAACATAAGTTTATTAAAGAGAAAGAGAGTTGGCCTGAAAGAGAGTGTCGTGGTGAAGGTTAAGGACAGGAATGCTCTATAGGAATGACTAAACAGGTATACAATGCAAAAGTGGATGGATGCAGAAGTCGCGGAAGGCCACGACACACCTTCCATGATCAAATTGATCGTGTACTAGCAGAAGGTGATTAGGAGCCTTAAGAACAGACGAGCGTGCATGATAATAGCTATGAATGTCAAAGAAGCAAGTGAGGTGTGTAAGAATAAGCCTGAATGGCGTTCTGTTGCTCGTGCCTATCCCGCAAGGGACCTTGCGTGAAGTTATGTATGTATGTATTGTGTAGTGTGTAGTGGTATAAAATATATATTGGTGTACCTATAAAATAAATGAATAATCAACTTGACTTTCTAATCTGCGCTGTGACAATGTGTGAAACTCGTATCTCATTCTCTTGTAGGCTTAGTCCCATAGATTTATGTGTTAATTAATCTCTTTTGATTGTCGCTTTTTCGTTTCATCGAGTTTCAAATCACAACGATTCTAGAGAAATTTCACTTCAAAAATATCCGTCAATAATTTCCATTAGCTTGGACCCAACAAATTATACCTTTGCGATCCAACGGGAATAGATCCATAGCAAAACCTTCCGTTACAACAATACCGGGTTCAAACTTATGCTAAATTAGTTACAATAGTTAACTGCGAGTTCAACAGTTATGGTTGTAATTGCTGCAATTCAAAGTTACCGATAACCTTAGTTCATGCATAACATAACAACTTGTAATTATAAGGTTAATATAATTTTATGATTCTACGAACTTAGCTCCATCATGTTTCGCTGTGGTTCAGTTTTTAGTTAAACAAGTGGATAAAACACTTCTTATTATTGCTACGACCTAGTTGCCGACAAAGAAAAATTCACACCTGCAGCCCTGTGGAAACACATTTTATTACCTTTTCAACATTTGGACTTCTTTTGTTTACTTTGTGATTAGAAAAATAGCCCATTGTGTATTGTAAATTTTCATGGTAGTCATTAGCCAGGTGAGATTTTGGGAAATTCAGTCCACGTGGTCAAGCAGACATATTGCATTTGTACAGTATAAAGCAATGCCCCAATTGAGATATATGGCAATCAACCGACAACCACGAGCGGAGCAAGACCTATCTACATTCGGTAATCTATTTAGTGACGGACTTGTTATTGAATAGTGCATTACGTTTGGACTGGTTGTGTTCAGTTACACCTGTATCTGTTTTGTACGTGTTTGTATAGTCTTAATAAATTCTAAAACAATTCCAACGTCATTTTAATTCGAAACCTGCAACTGGTAACATTTTTTTTTATTGCTGTGATGTGAAGTTGTTACCTTCGCCTTTGGACATTAGCAATACTGGAGGTGCTGCCAATGCGCTGCCGGCCTTGAAGGAGAAACTGGAACCTGACCACTGATGCCGGAGTACAACTCAGTTGTTATGGCAGTATACCCTAGACCAGGGATGGTAGCTATCCAGTCGGGTAAATGCCCTACCAGCTGGCTGTAGGTTGCTTTGTCGGGCGTTTCCGGTTTCTACTCACTTTTTCTACCCAAAAAAATTTTTCCGGTTTCAACCCAAAATCTATTCCGTTCAACCTACAAAAATAAATATAATATTCTTTTCCCTATTCTACCCAAAAAAAAACGGAAACACCCGCTTTGTCGCCTCTTATGATAGGCCGCCCCAACGCCGAAATCTTTTTCCATAAACAGTCACTTGATGAAAAAATATCACAGCAATCTTTCGAGTGCTTTTCGAGCTTTGCAGTTACATTCACAATTAGACCCGATAGGTGGTGCTGGAATCGGGTTCTAGATTTTTATTTTTGAGGCAGGATGACGTCTACCGAGATCGCTAGTTTATATATATAAAAATTCACCTTCCGTAAGTTTGCAACCGTAAAGCTCGAAAAGTAGTCGATAGATTGCGTTGATATTTTTTCATAACATTACAATTTATGAAAGAAGAATATTGTACGATCTGAACGCCGAAAAAAGACAAATTAACACCTGCAATCGGATTTGAAACTTTATTTCTTCAAGACAGGATACCTGGTATTGTCATAGTTTTTCTTCTTAAAATCAAAGGGCCAAGCCCAGTAGTGGACTGTTGATGGGTGGTTTGTATTAATTTGTTTCGAGTTGTTCCCTAGTTTATTTGGAGAGCAAGCAAACATGCGACACAGGTTACATTGCATTAAATATTTATCCAGACATTATTCACCACCAATTAATTTACCTAATTTTTATCCCAGAAACTATCCCATTTTCGGGGATAAAAAGTATCCTATTTCCATTTTCGGTGTTAAGACTATATAATAAACCAAATTTCACCAAAATAGGCAAAGTAGTTTTTCTTTAAAGCGTAACAAATAATGAGTTACTTTCGCTATTATAATATTATTAATTTACTAGTAAGAAGCATGAATGAAATAATATAGGAATCGGCCAAAACAGCATCTCAGTTGGTTTGACTCTCTATTCTACTAATTACCTGATTGTGAAGGAAAATATTCTGATGAAACCTTCACATCGAGATAACCTTTTCTAATATTTTCTTAAGTTTTCGCGACTTGTATACATAATAAAATTATGTTTTAACGGTTTTAAGCGCGGTAATTTATTATGTTTTGTTAGGTTAGGTTAGGTTTAAAAAATGAACAAGTTGGCGGTAGGCTAAATAAAACTTTAACAATACTCGTTGGACAAATGTCAACTTTGCCGTCCGTGACCACGGCCACTGAAAAGCGGCTGAAACGTCGGATAAACCAAAACCTAATAAATTACCGCGCTTAAAACCGTCAAAACATAGTCTCATTATTAATTATGAGTATATGTATTTTAGTTGAGTACGAAGAGCAAGCCTCGATATTAAACTTTTCAACCTTTTAAATTCGTGATGATACTCAATAATCCGCAACTAACATAATTAGCTAAACAAAATTATTATTAGTGAACACAAAATATTAGACGGCTGAAATTGCCTAACTGCGTATGGAGCCGAAGTTTGTCTAGACGCAAAGTTTTCGAATAAATTCATCGCTGCAGTTAACCAGGAACTAGATACTGAACACGCGAAAATCGTGTCTGGATGAGGCGATGCCTGTAATGCTTCTACTGTACTTGCTTTAGGGTTAATGAAGGAATGAGTGAATCAACATTTATTTTAGAACAATTATCGAGAAAAAATATTTTTCTAAATAATATTAAGTATATCCATACGCCAAGTTGGGTATATATGTAATAATAACAGGCCAAGAACGTCCCACTGCTGGGCTCAGGCCTCCCACTATAGGGGAATGGACAGTATACCCGTCACGCTTCTCCAAGGCGGCTTGGCAGGTTTGACACATCGGCTATCGCGATGTGCAGGTTGCATCACGATGTTTTCCTGCATCGTTATGATCACGCGGTGATTGTACCAATATGCACCTTAGGTCATTATAGCCCATCAAAAGGTATTTCATAGAGAAGTAGGGAAGGGGGGGGGCTAGGGTGGTTTGGGCTTTACTACCTTTTATTTCTTTGCATTTTTTGAGAACATATACCATAGTAATGTATATTTTTTACACCATCTGAAAGAAGAGATTTCAACAAACAAAAAGCCCATTAACTCGTTTAAAAAAACTGATTTTTGACCGAGAATTTTCGATTGAAAATTAGGGTAGTTTTTGATATTAAGTCAAAATAAGATGAAAATATAAATGTTTTAAATCAAAAAAATTACAGTGTATTTGGGACATAAAAAGGAACGTTTCCATCAAATTTCTTGAAAAAAAGATTATTTGTTCTTGTAAAAGATAAAAATAAAAAATCTATAATTTGGTACATGAATTTTCCACATAAATTTTGAGGTTATGTGAAAAAAATGTTAATACAAAAGTTCTAGATCTTTTTACTACCTACAACTTTGCCATTTAACTTTTTTCCATAGAACTGGTAGTTTTGCCAGAAATCAAGATAAAACGTTCTTCACCCTTAAAACTCATACATAACATATTTTTCCTTTCATTTTTGTTATATTCTCTTTCTTTTCCAATGGGTTTCATTCTACTATTATTATTTTTTGTTTCAAAATTGATCTAAAAAGCGATCTCTTCCAGACAACCGGACACAAAGAAAATTCTTAAATTATTATGCAACAAAGAAAAAGGAAAAGAAATATATAAATAAAAATGACATACATGGACAGCAGATTACAGTCAAGTATTGTAAATTAGCATATACACTATTGCGTGAGACTAACATAATGATTCCTGAGTGAATTTTTAAATATGGCAAAAGATTTAGCTTTTTTAAAGTCAGTGGGCAAAGAGTTCCAAAGTAAGACAGCCTGCATGGCGAAGGAGTATTGCATGTGTCACACAGAAGATTAATGGAGTGCAAGGTAAGGTAAGGGGGTGCAGTATAGGTACGATATAGTAAATTGAGAAGATGACCAGTCCGGAGACGTGAGATAGGCAACCACTCGAGCTTTTTGCGATATTCGGAATCCTGGCCATATTTGAAAAATATATATTGATAAAGAAAATTATTACTTGTATAAATGTTCAAAACCGATTTGTTTCCATTAAATACATATATCCGTGGCGTTGCTCATAAAACAGGAGGAAGTTTGCGCCTTTCGGCTCAGCTCAGTAATAAGACAAGGGAAATATCGTGTACATTTTGTTAACCGCTGATTTATTTGCATTAGCCATGAGGAATACTGAAATATTACGTCTGGGAAGTGGGAAATTGTGAATACTTTCAAACTGCACAGCAACGCTCTCTGTTTAAGTGGTTTGAGGTACAGAGTGCAGTTAGAAGTTTAGGTCTTCAAAATGTCATCATTTTAAAGCCTTAATAGTCATGTGCATTGTTACACTTTTCGAAAACTTTCTATGAAGTATATTATCTAAGAAATTGATGGAGGTGGTGTGGTGCAACATAATCTTTCATACGTCTCGTCATTACAACAACAATAATATTATTATTTCCTCTCACTGTTTGCTACAACTCCATTAATTCTTCGAAAAGTAATTCTGTAACATACTTCTTTATTTAAAAACAAAGTTTACATTCATATAGGTAGCCGTAGAAACTATCAAAGCAGCCAAACTTTTTGAGCATTCCCTCCACACCGTCCGGCAGCGATTTGCAACACAGTCTATAATAACTTATTTATTTACTAACTAAACCTAACTTAAAAATACAAATGCAAATAGAGAGCAAAATTATAAATAAAATATTGGTCCCAAACCACTGTCACTTACCGGGAACGTTCCCAAAAGGCTGGCGGCGTTACCACGCTGAATAGCAATGCTTATCCTTTGAGCAAAATAGACGCCAGCCTTGGTCGCGTGAGAGGTCTATTAGGCGTTCGGCGATATCTCGATAAAGTTTTAGAGCGCTAGGACCCCACGGACCCAGAATTTCCACTCCAAACGCCGCAAATGTGTAACAATTGCCGATGGCGGCGTACTTCCGGCGCTTGAGGGTCTCCTGTTCGGCTGCAGCAGAACCGGCGGTAGCGGACGTACTTGAAAGATGGGACGCCGCCAGAGTGTCAACGCAGAATTGATGCACTTCTTTATAGAATAAGATATATAAAGAAAAACAATTTTTAGCTCGGCGTGTTGCTAGGGATTTTCTTGTCGCTTCTTCTTCTTAACAGCAATAGGGGCTGTGTATTTTATGGCGTTATAGAGAGTCTTTAAACGGAGAGAATACTGCTATTTTTGTCTGACGTCTTTTGCTGTACCAGTAATTTTGTTATAATTTTTTACTTATTTTATTCATATCTTGCAATTTTGAGGCATTTTTATTAAATCAGGTAGTACTTAGAAATGTCGCTATTTCTTAAGAAGTTTCAGTATACATGCCGACCGTCGAGTTTATTACGGGCTAGGATAATAAAGCGATAAAAGAATGTACACAACTGCACAGCTTTTACTAATTTTGTCCTTAAAAGGAACTTAAAATTACTTAATTGTTGTCATTATTTAGAGTTGGTGTTACGCTATATAGAGAAGACAAGCTAAACCAACCAAAGCCAAGTGATTTCGACGCTTAAGGGAGCTTATCGTTAAATCGAGTGACTTTACTTGGAGTTGACACTGTATTTGAAAGCAATTATCATTAATTTAAAAGTTCCGATTCTTAAGATTGATGTTTGATGAATTTACAGTTTGTATGAAATAAGGTACCAGGACAACAGAACGATATAACAGGCTGGGAGTTAGTGCGAGTGTCGGGATTGCGGAGAGAGGCGCTGCCGTCGCGTCGGCCGGTAATCAGCTGCGCGCCAAACAATGGCCGGCGCCGGATTAAAAGTTTAACAGCCCCAAGTCAAAGACTTAGCGCTGTATACATTTTCGATGTGTTTTTTCTACAATATTAATTTCTGTAGACCTCCATAGACGCGTGCGTCATACGGATTTAACTATTCATCGTCAACAAACCGCTATAAACCGCTACTGCTGAACATAGGCCTACCCAAGTTAGCGTTACGTATTCTACTCCGCTCAGCGTGACCAGATTTAGTAGGTTTCTACTTTTTTGGTAGATTTTGAGGTATTGCCAACAGAATTTAGTATGTAAAAATTATTTGGTATATTTTAGTAGAATTCACTCTTTTCAGTTATTCTAGTACTTTTTTGGCATATCTAGGGATGCAACATCGCTCATAAAAAACATCGATGTTAGGATATCTATGTTTTCAAAAGTGAAACATCGATGTTAAAAATATCGATGTTTATGAACAATATTTTTTTATCACCATTTACATAAACTTTTGACGCTTGTTCCTGCGATGCAAATGAAACATCGTTTTTTTTAACATCAATGTATCGCCCAAACCACTTTAGCAAACCTTTCTTAATTCTTGCTTTCACTAGCATCCTGTTACACCATCTTTAAAATATAACTTTACTTAAAAATATTACACACACACTTCTCAGATATGCTAGTTACTTATATTAATATGTCGAATGTAATGTATTTTTTTGTATTATATTTTCATCTAAATAATTAAAAAAACCAATGTTTTTTAAATTAAATTCTACAATTTAATTTAAAAAGAACATTGGTTTCTTTTTTATTTCTATTATTTTATCGTTTAATGAAGAAAACATTCATGATTTTACATTGTAACACGACAGTAAAAAATAATATAATAGATTTTTAGTATTTTCTTGTTCTCTTTTGGTAGAATTCACTAGTTTTTAACCCCCACAAGCAGTAGATTCGTGAAATAAAATCTGGCCACATTGACTCCGCTGTCCTTATCTAGCCCCCACCGGCCTCATACACTACGGCTGCCGAGACGTTCTTTAAATTCTTGACTATATTTAAATTCTATAGACTGATATAGACTTACCTATTGTGTGCTAGGCCGAAGGCGTACAGATGTGTATGGTTATTAAGATTTTAGTACTATTGTATACTCGTATGTGTGGGAGTGATGTATCTTGAACGCGTGATGTGATGAATGTAAGACGATATTTCTGAACGAGCCTATAGTGTGAAAGAGATGATGAGTGAAGTGTTCGTATTATTTTATACTTGTAAATTATTTTTCTCTAAATTATTATCTAATTTACATAAATTTGAGTTAAACATTATCACTGACAAAAATACTACTTTGTAGAATGCCATAGAAAAAGAAATTTGCTTGACGTTAATTTCATCAGAGAAGTAGTCGTTTATGTAGTTTTTATTTACTTTCCTCATATTCGAAATTAAAAGCACAGTGTTAACTTCGGGTGAAAGGCCTATTTAGGCACTCGAACTAAATAGGTCACTTGCACCTCTCGTGTAACAGTCTACTATAGAAAATATCATCCTTCATCCACTTGTAACTTGTGCAGGCAAAAAGTATAGGCTTAGCAGATCCCGATTGTGGCGTTCGCGACTTGTCCTCAGAGGGTTCATTGCAAAGCTACTCCCAGATACTGGCATTCACAGATACCAACTGTTATTTAAACCGCATAACGATTTCAGTACGCATAATAAAATTGTTTTAACGGTTTTAAATGCGGTAGTTTATTTGATTTTTATTATTCCGACGTTTCGGTCACTTTTCAGCCGTGATCACGGAAGACAGAGATGGCAACTGTCAATGAGTATTGTTTAAGTTTTATTTAGCCTACCGCCAACTTGTTCATATTAATAAAAATATGGAATTTTTTGAACAGGGTGTAAAAATATTCCTTCGAGAACGGCAGCGCGTTGGTGACACTTCTGGTGTGGCACATGTTCATAGGTGACGGTAATCACGTACCATCAGGTGAACCTTCAGCATGTACACTTTGAAACAATTGTATTTTTTAAAATTTTAGTTGCAATTTTATCTATCCTAAAAATAGCAAAAAGTTTTCATAAGTAATTATTATCTAACAAATCATGCAAACTACCCTCATAACGCCCTTGAGGATAATAAAGACAAAAGATTTTTTTTCACTGCACGAATAAACTGTATGACTAATGTAAATGCATCCTTAGGGATTAAAAAGCTATGAATAAGCCCTAATAGAGAACTGTGAACGCTACCCGAGTTTTAATTAAAAAAACAACAACTGCTTTCAAGGTAGATTTACACCTTGCGACTACATAACGATTCGATTGTGCGTGTAGGTCTAAACGCCCGATTTAGTAACTCGTAAATGTAATGTTACACGATGTCTATCACAGCAGTCATAGAGTATATTAATATCACATAGACAATCGTCATAGATAATAATATGATCCTGGCAACACTATGATATAATTGCTGTTTATAGCAATGTTGTAATATTATTATTTTGTAGGGTAGTTTCGTAGTATTTTCGTATAAAAAGGCGATGAGGCGTGTAGACGGGGTTCATTGCTTACTGTGCGGTGTGAATAGTCACACGAAAGGCTGGACAATAAAGGGGAAACTCTGCCCAAATAGTTAATATTTGGTATCTTTGGTAATTTCTTACCCAAATATCAGCAAGGCTGTTTACAGTAACTTTTAACAGGTGTGGTAATAAATTTTAATTTCTTGCTTTTTAGATTGAACTCGGATTTACTCTTATTGAAAAAAATATTTTCTACTTTTTGGTTGCTTGAACAGATTTAGAATTAATATATTAAATACCTTGAAAAATTGAACTATTTGCACGTGTATACAGGTTTGCTTTTCGTTGAGTGTAGACGCTCTTCAACAAGGGTTGCTGTTGATGTCGCTGGGATCCACCCGTCAGATCCTGACTTGGTGACAACGGGACCACATCAGGAGTATACTCTTTCGATTAATAAAAAAGGTACAATTTAAATGCTCACCAAAAATATTTTTTGTCCCTTAGACTAAGCACCAAATAAAATATATTATTTCATATAAATTTAATCCACTCTATACCGAGGTGCCTTAAAAACAACGTTTTACGTTACAAAATAAATATACACTCATCAGAACAATTGTATGTTTTGTATTTAAATTCTTTTTGCTTATCAAAATGGATAAATGCCCACCAAATATTGTTTTACTAAAACACTAACATTCAAACGAGGAGATTTCCACCACCCTCCCCCCTCCCCTCCCCCTCCCCCCCCCCTCCCCTCCCCCTCCCCTCCCCCTCCCCTCCCCTCCCCCTCCCCTCCCCCTCCCCTCCCCCTCCCCATTGGGTATTTTGACCATAATTCGTAATAATTCAGTTTTTCATTTACACTTTAAATCACTAGCATAAAGTTCAAGTGTCTCTTTTTCAATTCATCAAGTTTCAAATAATAACGATTCTAAAGAAGTTTCACTTCAAATTGAAGGGAAATTCAAAAAATTCAAAATAAAAATGAAAAAGTCGTATGGTGTAAAAGCCCCTTGAGTACAAAGTACTGTATTCCTAAATGTACTTGGTTGAAAATAGTGAGACATTTTTAATTAAGAAAATCGCCCGCCCATTGTCATTGGGGCCGTCGATGATTTCTTTGGCTTTGTCCCGCTTTTAGGAACTTCTGTCTTTGTAAAGCTTAATAGATGCATTACGGAATGAGACTCTCTCAGGGTTTTTGTTTTATTTCAACCATTGTTCAAATGTTACGTTTATCATTTGTTGTTGATAAATGACTTGATTGGTTAAATTGGAAAAAGTCCGTTGCAGAATATTCTGGGATGAATTTACAAGAACTAATCGTCGCCCACTGGTCGAAATTCAACCATAATAATTATTTTAAATTATAAGTTTGAACATTATTAAGGTTCTGTTGTCAAAGACTGTACTTCTATAATCACAGATTTCGCCAAGGCTGTCAATGGTGTACGATTTTAATGATTGCAGAACTTGCGAATTCAAGGTTCAATACCAATATTTTTTGTGGGACCTCTTTAAAGCTATACTGAATCCAACCCAGAAATTGGTTCAAAAAGAAATAGAGCTATAGTTGAACATACATAAGAGAAATCGGTTACGAATAAAATTGTTAACCGACTTCCATAACTGGTACCAAATGTGTGCAGCTCAGCAAATGCTGCTGTATACTGGGACGGCCTAATGTCACTATAATTTACATACATACATACATACATAACTTCACTCCAGGTCCCTTGCGGGGTAGGCACGAACAACTGAGCGCCACACGGGCCCATTCTTACACACCTCACTTGCTTCTTTGACATTCATAGCTCTTGTCATGCACGCTCGTCTATAATTTATATCTGCACTATAATTTAAAATTTTATCTTCTTCTAGTTTATTTCTTATAGTATATCACGCAATTCGGTGTGCCTCTTGTCATAGGCCTCCTTCACCTCTTTCCATTGGGCTCGGTCTTCTGCAACTCCTTTCCGGTATGGTCCTAATGTTAGACGGCAATCTCCTTCCATTTTGTTTTCGGACGCCCCCGTCTTCTGATGTCCTCTCTTGGATACCATAAGGTTACTTGCTTGCTCCGTTTATTTATTTTGCCACCTAGCATATTTTAAGTCCAACTCCATTTCAGATGTTCTATACGAGTAATTTTTTTTTTATTATTAGCCTTTATTGCTGAAACTAAACAATGATACATACAGTTTGTTACATACAGTAGCAAATTGCTTTAACTTAAATCTAAAATACATCGGGTCTCCCGGTTCAGTGTTCGGCGTGTCCAGTGACACATAGGCCTCTTCCAGCTGCTTCCATTCGTCCCTATTGGTAGCTTTTCTAGACCAGGTTGTCCCTCCGATCAACTTGATATCATCTTTTAGCTTGTCTGCCTCTTTTTCTTTTGCCATCGCGTGGCTGCCATTCTGTTATAAATTTAGTCCATTTTATTCTGCTTTCTCTTTAGTACGTCTTCCACCTTTGTTGTAGATCTAATGTCTGCTGCTCTTTTGCGGTTTTTTAGCGTCACGCCCAACATACTCCTTTCAATTCCCCTTTGACACGATCTTTTACAGATTTTATATATACACACACGATTTATATATATATATATATATATATATATATATATATATATATATAATCTTACAAAATCTATTTTCAGAATGTCATGTAGCGGAGAGTTTGTAATCGATCGGACATAGCAGAACTATGATTCTAATCAAGTCTGACAATCGTTGTAAGTTTTTTTAAAAACATCTGGCAACAAGAATTCAAATTGAAATGTCATCGCGTAACACCGTGGCATATTGCAGAGGGCTAGGCGTTTGCCAACATACTTTTGCCCACAATTTAAACGATATCAAACCTTATTTCTACGACGTAAGGTGTAATGATAGTATAGGTTAAAGTTTGTTAGTTCTTTATTCCTATTAGTGCAACCGGCCGTGCAGCGAATAATCGCTTTTTAATGAAAAGATTAGTGCGCTCTCAGCTATTGTCGTTCGGAAATCAATGGGAACGCGGACACTTCGGGAATTTTCCAATTTCGCATTACTCACTGCGACATCTCGAATACTATACGCTAATGTTTGAATGTATGTTATCTAATAAAACTACGTTTTAAAGCTTTTAAGCGCGGTAATTTGATTTTTATTATTCCGACGTTTCGGCCACTTTTCAGAAGCAGTGATCACGGAAGATAAAGATGTCAAGTGTCAATGAGTATTGTTAAAGTTTTATTTAGCCTACCTCCAACTTGTTAATTTTAATTATTTAGTTATAATTTTGTTTTATAACTTTGTTATGAAATAAACTTAAAACTAACCATATATAATTATATAATTTACTCTATGGGAGCCTTCTTCCGCCTGGAATAGTTAAAAAAAGTTTGGTGTTAGCCTGATAATATATAGCCTCAATATCTATATCTATAGTTGTTTTTTTATTTTTTATTTCGCCTACTCCTCCGTCATTCTGCAAGACGGAGATAATTTTCTTTTCTTGTATCTTTTAATTAATCTATATTTAACATCTATAAGGGATAATAAGGGGTATAAAGTCTTTATTTATTTTCGTTTCCTTTTCTTTTCCTTTTCTTTTCCTTTTCTTTTTCTTTTCTTTTCTTTTTCTTTACTTTTTCTTTTCTTTTTATCTATAGATGTTCAATCACATCTGATTTCTATCAATCTGTACTTTTGAATTCATGGACATTACATTTTACACATTACACATTAGTTGTGGCGAAAAGTAATTAGATGGCGTTACACGTTTTGAAATCAGCATAAAATCAATTTATTCTCATACATTTAAAATTTCATCCTACCGACATGACAGTTTCTATATAATAGACTTTGTTCTGTCACAGCTGTGTTACGAGTTTTATTTCAAATTATAAATCCTTTGTATAGTTTGCGAAAACACAAATAAATAGTGATAATTATACGAGCTATTTCGAACATATAGTCTTCCTCAATAAATGGGCTATCTAACACTGAAAGAATTTTTCAAATCACACCAGTAGTTCCTGAGATTAGCGCGTTCAAGCTAACAAGCAAACTCGTCAGCTTTATATATTAGTATTGATTCATTTACCTACCTTACAGTCGGTTCAATTTTGGTATTACTTGTATGGAGCTTATGTCAAACTTTAACTGATATTAAGGCAAATGAACGGTCGGTAAGATGTAGGAACCACCCAAAAGCGGAGAAATTTCTAGAGGCCCAACATTTCCGTATAACATGACCGGACTTATAAATTAATATACATATATGTTTCGCGTTCTATGGTTGCCAAACTTAGCTCTATTTACCGCAATATGTTACATTGAAATGTGCCTAGTATTGCCTTCCGGTCCCCTTGTGTTGTCCCAAGCGTTATGAACAAGGAGTGTGTGTCTCAAATCGTCAAATAATTACTGGCACACCGCAATAAACTATGGCTAGTACAGGAGCTGAAATATTCTAATACTACTTCATTTTAGTAATGAAAAATATAATAAGAATATATTTATATAATTTTTCTGCGCGTGTGTTGACAGTGAACTCCTAAACGGTTGGACCGGTTTGAATGAGTTTTTTTTTGTGTGTGTTCAATTGGATTCGAAGATGGTTTAGATTCACAATTGTACCCTGTAGATGGCGCTGCAATCGGGTTCTAAGGTTCTTCAGGGCAGGACAACGTCTGGCGGGACAGCTAGTTAAGAATAAAATACATACATATCAGATATCAATTAGAGGACAATTATATACTAAATTTTGTAAAACGTTTTTATCTTGCCAAGCTTGTAAGGAGTGTATGGAGATATGTTGTAGCAAACATTTTTAGTACGCCATATCATTATTATAACTATACTATTTTTTTCTTTAGTTTCATTGCGTCTTTGTATTATTGAGTATATACTGTTTGCTACAACTCCATTAATGCTTCGAAAAGTAATTGTGTATAAAATTTGAAAGAAAGTCTGAGTTAATCAATTTTTAGCTAGGCGTGTTGCTGGGGAGTTTCTTACCGCTTCTTCTTTTAAATAGCAATAACACGCGGTGAAGTAGTGTACGTAGAATAGGAAGTAATATTAAAATTTATAACTTATATGTATGACCTTAAAAAAGTTTTCTCTACTGAAACTTACTTTGAAGAAAAACATTTGAATTAACAGAAATTTAAGGTATGTACATATTTATTCTTACACTCACAAGTTTTTGACATAAATTCTACCCGGCGCTGTACCTGAGTATAGCTTATCAATATTGTGTGGAAGGGTAAAAAATTGAACTTCCGTATATTATGTAATCTCAACTTTATAGTGAAATGTGACTTTTCGTCTACTATTTAAACTGAAAAGTTCACCTGAAATATTATTAAGGTCCTGAAGATATAATGTGTATATATTTAAATCTGCTAATTGGTTTAAAAAATATAGTAGAATAAAGATACTCCAAGTCTTTTACGTAACTTTAAAAAGTATTCGTCTATTTAAAAAAACACAAATGAAATTTTCATGCAGCCCGTAAAGTGGACGTCAATTATTTTAATATTTGCATATTATGACATGAATATTTAAATACAACACAATTTTTTCTATATTTGCCTGCAAATTATAGAAGAGAACAAACGTAAATTTGATAGAAGTAATAATAACACCCCATAAATGTGCTACTGCTGTACTTGGTCCTCCCACATTGTAGGGGGAACGGACAGTATACCCGCCACGCTTGACTCGGCAGGTTTGAAACATCAGTTATCTCGATGTGCAGGTTGCCTCACGATATTTTCCTTCACCGTTGTTAGCACGTGGTAATTGTAACAATATGCACATTAAGTCAGAAAACTGCCTAAGTGCATGCGTTCCGGCTAGGATCGAACCCGCGCCCTTTGAGTTTGAGACGCTTAGCCATTAAGCTACCACGACTGAAGTTTTGATACAGCTACCCTTAATACATTTAGTAGGAATTTAAATGTAATTCTTTAATCCTATATATTTAAAATAACTTATTTAATACACTACCTCTCATACTATAATCTACGGTGCAAACATTTCAACTGCGTCCATGAGATTGAGCAGACGAGAGCACTCCAAGTAATAACAGAAAGGTGCACAACCAATCTGAACCTACCCTCAAAGTGGACCATCCTCCTTTAATTTTCTTCGAGAATCCATCGTGAGGGTAGGTCAATATATTTTGGCTGTATATGATTTATCCCAAACGAACGCCATATGTGGTGTTAGTTTAAGTGCTTAAGTTTAGTTCCTTTAATACGCTGGGGTTCTAATCTTGACGTACCATTGTGGTGATTGATAAAAATGGTTTTATTTGTGTAGCTTTAACCCCTGACTTTGTCTGCCCTTTTTAACTTTCTGTTAATTTAGCAATAATAAATTTAAGATCCATAATAACAATTTGAACAATTATATTAAATACTAGCTGTCCCGGCAGACGTAGTCCTGCCCGGTAAAAATAGGGATTTGTCGCAGAGGGTTGATAAATTAGGGTTGTATGTATTTTTGTATGTTGTATCATAAAAAAATAGATATTAAATTTTTTTCTAAAAAAAAAAAAAAAATTTAGGGGTGGACTACCCCTAACATTTAGGGGGATGAAAAATAGATGTTGGCCGATTCTCAGGCCTACCCAATATGCATACAAAATTTCATCAAAATCGGTCAAGCCGTTTCGCAGGAGTATGGCAACGAAAACTGTGACACGAGAATTTTATATATTAGATTAAAAAATAAGATTTAAAAGTATTAATAAATACTGTTGGCAACACCAACATAAAATTGCATTTAATTTTATTACTTGCAACATTGTTGTTGCATTCATTTGTTTTGTTTTTCTCTTCTGCTCGAATTGTAGCCGAAGGCAGACGCCATCGTAGAATAAGTGATTTTTATTACAAGTTTTCACCTAATAACCGTGTTTAACTTCCACCACTTCATCGACCTGGGTATCCTAGGTCCACCACCATCAGCGTGCTACAACATTTAATATTTATTATATGTGCGACGAGCTACGTGCATGTTGCGTGTAAGCTGCGTACAAATACCTCAAAACACTATGAGCTCTTTTTGCGTGCAATGGAACACAAACCAACTTTAATGATAATTTCTTTTTATTTTTTCCTCCCACCCATTTTACGTTATATAAAATGATCAGAGCTAGGCATGTTTGCTGAAGAGTTTCTTGCGCCGCTTCTTTTCTTCAAGCCACAACATCTTGTTAGCTGTGGTAAATTAGATTAGGCTCCCATAGAGTAAATAATAACCATAAACAAAACTAAAACTAAATAATTAAAGTGAACAAGTTGGGGGTAGGCTAAATAAAACTTTGACAATACTCTGTGGACAAATGTCATCTTTGTCGACCGTGACCACTGCCACTGAAAAGTGAGCGAAACGTCGGAATAACAAAAATCAAATAAATTACCGCGATGAAAACCGTTAAAACGTAGCATTATTAAATACAAATAAATAAACAAGAAGCAGTTCTTAATTTGATGAAAGATGAAAGATGAATTCAATGATGAAAGATGACTGTCAGGCGAGAGGCTTACATTTGAAAACAAAGGTTATGGTGTTTGAAAGAGAAGAAACCAGAACGAATGCAAGTATAATGGTCGATGATGTTATGCTGGAACAAGTGAATGAGTTTGTATATCTTGGATGTGCTTTTAGCAGGGATGGAAGGTACACCGCTGACATAGAAAGAAGAGTAAATTTGGGGAATAGTGTGAATGGAGCGTTAGGTAAACTTCTAGGCGCTAAAAACCTCAGCCAGAAGGCCCAGCTTACCATACACAACGCAGTTCTGGTACCTACGCTCACGTATGGAAGCGAGAGTTGGGTATGGAATAGAGAGCACGAAAGTAGAGTAAACGCGGTCGAGATGCGAGCACTGCGCAAAATCTGCGGAGTGACGCTCGCGGACCGCGTTCGTAATACCGAAGTAAGAAAGAGAGTTGGTCTGAAAGAGAGTGTCGGGGTGAAGGTAAGGAAAGGAATACTCCGGTGGTTCAGGCATGTGGAAAGAATGTATGATGAAAGAATGACTAAACAGATATACAATGCAAAAGTGGATGGATGCAGAAGTCGCGGAAGGCCACGACAAACCTTCCATGATCAAATTGATCATGTGTTAGCAGAAGGTGATGTTAGGAGCCTTAAGAACAGACGAGCGTGCATGACAAGAGCTATGAATGTCAAAGAAGCAAGTGAGGTGTGTAAGAATGGGCCTGTGTGGCGCTCTGTTGTTCGTGCCTACCCCGCAAGGGACCTGGCGTGAAGTTATGTATGTATGTGTAGTTCTTAATTTAAGCATTTTATTTCGGTTCATATATTTGACGTTAAATTAATTGTTTTACACAACAATCTGCAACTAGTCCCAATAAATTTTAAAGTCTCTCTAATGGGAGACTAGAACCTGGCCACTGATGCCGGAACACAAATCAGGGTTGTTACGACGGCATACTCTAGACCAGGCTTTGTAGCCGTTCAGACAGGCAAATGGCCTATCTGTGGAGGCTGTGGGTTGTTTGTCGCCTGTTACGATACGCCGCCCGGCCGCAGGAAATTGTATTCTTGCTCCATATGTGCACGGGATAGTTCTTCTTCTTCTATTCTTACGAGCTGGCGGTTTCTGCAACTCGATGACATAGCGCCCATTTTGCGTGCGAGGGTGGATGAGGGTTTGCTACATCCAGACCAGCTGCTCCAGTTAGTACACCAGTTTCTTGACGTTGCTGAAGACTTCTCGAAGGCTATCTGGGGCATCCAGAAACTTCGTCCTGTATTTGACCACCTCTTCGCATTCAGGCTGGACATAGGCGGCTGTTTCTTCTACCTCCAGGCATGCTCTGCACAGGGGGCTGTCGGTGACACCTATATTCAAAAGATGTCTGTTAACATTGCCATGACTGAGCCTTAAAGTTTTCCTGGAGAAACTCAGTTTTGATCGAAGCATTGCTGTTTTAGCTTGCCTGCAATCCTCCAGGTAGTTCCAAAGTTGTTGATGTAGTGCCTTTGTCCTTTGATTTATGTACGGGATACAAACAAAATAGAAAATGGCAACTCAAAGAAACCCATTACTTACCTATTAGTTAGATGAAGTAAAACTACTAGAAGAAATACATAATACCTTTACTCTTAGAACATTATTTACCAACACTTACCTAAGTACTCTGCGTATTCAGGCCTAATGGTATTGCGTACTTAGTACTTGCCCTAAAGGGCTATACAAGCGGAGTGATTTAGGAAAATTACTACAGAAGTACGAAAATAAATTCTATATGGTGAACTAATCGGTCTAGGGACAGATTATGTTAAGAAATAATACCTAGCAATTAGTGTATGCTCGTTATTATTAAGCGTTTCGTAGAGATTTTTTTTATCCGTGCAGGAACGGAGAAAGAATACAATTTCCTGCGGCCCGGCGGCCTGTCGTAAGAGGCGACAAAACAACCCACAGCCAGGTGGTAGGGCTTTTGCCCGACTGGATGGCGACCACTCCTAGTTTACAGTATGCCGCCATAACAAGCTTGTATTGTGTTCCGGCATTAGTGACCAGGTTCCAGGCTCCCTAAAGAGAGCAGCAGCGCATTCGTAGCACCTTTGGTGTAGCAAATGTCCATAGGCGATGGTAACCGCTGTCCATCAAGTGGGCCGTCTGCCTGTCTGCTGATCTCCTTCAATAAAAAAAAGAAGTAAACTATTAACCGGATTATTGTTTAAGCTATTTCAATTCTTTTTATGCTTTCTTGAAGGCAAACTTGCAAACGAACCACTTAATGGTAGGTGTCTAAGGGAGCCGATGCGTTGCCTACCTCGTTGAGACTCTGGGCCCATATTGTAGCGCTCTGGGAAAACCGCGGGAGTTCATTACATAACTTGGAAACTTATGGCATGAAGGAGTATCCGCCACGTACCGTGGAGGACTTCCAGGTGTCCAGGAAGTGTGCGATGATAGAATGGCGACGTAGACACCAAAAAAATAGCACTTCCCGTGGTACAGACGGTAGAACACGCTTAGAGCGCCAACCTCTCTTGTATGGCTGAGAGACTCTAAACCATCTCTTTCCATGATGTCTTTCAGTTCAAATCGCATCATTTGTATTGAATGAGGTATAGTAAAATCAGTCAGTTGGTCAATAAATATTGAATAATACACATGTCGCATTTTTGAAAACCAAAATTACATTCCGGAATAAAATGAACGCTATCGAATCCAAATGACATTATCAATATTTTTATGTTAAAGCACATAAAAATACCATTATATAATACATATTACACAAGCTGTACCCAGACGTTGTCTTACCCTTTAAAAAATAATTTTACAAACCGATTGCAGCACCACTTACCGGGTCCAATCGTGAAGATTCACGATCTAAATCATCCCGGAACCTACTTGAAGACACACACAAAAATAATTCACCTAAATCAGAAAAATGAAAATGAGTTTAATGCAGTCACCATTTCCGAAATCGGCCGGGACAGATTATAACAAATGAATGGCTAGACTGATGTTTATTAATGATATTTTTTTATTGATGAATATCATATTTTAATACTTATTTTCCTACT
The DNA here is from genome assembly GCA_012273795.1 of Dendrolimus punctatus. Classification (NCBI taxonomy): domain Eukaryota; kingdom Metazoa; phylum Arthropoda; class Insecta; order Lepidoptera; family Lasiocampidae; genus Dendrolimus; species Dendrolimus punctatus. The sequence continues at coordinate 19,703,632 of CM022543.1, forward strand.
CCGGACGAAGACAATTTCGAAAACACAAAAATCATACAAATTGGTTCAGCCGTTCTTGAGTTATAAACAGTGCAACTAACACGAGTTTATTTTATATATATAGATTATATTAGAGAAAGTTAATTTCGAACAAATCCCACAATTCTATTTCAATAATATATACTTATTTTACTGGTGTTTTAACTCTAAACTTGAACATGGCGTCTTGCTTCTAATTTTCGAAAATAATGATTTGAAGATTCTAAATCTGCGAAGATGTCATCTTAAGATGTCCCTTAATGTCATTGTCGTTTCTTTAAAGTTTAAACAATAATCGGATAAAAGGGGAATCAGGATCTGTTTACGTCAAATGGAGTGCTCATTTCTATAAGCGGTCATGGAAGTAGTGTCGAAGAGTTGGTGATACCTCCATTTTTCAATTATACAGAATGGAGACTTACGTAACTATCTCTCTGAAAGTTTCCGCCCGGTCAATTTCATAATTTTAAGAAAATATTCCCTAAATAGTTAAACACATACTTATACAAGCTATCAGTTAGATACGTTGTAATAGATTACGCGGGAGTGTCTAATGTAGGTATACTCTGTCAGTGAGCATCGTCAGGACGGCGTTAGCGGCCCAAGGCGCAGCAGAGAGATGCACCATTTTCTCATGTTGGTTTGGAAGCAACTGGCTAAGTCAAACATTCCCGTGGCGCTGTAGTAATAGGACAGCCCCAACGAACGCAATTGAACGCGTTGCTGTATCACGACGGGCCGTGTAGTAGCTTCTATGTGAATATGCACGTATACAGATATGTTGTTTAATTATTGTAATCATTATTAATAATTATTTTTATTGCATATTTCAGCCTTTCAGTTCAGTTATTTTTGTCCCCTATGGACATTTGTAACACTGAAGGTGCTACAAATGCGCTGCTGCTCTCTTAAAGGAGACTGGAACCTGGTCACTAATGCTGGAACACAACTCAAGGTTGTTACAGCGACATACTCTATACCAGCGGTAGTCTCCATCCAGACGGGAAAGTGCCCTACCACCTGGCTTTGCTGGCTGGAGTTTTCTTGTCGCCTCTTACGACAGGCTGCCCCAGCGCAGGAAATTGTATTCTTTTCCGTTCCAGCACGGATAAAAAGTTGGCATTTATTTTAAAATGAATTTAGTTTCAATAGTTACTTCAATAAAATTCTAGAAAGTCCGAAACGATATCTATAACTGTATTGTATGACTGATTATTATTCACTTGTCTTATATAAATTAGGAAATTTCTCGTACTGTTTCAAAATGGGCATCAAATAAATAATAATTTATGCCGAAACCGGGTGGTATTAACATCTCTATCGCGGAACAATAGACGGCTGACATCCTCGCATTTCGAATAAGCTTTTAAATTTCTCTAATTAAGAGCGGTGGTGCGTGCATCGGGGCTGTTTCCAAAAAAGGGGGTGCAGGGGGTGCAAGGGGTGCGACGGGGTAGGTTGTATTAAAACCGTTAAATCCAAGCGACGGGGAAACAAAACGTGATTGCTCGCCGACTTATAATTTAATGCAATATTCTCTTTTATTGTTATGTTTTAAGTGATGGCATATAGCGGGACATTGTGGACTTTGGAATTTGTGGAAGAGTCAGCCATCAGTACTTATCTAGTTTGTTCCTAATTAATTTCATACTTTGATAACATAAAAGCATTTTTTCCATCAGTATAGTATTGTGTTCCACTTTAACGGTCTCTGTGATTGAGTGGACTAAGTCTTTGACGGCCAACATCACTGCAGTGAAGAGGTTCCTTGTTCAATCCCAGCGTGGTAAATTTTGTAAATGTATTTTCCATTATTTACTATGGTCTGGGTGTCTGGGATCGGTCCTTAGGATATTTATTACCCACAACTTGCTTATCTTGGGGATATACAATGTGCGTGTAGTATTGTCATTTATTACTCTTCTAACTTGTAACATACCCTCGTAAGGGTGTAGAAACTGGTGCTCGTCCGGGGTTCTGCGTCCCGGGACCCTTACTTCGTTAGCAACATCCGAACCACGTGACTGACGACTGCACTTTTTGACGGGAGCATTTCACTTTTCGATGACATTTTGCGGATATTGCGAAATGTCAACAAATCATCCGAGGCACGAATTAGAGGACGATTTTCTGTTGTATAATTATTTTCAAATTAAACAGGGAATTAATCAGTACAGAAACCCGATTATGTAACACGCAAAAAACATGCCAATGCGAGTCAAGATTCATTCGAATGACAGATGGTGCAATATCCGTAGTGACTAAAATTCAGTCAAATTAATATTGATTCAATATTGAGAAAAATGGTTTACAGGCCACCAAAATCGTGAATGTTACGATTCCAATTTCGATTCGATTGCCAATATAAGTTGAAGTATCAGGGCTCCAAGTCTGCTATTATTGTAGTGTCAGAATGGTACCAAAGTGATTGCTTTAAAGCTGGGTATCCATTATGTTCGCGAACTACTTGCGCTCCGTGCTCCTGCAACCGTTCTGATGGAGACGGTACGCGTATCTCCATAGAAACACGCATGTTCCACAGTCCTCATGCGAACATTGAGCGAATATATCGTCACCATTAGTGGCTAATGCAGCACACATTTTATTTCATTACCTTCTCGAAGTCTATAGAAGCCCTCCTCGCTTTTGGGACTCTATAGTATTCTCATCCTGGGGATCCCACAGCACAGTATAGCTTCGATACAACCCGATTAAAGTTAAACATTTTTCTTCCTACCACTCCATTTAACCGAGCGTGGAGCGTGAGACGTACGCACTAACGTGGCATTTTGCTCGCGTCCACGAACAGACGGAGCTCCCCTTTGTGTTCGCCCAAAAACCGCCACCGATCGGAGCGCTGTGCGCGGAGCGCGCACCGTTGCACGCTCCAGGAGCGCGAACGTATCCACTATGTGGAGCAGTTGTAGGAGCGCGGAGCGCAAGAGGTTCGCGAACATAGTGGATACCCGGCCTAACACATAGCAAACATTATGGTGCTGTTATGAGTCCAGTGATTAACACCATCATGACGTCATAATTAAAGATTTCAAATTTATTATTATTTGACTACCAAGTGCCCCAGTGTTTCGGTTTATACCGATGAGAATTAATGTACTAGAGAGAAGGCATCAGTAACTTGCTTATTTGAACACTCGTTATGGTCTATGGACAAGAACTCGCTTAGTCTACGCCGGGCTGATGATACTCTAAGTGTTTGGGTGAAAAGCCAAGTATACTAAGGTACTGTTCAAACCTCTTAAATAAAAGTCAAGGGGTTACTTTTCACCGGCAATTCGTTGTATTTCTCGATAAAATATCCAATTATCACTAAATTTTATCCATTGTAAGTCGTCTCGCCGCCTCATCACTGCGGCTTTGTTCAGGCGAATTCAAACTATACTCTCTAAGCGATTCAAGCAAGAGCTGCGTGTCACGGAGATGAATATGCTGCGATGGATGTGTGGAGTGACGCGGAAAGACCGGGTCAGGAACTCCCGCATCCGTGGCAGTCTTCATGTCCGTGACATAGCAGACAAACTGCAAGAGTGTCGCTTACGCTGGTACGGCCACGTTTTACGCAGACCGGCTAATTACGTGGGGAACAAATGTCTAGCCATGCCGCCTCCGCCAGGTCCCGGTCGAAGGGGAAGGCCCAAGAAATGCTGGCTTGACGTCGTGAAGGATGACATGCGTGCCAATGGTCTCAAAACGGGGGATGCTGAAGACCGCGCGAAGTGGAGTAGAAAAAGCAGGAAAGCGGACCCTGGGCATCGGAGTGAACGCTCCGAACGCAACCGGGATTTAACGCTCGGATGATGATGATGACTCTCTAAGCGATTTAGTGCTACATGTTTTAATAGTTTGCTTAGACGACATAAGTTGTGTTACAGCGCTGCAGCAAATACATGGGTGACAGTCCACGGCACGCTCATCGCGCTTTCATAAAGTTCGAACTTTTTTGTTTTGAATATCGTCTCTACTAAGTACGTAGTACGTATCGAGATAAAACAAACCATGCATACCAATGGGTTTCAACATTTCTTAGTCATTTATAATAATACTAGCGGCCCCAGCAGACGTTGTCCTGCTCTGAAAAAATATGACCCGATCCCAGCGCCACCTACCGGTTCCAATTGTGGATTTAAACCATCCGGGGACCCACTCAAACACACAAAAACAAAATCGCTCCCCGTTGTTAAGAGGATTCTAGACCACGATCTCAGCGCCACCTACCGGTTCCAACGGTATAAAAACTATACTATCTTTCAAGTTGGATCAAACTGCACACGGTGTGCAAATTTGATTAAAATCGGTTGAGTAGTTTAAGAGTCCATCGCGGACAAACATCGTGACACGAGATTTATATATATAAGATAATAATAATTTTTATTTGCCAGAATGTAGTACAAAAAGTTGTTACAATGATAAGATAAAGTCCTATTACATTACATTCTACCATTTTCATGGTGTGCAAAAACTAATCAAAATATATATGTGAATTAATTTAATAATTATCATTTATATTAATTTAAAAAAAAAGAATCCGTCTTCTTTAACACAGCTATTTTACAATCATTTAACGAAATTATTTATTAAAATGTAATTATTTTCACTATTTTCGATATAAAAGGCAAACATCGTCACTATCGTAAGTATGGCTGGCTATATGACGATGAAAAGTAATTTTCTGACCTCTAATGTCGTTCGAATTACCACGATGATGGTGAAGGAAAACATCACGGTAAAACCTGCACATCGATATATCCGATATTTCAAACTTACCAAGCCGCTTTGAAAGCGTCTAATAATTGGGAGGTCCTAGCCCAGCAGTGAGACTTGTATAGGGTGTTCTTATTATACAAGCACCAGAGGCCACGTTGCGGGTCAAACCCAAGAAAGTAGGCCCATTTTATCTACAGTGTAAAATTATGGAACTGATGTTGAAAACCGCTAAAAACCGTTGTGTAGTTTAGGAGGAGTTACCGGATATATAGACAAGCAGCGGCGGAAAGCACCTTTGTTCTATATTAATGAAATAAAAGATTTTACAGTTATTTATGTATGGAATCGTCTCCTTATTGAATGTATGATGTCTAATAAAACTACGTTCAAACGGTTTTAAGCGCGGTAATTTGTTTGGTTTTTATTGTCCGACGTTTCGTCCATTTTTCAGTAGCCGTGATCAGGAAAGAGAAAGATGTCAAGTTTCAATGAGTATTGTTAAAGTTTTATTTACCATACCGCCTTCTCTTTTTATTTTACCTCCCGCCCATTTTAATTTTAATCTAATATATAAAATTCTCGTCTCACAGTTTTCGTTGCCATACTCCTCCGAAACGGCTTGACCGATTTTGATGAAATTTTTTGTGCTTACCCAGTATCTATAAGAATCGGCTAACATCTATTTTTCATCCCCCTAAATGTTAGGAGTAGTCCACCCCTAAATTTTTATTTTATTTTTTAGACAAAATTTTTAATTTCTATTTTTTTATGATACAGCATTAAAAAATACATACAACCCTAAATTTTCAACCCTCTGCGACAAACCCCTATTTTTTTTACCGGGCAGGACGACGTCTGCCGGGACAGCTAGTATTATATAAAATTATAAGAGCTAGGAATGTTTGCTGAAGAGTTTCTTGCGCTTCTTCTTCTCTTCAAGCCACAACATGTTGCGTGATTAGGCTTAGGCTCGTGATTAGACGTGACAAGATTAGGCTTCCAGAGAGTTAATAATAACCATAAACAAAAAAATAAAAACTTTGTTTAAAAAAACCGACTTCAAAAACTAAAAAACTAAAATGTAATAATAATAATAATTTATTAGGTACCACAGCATTGTAACAACAATAACAGAAGGTGCTATAAAGTTCTAATACAATAAAACAGGTAAATGTAATTAATGACTAGGTATAACTAAAAATAATTCATAAAATTAGTGGATACTAACACCTAAACTAGGCAAAGCCTGTACTATAGGTGCTAGTGCTAGCTAAAACTAAAATGCATAAAATAAATTAATTCTAAAGCTATTATTATTAATATATATTATCGAAAACATCTTAAAGTCGGTGCTTAGTGATTTTCAAAATATAGTAAGCATTGATGTAACAATATTGCTACATCAATGATAGTAAGTTTTATGTTTCACTTGACATAAGCATTTACATATTTCAAATTATAAGTTTGTCAAAGAGGCAAGTGAGGTGTGTAAGAATAAGCCTGTATGGCACTCTGTTGTTCGTGCCTACCCCGTAAGGGACCTGGCGTAAAGCTATGTATGTATGTAAGTTTGAACATTATTAAGATTCTGTTGACAAAGACTTATACTTCTCTAATCACAGATTTGGCCAAGCCTACACTCCTAATTTGAGTTGAACAATAAGAGTATATATTATGCGTTTCAAATGCATGGTGGTGTGTGTAATGTTTTATTACTGATTGGTTTTATGTATTTTTTATGCAATTTTTTTTAAAAATATAACCATTCTGGAGTCCTTCTCGAAATTTCATACTCCCCATCGACGTAATTTTCGTAAAAAGGGGTAAAAGTTTTGATTCACGTAATAATAATGATACTAGTGGCGAAAACTTAAGGAAATACAATGTATAATATCTATTTATATCATATTATCTTTGTCCGTTCAGCTGTGTAGAATCCGACAAACAAACAAAACAATCACCCACAACAGTATACATCGTAAATATACTTTAATCCTTTAAGAAAGAGGGGCCTCGGGGTCCATTCCCGACATCCTCCTAAAGAGCCCCTTTCGACACCGCGCAATGAATATTAAACATTATTATAACAATGTTGATGATTGTCTCGCCGTTTAAAATGGGGGTAGAATGGGCAACGTGACGTCATTAAGTGCCAGCCATATTTAGCAGCGTTCTGTTTGTAATTGAAGGGAATTGAACTCGTTACTAAGCCGCGATTGGATTGCCAAAGTAGCTATTTGTTAAAGTCGAATGTTTATTTAATCTCGAGTCAAATCGAGGTGTTCGCGAAGTGCTTGTCGGAGCTATTAGTATTTTAAACGTGTTTGTTGGGTGCCATAGTCATCTTGGCATAAACAAAATCATTGTAGCTATAGTTGACAGTGTAGTGAAAGATTTACAAGCTAATTGATGTCGCAAACGAGACCCGACACGTACAAAGAACTAAAGAACATATTATGTACAAAGAATAGTCGTGTTTAGGCCTGTGACGTACAGTAGCCTGTAGTGACATGAAAAGCTAGGTTTCAGTCTCACTTACAATATTTATTATTATAATATTAGAACCTATGAACCTATAACAGCCCTAGGAAACCTAACGCGAGGCCCTAAACGCGTATCACTTATCTTAAAAGTCCGGAGTCCTTTGAGAGTAGATTAGAACACTTGCTGACGGTAGCGGGTTGCGACTGCAGTCACGTCAGTAGTAGCAGGGTGGCTGTAGATGGACTGCTAACCGACAAAGAGCAGGGCGGTAATCGCAGGAACCGCAACAACCCTCGTTATTCTTGACGTCGTTCAATGCGCCAGTAGATGGGCCTGTCTGCGAGGCAGCGTCGAAGATTTGGAGCGGCATAGCTCTATGGTTAAGAAGGCCTTAAGTTCCCGTTTCAGATGACAGGTTTATATGGGAAAAGAGCAGCATAAAATATATAGATGGATATTAGTTTGGAGTTCTACTCCAGTCAAATACTCGTAGCTGAATGCATGGAGAAGAGGATGTTCCGCCTTATATATCGTTTCCAAGGAACACGTGGATCCTATTTTTTTTAAATTTCAAATATAGTATCACATCCTGAGAATATTTAAGCAAATGCGACCTACGACAAATTCACATTTAAAAATAAAATAATTAATAAATTAGACATATTGTCAGATTATTGAATGACAATTTCAAATAATTAAGTTATTATAAAATCTGTACTTTTAGCAGAATAAAGTGATAAATTAAAGGAATTTTAATGTTTATATGAATCTTAAAATGTAGGGCTGTGTTCCCATACCTGAATTACAAACTTCAGAGATAAAACATAAAAAATTAAAAGATTTTGTTAGAAATTTGTAACTACTTTTAGTCCTATCTATCATAAGTACCGAAATAAACATGTGGCAATACCACAAGTCTCAGCGGAAGATTTTCCATTGAGACGAAGGAGTGAGGAGCATTGCACCTCTCTCCTCCACGTAGTCAGGTCTCTCTAAAACAGTAATTCTATTTCTCAAAATTTATTTCGTAGTGGGCTATAGAACGAGCTATGTCACGTAATCTTTATATAAAGATTACGCGACATAGCACGTTTTATATATATAAAATTTAATATATAAAAAAGAATTTTATATATATATAAAATTCTTCTTTTGGTGTGTAGGCCCAACCCTCGGACCGATTATGATAAAAAACAGTTGTATGTGTTAAAGTGAATTTAAGACTGATTTACGCTTAGCGTGCATAATCAAACATCAAATATCTAGTATGCATAATAATATATCGCTTGCCGTTTCTAACTTCAGGACAGACAAAACAACATTGATACCATTGAAGTAATTCCATTAAAAACTTCTCTTCAGTTTTGTTATAATTTCCTTTACCTCCCAAATAACCACCTTCCAAGGCCAGTCACGGATCTGTATAAGAGCCGACGGAAAGTATAATATCTTAACGGCATCCGGTAATTGGTATTCAGGGGGAGACTGGAGTCGTGAAAAAAAACAAGTCGTACAAGAGGAATTTGCAATTCACCAGAAGGAAATGTGTTTGATGTGATGCAAATGAATAATATAATCTTTAGACTGTTGAACTTGGTATTTACTGTAAAACCTCTGTAAGTCGAAATAGAAGAGACACTATTCGAAGTTATAGAGTTTGCGACTTATGGAGAATTATGACTTAAGTGAATTTTGTAAGGAAACATTAGACTTGTAGAAGTTAAGATTTCTTCTAACCGATTTTGAGTTACAGAGCTCAAATAAAAATCCTACTACTTAAGGATCTAATATTTTTTTCGAGTTATAGAGAGAAAATAAGTACTGAATTTACTTATAGGGACTTATTGATTATTTCGACATATAGAGTGTACAGATTCAACCGAGGTTTTGGGGCTTGAAGGGAAAGGAACACAATTTTTTTTGTTTGGGAGGTTTTCGACTTATCGAGGTTTGATAGCGCATGTACAATAGATAGGTGAACCGCCCATCTGATGAAAGTCGATTATTGTTTGCAGCACCAGGGGCAAAGTCTATGGGTTACTTTTGAGATAAGAAGGGGACAAAGGAGATGGGTGTGACGATCAGACAGAAAGTATGGGATATATGGGTTAGGATAGGAGGATAGTGCCGGGGGACAAAGAGTAGTTCTCCCGGCAGTGGATGAGGCGGTTGGGCCACCGCCTGTTAGGGCCAGCGGAGAGGGCTAGGTCATATACCTGTACCTGTTCCTGTGAAGGATAAAATACCAAGGGGTTTTAGTGGATATCACGAACTGTGGAGTGGCGATAAAATAAAAAATGTTAACTAAAAAAAAACAACTTCCCGATCCGAAATCCTACCCTCGAAGATTCCCTCAAATTCGTAACCTAACCATAAATCCTATTCCTCGTCTACATAATCCATGTCCCGACTAAACTACCTATCCTAGAGCAGTAATAGAAATAAGAACCTAAAACTAAGTAGTATAAGTAAAAATTGTAACCTGTATTTTCCAAATAAATAAAATAACTTACTTGGCAATCTTGTTCGCCCGTGCCGAAGAAGAAAAAAATGGTAGGGTAGCTAGAATCGGTGAGGAAGTGGCCATCGGAATTCTTACTTATCTTACGGGGTTAACCGTTTGACACTTGTTACCTCACATACCTGGAATAATTTATTGCTAAACAATTAGCAAGGTTAAAACTTAAAGTAAGTTATTTCCATGTAAGTGACGTAACAAATCCCTTCGAAAAAGTCCATAAGCCAGCTGTTTGCAAATGTTTATTATAGGTGGAGGCGCCTGCATTTATTTCTTAGTCCCCTTCTCTTCTAAGCTCATTTAACTTGAGATTATTTCAAGGCCTGCTCGTTTTATTTGCACGCCTGGACCCACTAACGTCTAGCGTCTCGGCTATAAAGGGATTGTTGGGTTTAACTGGATTAAGAAATGTTTTGCTTTATGCACATTTTAAATATGGACCTTTTAAGTTGATATTTATATTGTAACGAGTTGCGGGACTCGAATTAAAATGCCATTTGAATTATTATAGACTTAATTAGTACTATACAACGTATAACACAGGTACAATTATAACCGAGCACATCAAATCCAAACCTAATGCAGAAGGTCGTAATTTAATAAAACTCGCAAAATTGTACACACATCACGCTTTGTGGTTGCCGTCGTTTTATACCTCACAAATAAAAATGTGCCCGTATCGTAATCGACGTAATCCACAACACCTCGCTAATTATACAGCCTGCAAGCGGCCGTTGACAATAGGCTGTTTTTCAAAATTATTAGAAACGTATGCAACAAAGTAGTAAACAAAAGAAGACGATCATAAAAGGATTACAAGTAGTTCAAATGCCGACAGATAATAAAATGTGTTTTTACAGATTGGAGTGGAGTGGAATTTGTTTTGGTCGGAACCAAAAATGTAACAATATCATTGAAAATCTTTTCTTGCTGATTTGATGTTGGAAAAATAAATTCAAAATAAACTTTTAGCCGAAATTAGGCGGGTTCATTTATGTGTTACAATTTGTTGAGAAATGAGACGTAAACAATGAAAAATAAAACGATGTTAATTTAATAAAACTAAGTTTTAACGGTTTTAAGCGCGGTAATTTATTTTATTTAGGTTTATCCGACGTATCGGCCGCTTTTCAGTTGCCGTGGTCACGGAAGACAAAGATAACATTTGTCAAACGTGTATTGTCAAAGTTTTTATTCAGCCTACCGCCAACTTGTTCATTTTAATTATTTAGTTTTAATTTTGTTTATGGATATTATTTACTCTATGGGAGCTTAATCTAATTTACCACCGCTTCACAACATGTTGTGGCTTGAAGAGAAGAAGCGGCGCAAGAAACTCTTCAGCAAACATGCCTAGTTCTAAATTTTTTTATATAATATTAAAATGAGTGGAAGGACTGGACGCTTAAAACCGTTAAAACGTAGTTTTATTATGTGTACAAGTCGCGAAAACTTAAGAAAATATTACGATGTTAATTGTTTAAAGAAGGTTTTATAAGTGAGTAATTGCTTTTTGGCTTTTATTTTATTGTGAAAAATTCCTTACTTGTATATACGAGTCTATACACGTGTGTGTACACACACACCGTTTTTTACAATTATATAACTGATTTGGCTGCTATTTTCTTATTGGTCATTTATTAGTGTTTCTAAAATTTTGCAATATTTAAAGGATAAAATGTGTTTAAAGTATAAAATACTAGCTGCATTCACGGTTTCACCGCGTGGTTATTGAAAATCGTTATATTTTGGATAATTCACACTATCTTAATATATATAAATCTCCTGTCACGATGTTTGTCCGCGATGGACTCCTAAACTACTCAACCGATTTTAATCAAATTTGCAGTTTGATCCAACTTGAAAGATAGGATAGTTTTTATACCGTTGGAACCGGTAGGTGGCGCTGAGATCGGGTTCTAGAATCCTCTTAACAACGGAGAGCGATTTTGTTTTTGTGTGTTTAAATCCACAATTGGAACCGGTAGGTGGCGCTGGGATCGGGTCATAGATTTTTGTTTTTTCAGAGCAGGACAACGTCTGCCGGGGCCTCTAGTATCTTTATAAATTATAGTCAATTATTCTGATGTGTAAGCTATGTCACTGTGAAATTTCATTAAAATCCATTCAGTAGTTTTTGCGTGAAAGAGAAACATACATTCTTACAAACTTACGCGTTTATAATATCAGTAAGGATTGTTGTATAAATACACCAACAACAATATTATAATTTAAGAAACACCATTAAAATATAATATATATAATATAACCAATAAGAAAATACTCGTAAGCAGCCAAATTAACCCGTTTTTTTCAAAGACAATGGCTTATTTTTTCAAAATGGAAATACAGAAATTTGACTAGAAGCCGTCTTTATACGGCATTACCTAACGAAAATATAAAATGAATTAAGTATTTCCTTTTCTACAATATCAGTACATTGATTTTATATTTATATTGAATAAACAACTACAATTATTTTATCAATGTATTATGTTTGTTTCTTTTTATCCTAAAGACCATTGTTCATTTGCCTTTCTTGATTTTTTTGTAAATATTCCCTTTTAGAGGGCGACAAAGGCTAGTGCGCGCTATCTTTCTGGGCGGATGGGTCGTATTATAATGGTGTCAACATACAGACGCAGTCACGTATGAACAGATAGTGTTAACGACACATGTATAATATTTATTTTTTATAGTATAACTTTATATTCACGATTAAACAAGTGGCTCTGTTGGTATCATGAATTTTACACCCTAGCCTGTCTTAAAATAGCTTATAACAGAGGTACAAATATAACTAAACACTACCAGTGCAAACGTAATGCACGATTCAATAACACGCACAAAGTCCGCCACTAACGTCTTGATACGCTTGTGGCTGTCGCTAGAATGCCACCCCCCTTCATTAGGCCATTGTTTTATACTGCACAAATGAAATATGTCTGCCGTATCTAAGTCGGCTTAATTCGCCACACCTAGCTAATGACTCTCCCGCAAGCTGCCATAAAAGAGTACAATAAAAATGGGATGTTTTATAATCAAAAATTTTAAACACAAAGTAAACAAAAGAAGACGGTCACAAAAGAGTTTCAATGTTATTAGTTCAAACGCCGACGGGTAATAAATGGGCTTTGTTGACAGATATGCTAGCTTGCCCAAATTGTAACTGTGTGTGTGTGTGTGTGAAAATATATATGTAATTTTTGCAACACCTATAAGGCTGATGTCGTCACTAGTGACGAAAAGTCCAGACAACAATTTAATTATAGTAGTTCGAAATTGTGAGTGGATTTTTAAGGAGTAAACGGCTCCTTGAACAGGCCTGCCCTCTGCCCTAGCTTTAGAAGGTATCTATGTATCTATAGCCTAACTCACAAGCGAAATAAGGTACTTATTATGTAAGCACCATTACGCACAAGTATAACAAAAGCCAACTTATTTAAGTTATTACTTATTTAACCGCCTAATAACGGCGTCTATCCCCGTTATTAACTTCGGTAACCGTTATAACGGTACGTTATGAGCCACCAAATGGTTACTGGTCAAGCGTTTTGCGTGATATTTGATCGTTACCGCTACTACGATATTCTTAAGAATACAGAGCACATAATAATGTTTGCTAAAATAATTACTACGAGTATTGTTGTAGTAAAATAACTTCTGAATGTTTGTTAAATGAGTGAATCGAGTGTACCAAGTTTTGCTCAAATGTTTTGATTACCGACTTTTATATAAAAACTAGGATATGTTCGCGACTTCATCCACGCTTGCCATGAAATTACTTTCTTTACTTTAAGCTTTACTGCCACATAGATTACAGTTCACTTTAAACTTTCCTAGCACATAGATTACAGTTCACTTTAAGCTTTACTGGCACATAGATTACAGTTCACTTTAAACTTTACTGGCATATAGATTATAGTACACTTTAAGCTTAACTGGCACATAGATTACAGTTCTCTTTAAACTTTACTGGCATATAGATTACAGTTCACTTTAAGCTTAACTGGCACATAGATTACAGTTCACTTTAAACTTTACTGGCATATAGATTACAGTACACTTTAAGCTTAATTGGCAAATAGATTACAGTTCACTTTAAACTTTCCTAGCACATAGATTACAGTTCACTTTAAGCTTTACTGGCACATAGATTACAGTTCACTTTAAGCTTAACTGGCACATAGATTACAGTTCAAATAAAGCTTTATTGGCACATACGAGTAGATTGTGATTGAATAATTCTTCCCAACAAACATTTGCCGTTTTAATATTTTTGTGCCAAAACCAACTGACTTGCCTTAAGTGATTAAGTATCTCAAGTGTCGCCATCTTTAAACTACGAATGTTCGCGGAAACAAGGTTTTCATAACAATACAACGACTTATTTTCACAACTGTCAAAGTATACCATTATTTACATATTTTCTTATAATCTAATAAATTATGTAATTATTAAATAAGTAATTTCTACAACCATTGTCTAATGAAATATATAACTAAATACATATTAGCTGTCATATAATTCAGGATGTCAACAAGAGTCTGTTAGAAGTTTCTAGTGGGCATCGTCATTCTTTAGTTTTCAAAATCATATAAAATTAGAAGGTAGATCAAATTGTCATTAACAGTTTTCTAATCTCATCTTTTTATATCGTATCATTTTTGTACTATTATAAAACATTTTATTTATCACTGGCTTACTTGTTCTATTTCAAACTATTAATTGTAAAACTATAGTCTAGTTCTCTTTGTAGTTAAAAGTAGAAGAACTCTCAGTTTGCACTAGTCGGAACGCCAGACGAACTTTTCTAGCAATTTTAACTTTAAATAAGTCTTTAAAGATGCTTTGGAATTCTAAGGCTTTTTGTTCGTGTTGTCTAAAGCATAGAATGTAGCGATTTATTATCAAAACAGTTATTTAATCGTATTTCTGTCTTTGGTTTATTTTATTATGAACGATATAATAATATGACAATAATAGCTGGGCTCGCGCTTCCCACTATAGGGGTACGGACGGTTATATTGTCCGTTCCGATCAAGAAAGGCAAATGAGTAGGGGTCTTTAGGATAAAAAGAAACAGACATAATACATAGATAAAATAATTGTAGTTGTTTATTCAATATAAATATAAAATCAATGTACTGATATTGTAGAAAAAGAAATACTTAATTCACCTTAGATTTTCGTTAGGCAATGCCAAATAAAGACGGCTTCTTGTCGAATTTGTGTTTCAATTTTGATAAAAATAATCCATTGTCTTTGAGACAACGGGTTAATTTGGCTGCTTGCGAGTATTTTCTTTTTGGTTATTTAATGGTATTTCCCAAATTATAATATTGTTGTATATGTGTATATACAACAATCCTTACTAATATTATAAACGCGAAAGTTTGTAAGAATGTATGTTTGTTTCTCTTTCACGCAAAAACTACTGAATGGATTTTGATGAAATTTCACAATAATATAAGTTTCACAATACGATATAATGTAAATCATAGAATATAGCGATTTATTATCAAAACAGTTACTTAATCCTATTTCTGGCTTTAGTTTATTTTATTATGAACGATATAATAATATGACAATAATAGCTGGGCTCGCGCTTCCCACTATAGGGGTACGGACGGTTATATTGTCCGTTCCCCTATTGTGGGAAGCCACGCTTGCCTAAAGTGGCTAAGCAGATTTGACACATCTGTTATCTAGATGTGCAGGTTTCATTACAATGTTTTCCTTCACCGTTATTAGCACGTTGTAACAATATGGACAGTAGGACAGGAAACTGCCTTAGTGCTGCATGTGTTACGACCAGGATCGAACCTGCGCTCTTTGCGTTTGGGACGCGCGCGCTATCCATTACGCTACCACGACGTATAAGCAATAGTATAATTGATGTTTTATTTTCCCACATATATATTTATTGTGGTATATGTTCGCGTTTGAAGGCAATCTCAACCGATGTTAAGTGACGATGTGATTAACGATAGAAGCTCAAAATGATAGAAACCTTTTCTCCCCTGACCCAAAAGCCTCTGGATTATATTAATTGAAAAAAAAAACTGGCAAATTTCTCCACTCGAAGACTGATTAATTTGGCACGTCAAAATAGTAAATAATAGCTATCAAAATATAACAGAACTTGGAAAATATTGGGCAAGATGGTGCGGCTGTTAAAGGGCAGATCTAATTTTTTCGAAATCGACTTTGTTGTATTAAAGCTGAAACTGACAACGCATAAATCTATAGGACTAAGTCTGCTAGAGAACGAGATAAAATTTATTATATCTAATAATTTAAACACTATGATCATACAGATAAAGTTTGAAATGTTTTTAAAGTATTTCGTAAATACTTTAAATTTCGTGTTTTAAAGCTTAAATATATTATAACGATATAATATATGAAATGTGACGTCACGAAATATAGAATCCCTTCCACCCCTTGTCACACTTTCTTTCAATTCTACTGCGTGTGAACTGCACGCGCACAATTTTTTTCTATAATATGTTAGGTCTCGTAATGTGTACAAATGAATGTTTATTCTTTCTCCTTTTTTCTAAAAACGCTTTCAGCTCATCTCTTGTACACGCCTACATAGGCAAGGGGGCAAACAGTCAATATTGACAATGCTCTCGGCGACAAAGCGAATTGGCTGAATTCGCGCCGCCCCACCGATCCAAACGAGCACTACCAATATTTTCAATATAAACACGACCAGATGTATTCACCAGGCAAATTTTGCTTCTTCCCATAACTACGGCGGGCTGTCTTTGACCTATTTCGATGTCAAATACAAAAAATGGGTAAATGCTGAGCGGTCCGCATATAACTAAAGGGGTGTCACGGGCAATGTATAACATTGCCCGTGACACAAATTTAAGCTTGAGAATTTGCAATACCATAGTCAAAGTTGCACACCAATCTCCAACAATAAAAACATACTAAATCAAATCAAAAAAATTATTTACTCAAAAACAAATAAAACATTAGACGATAATATTGTTACACGCCAACATAGTGAATGCACGCTTGCAATTTATTACCTTGCCCGCATTTTGAATTCTTTTGTTTACTTTGTGTTTAAAATTTTTAAATAAGAAAAACATCCTATTGGTACTGTACTCGTTTATGGCCGCAGGTGTCCAAATTACATTTTCTTGGAAGAACCCAGCCCACGCAATCGATTGTGTATTGTACAGTTTACTATAAAACAATGCCCGAACGGAGGAGTGGGGCAGTCTGTATTGGCTGTGCCCAGTTATATTTGTACCTGTTATGTACGTGTTTGTAAAGTTCTAATAAATTCTACAGTAGTTCCAACGGCATTTTTAATTCGAGTCCTATGTAGCTCGTAACAGTGTTTTCTCTCCATTCCTGCACGGATACAAATTAAAACCCAATTGGAAATAACCAGGTTACCTTAAGATTGTGTGTGCTGAAACGATACGTTTTCCAGTCGAGAACTTTCCCTTTAATAGAATCCCAAAAAGTGAGTTCGGACCATTTATCGTGCGTGGGCCTTCGGCGGTGACGTCACGACCCTCAGACGCACCTGACGTAATCAGTCCCCTGTCAAGTGTGACGCAGGTTTTTATTTATCGCAGTCTGGATCCCATGGACAATACATTGGGAAAGGGTTGTTTTTTCCTAAGAGGTAATGTATAGCCGATAATTTATTGACAGGTAATTCTGGTTCTCGTGTAATCTTTATTGTATTTTGTATTCCGCTGTAACCGAAAGTTGCCAAAGTCAACTGTATTTTACAGGTTGAATCTAGTTCGGGACTTTGGTAGCTGATAGATTGCTCGAAATTATTATTTTATTTTTTCCATTGTTATCTAGTTGTGGCTATGGATATTTTTTTTAATCACAGCTTTGTAGCGTGTGTGTGTACGTCATTATCATTCCAGTGTTAATCTTGTTCTCTTCGTAACAGCAATAGCACTCTTCGGAACAGTGAAAATTGAGTAGGCAGTACCTAAATTCAATTTTCCTGTGACTCGTTCACAAACACACAAGCACGCACGTATGCATGCAGACATGCACGCACGCAAACATAACACACGTTACATAAAATGTGCATTGTTTGCGGTCCTACTGACTTATGACACTTATTCCGTTCCTTTTATCTTATTCGTCATTTATAATTTTTCTATCACATCCAATCGCGTTGGCTTCGATTCTGGTGCTACAAACTTCTGCAAGTGAAGTTACGGAAAATCGAGCGTTGCATTACCGTAAATTAATACTAGGACGTTCTATTAATTTTTTTTCGGTAATATCTTGCTTTTTGGCTTTCGTGCACTGAAATTCTTTCTTTTTTTTATTGCAGGAGTTCAGCAGACAGGCAGACGGCCCACTTGATGGATAGCGGTTACCATCGCCTATGGACATTTGTAACACCAAAGGTACTACTAATGCGCTGCTGCTCTCTTGAAGGAGACTGGAGCCTGGTCACTATGCCGGAACACAACTAAGGGTTGTTATGGCGACATACTTTAGACCAGGGGTGGTAGCCATCCAGTCGGGCAAATGCCCTACCACCTGGCTGTGGGTTGTTTTGTCGCCTCTTACGACAGGCCGCCCGGCCGCAGGAATTTGTATTCTTTCTCCGTTCCTGCACTGATTAAAATTAAACCCATATCAAGGTATCCTGCCCACATATTCCTTAAACTTCCTCACCGTAGTGTACACCTTATCAAACATAGTGTTCTCCACTATTTGTGAAAGCAATTCATCTTTGTTACGAACTAGATTAGTACGCTCGCCGTCGGTTAACTAATTGAGTTATGTCCCGATGTGTGTGTTTAGTATTGATTCAAGCTGTGTGTTAACTTTGGCATACGATTTCGCAACGCGGTTTCGTTTCATATAGCTTACCGAGCGATTTCTCTGCGTGTTTATTTGATTTGACTAAAAATAAGCAATTGTTTTTTTTATAACTACTCTACGGAATCGAGTTCCGTATCATTTTCAAAGCTTTATTACTAGATTTAATTTTTTAAATTTTACACGCTCATCATTTTAGTTCTTGCGTTTGACATTAATTAATTTGTGTTGAAGTGTATGTATCTTACGAGTGACTTATTATATTAATTTATCCTAATTTTAATACTAAACTTATACTAGTGTAGAGTGTATCTGTTACATGCTGGACTGCTGGTGTTGTGACGAAGTGCATGTGCAGTGTGGGCCTTATCTATATACTTATATATTATCCTATTTAGTGCCATGTGTGTTGTTTTTTCCTTTCTGTGTCTAGGTTATCAATTTTAGGCTCTTTGTGTGTCTTGGTTTGGTTGTGAAATGTGCGTGTAATGCAATGCGGTGGTAGTGCGCGTTGGTTTGAGTATCTATATAAATTTTATTGTAATAAGCAATTGTTAAGTTTCATAGGTCTTTAAACAAGAGATTAGTGTCTTAATTAAATCTTCTTCGTAAATACGTGAAGGTGCTCCCTCGCCACGAGTATTTGCTTTTAATGTAACATTTATGAATCGATTTTGAGCATTCAGTTGATTCCACAATGTCGGATGAAGTGGTCGTTATGTTACATGTATTAAAATATTACAGATAGTCAATACAGATTGCGCACTGTGATGCTTGATTCTCTTCCCTTACCATTGTAATGCTCGAATTTGTATGAATGATTGAATGAGTATGCTTAATTGTGTTTGAAAGATACAGTTAACAGAAAGAAAATTTTACAATACAACTAGCTGTCCCGGCAGACGTCGTCCTGCCCGGTAAAAATAGGGGTTTGTCGCAGAGGGTTAATAATTTAGGGTTGTATGTATTTTTGTATGTTGTGTCATAAAAAAATAGAAATTAAAAATTTTGTCTAAAAAAAATAAATAGGGGTGGACTACCCCTAACATTTAGGGGGATGAAAAATAGACGTTGGCTGATTCTCATAGATACCGGATAAGCACAAAAAATTTCATCAAAATCGGTCAAGCCGTTTCGGAGGAGTATGGCAACGAAAACTGTGACACGAGAATTTTATATATTAGATAAGCGGTCTTATCGATATTAGCGATTTCTTCAAGACAAAACTTTATTTTTTAATCAAATCAAATCATCATTTATTGCATAAAACATGGTACATAAAAAAAGATGGTAGGATTATTTCATCGTTTCACATGTTTTTGCCTCTAGGGCGTGCAAAATGTTGTACATGTATAATTATCATTTGTTCTGTCATTATTAATACATTAATAAAAACAAATCACAATAAAAGAAACAAACAAGTCATCCATAATAATAATAAATTAACCATAACCTTTAAAAACCTTTAAATTTCGTCACTCTTCAAAATAAATGTCACAGGATGCACATTATAATGCTTGGTTCTCCTCCCACACTGATTCCGTAAGGCTCGGATCTGTAATGTTACATTACAGGCATTGCTCATGGAGAGGAAACACTTTAATGGGTTTTATTTGGGTATTTCATAAAAAAAAACTGTCTCTGTCTCTAAAGATACTCTTTCTGTATGAACTAGAACACACCCTAACTTGACTGAAATTTTCTTTGTATTTTAACCCCCCTACCTCTTTTGATATTACATAAAATTTTAGAGCTTCTCGCAACGCTTCTTTTCAAGCCACAATATGTTACAAAACGGAGTTATATTGACATTAGGCTCCCATAGATTACAACAACCATAATTTAAAATAAATTAATTAAAACGTACAGGTTAGGGTGTAAGTGAAAACTGACACTTGACATCTCGGTTTTTCCGTGATCACGACTATTGAAAAGTGGCCGCAATGACGAAATAAAATGCCGCGCTTAAAACTTTTAAAACGTAGTTTTAATACACATCGTTCGCGGTGACTAAGGCTGCTATTATCCTAGGTGAAGCTTAGAAACAAAGGAAAAAATGCTAACACAATGAAAATCAGATGCCAATCAATCACAATAGACGTTCGTTTGCACACATCTCGGCGAATCAATAAATAGGGCTATTTATTTACTAGACGCGGTCATTCGTCTTAATCAGGAGGGAAGTTAAGCTCCTTGCACATTTGTCAAGGCAGTGTCGCGAGCGGAAAACGCGGAGACGAAATCGCATTACGCCGGATTGTATAGTTTGCATGCAGATTAAAATACTGGCTTATTGTTGCGAATGGATAGTCGGGTTTTGTGCTCTGTTCGCTTAAGTTAGCTAATTAGATTTGTTTCGTTCTTGTTGTGATGAAGTTTGTAAACTATTGTAGCTGTTGTGACAAGAAATGAGTGAAAATGAAAATATAATCTTACAGATTACTTACTATATTACAGATCATGAGTGTACCATCTTTTCTAAAGCATTTTTAGTTACTGTTAAAAAAACAAAAGTGCCGCAACAAACTCTCAAACAAAATATCTTTACAGGTGTTTGGGTTTACGTGAATATAGTTTTATTGAATTTTAATGATTTTATGTTTTTAATTTATTAAATACTATCACATGGGAATGAAATTTTGTTTGCATTGATTTGATGCATGACGTTGACGTATTTGTTAGTCAATCGCAACATTAGAGCCAAATAAAACGCTATACAATGCCACATTTTTGGCGATATTCGTCTATCCCACGGATGCAACGTCACTTTTGTAGAAAAAAAGGTTTCATCCAGGATATAAACTAGCTCCGTTTTGAGTTTCATTGAAATCCAATCAGTAGTTTTGACGTGCTGTTCTAACAGACAGACAATGAAAATGTTCTAACAGAAAAAAATCTAAAAGTTGCATTTCGGAATGTTCTGGTCCCAACTCTTTCCTAATATATTTTTTTAGTTATGTTAATGTATATTTACATAAAATGTATTACAACAGCTTCTATTACTGTGTTAACACACTTATTTGAGCTATGAGTTGAAATATTTATTATTGCTTTTAATTCAAATTCAAAAGTTTTTATTCAAAATAAGTTCCACTGGAAAACACTTTTTGAAGGTCATACATATAGGTTAAAAATTATTTTCACTAATTTTAAAATTCGCATTGCACCCCTCACTTATCTACACGATGTCTATTTCGCGTACTGCGTTATTGCTGAATGAGCCGTACATATTTGACCATAAACAAACATAAATATTTAATAAGTTAACATAACTATTGTACCGTCTCCCTTATACGTCGAAATATAAGCCTGCGAACACATTAGTGGTTGTAACTTGATCAAGGGATACATTAATTTTTGTGTTCATGTGTAATGTGGTGTACAGTTTGAAATATTATATACGGTGAATTATTTCCACATTTACTCTTGTGGAATTTATATATCTGTAAAAATAATAATTAACGAAAGTTCTGAATGTAAAATTAAAAGTGGACTGTTTGGTATATTTGATTCGGAAGCTACCTTTCCGATTTCGGAAATTAAATTTTATATACTTTATACTAGAAACTAGAAGCTACATTATAAAATGTCCATCATAAGTTGTGTAACATTTTTATATTTATTTAGTACTAGGATATGCCCGCGATTTTGTCTACGCTTGATTTGAAATACCCGGGGCTTCCCGGGACACAAAGTGCCGCAGGTTTTGAAAAAGGATGTAGCTGCCGTTTTAGTGAAAACTGTTGTCCAGGCAATATATAGAGTATGTAATTGACTATGGCCAAATGCGTCCTATTTTTAACTGTAAAAATAACGCCGTTCACAAATAAATTTTTTTTAGTCCTAACTCTTACGAAATTTCAATATGACGGCTGTATTTAATAGATAAGTTATGCGGACTACACTGCCAGTGGTTGCGGGCATTTTATGTACTTGAGATATTTGCTGCTAAGAATACATGAATACAAGAATACGTGTATACTACACGTAAAAAGTATACAAGTATACAATTCCAAAGTTTCTATCAGGGCCAAGGTAGATATTCATTTGATCGCAAACCAGATTTTCAAAGTTCAAGCACTTTCCTAATTCGTGAGCAATTTAAATGTGTCGCTTTCGCCTGTCAGTTTGTTCAGCTCTTCAGTCTGTTTTCAAATGATAATGACGTCACGGCTAATGATGGGACATGAACAAAATTATATCGATAAAAATATTTAGATAATTATTTATCTATGCTATAAAAAAACTGTAAATGGTTCAAGTTAGTACAATACGTTTAAAAATGTGCAAACTCAAGGGGGCTAATTCGCTCTAGCAGATTCCGAAAATATAGTTTTTAGAAGTTTTGTCTGTCTGTCTGTCAGAGTATCACCAGAAAACTACTGAACGGATTTGAATGAAACCCGACATAGCTTATATCCCGGAGCGTAACTTAAGAGACTTTTTATCCCAATAAATCACGTAATTTCCGTGGGATAGGTGGATTAGTAAAAGAAGATGACGCTGTAATTGCAATTGTCTACATTACTATCGCTGTAATTCAATAACCAATACGTTGACTTCGAATCACGTTGGCTGCGACTTTTCTTTATGTTTTGCTGAGCAGTTTTCTACACTATATTGACTTCGTTTCTTCGTAATTTTATTAGAAAGTGAAGTACTGAAGGTTTATATATATAAAACACCGAATTAAATTGTTAAGTACGTAACATATAGCTACTACCCACGATTTTTCACGGACGGAAAACTCTAGTTGAAATAAACTTAATTTTACATTACCACTGTATGTAAATGTAGGTATTTTCTTCCGCTTAACACAGAAACGTGAAATTATACCCTTTAATGCCATGATGTAGAAATTGACGTGTAACTTTGTTATGAATAAATGATTTCTGATTTCTATGTATCGTGTTATCTGGTCAATTGACTTGTGAACTATGAAATGGATAATTCTGAAATATTTGAGGCAGTACAAAGTAAAACATATTTAATTAGGTGTCAATTATTGGATTGGGTTCCATATGGCACAATTTAGTAGTAACCTATATATTTATCGATGATTTTCAGTAAGGTGTCCCTACATTATTCCTGGTGAAGCCTTCCGTTATACAATTTGAGGGTACTTCACGAATTCCCTCATTATTGAATATCTTCACGGCATCACTTGAACAACTTTGCATTTCACATAAAGCAGTATTGACTTAGGGACGCCTTTTGAAGGGAACCATGCTTTACCTGGACGATGTCGTCTTGTCTTCAGAGCTAAGTACTTCGAGAGCTCCTGGTAATGTTAGAGAAGTGGAATTTAAAAGTTGGTCCAATCTTGATGGCTATACTTGTATCTACCTGTACATTGGTTTTCTTTAAGGAGCTAATGGATAAAGAAACAAAAGAAAGAAAAATATTTTAGTCAAGAGAAAAATACGTACATAAATGAAAATTTTTTTTTTTGTTTTTCTTAGTGCATGAGTTCTGCAGACAGATATACCTGATAGAAAGCGGTTACCATCCCCTATGGATATTTACAGAGATCAAAAGTGTTATAAATGCCCTCCTGATCTCTTAAAGGAGCCTGGAACTTGGCCACATGGCGGCATACTTTAAATCAAGGGTGGTAGGTAACCAGTCGGGGGAATGTCCTACCACCTGGCTATATGTTGCCTCTTACGACAGGACGCCCGGCCGCAGGAAATTGTATTCTTTCGTCGTTCCTGCACGGATGGAATAGTTATAGATAAATTAATAATATTAATAATCTAATTTCGTTTAAACAAGTCCTAAACAAAACAACAAAATTTAATCATGTAACTGCTTATCTTCCAAAGTAAAGGGAAGTTAAAAGACGTAACAACATCGGAAGGTTAATATGCAAAACCGAAAACAAGTTCTAAGTAAATAAACGGAATCAACGTTAAACAGTTGATACGTGCTTCCATCCGCAACGCTTATTTCTTAGGGTAAGATTAAAATTAATTTATTTTGAGTGTTTTGGAAAGTTAGTTTTGAGAAATTGAGGGTAGATTTAAGCCTGTGTCGATTTGATTATGAGAGCAGGTTCGATATTTTGATGGGCTGAAATGAATGCATCGATAGCCTATTTATTGCTATTTTAAGATGACTTGAGTGACCTACATAAAATTTAACCCATCAAAAGGTATTTCGTAGAGAAGTGTTGAAGGGGCTTGGAAGGCCTGGACCTTATTACTTGTGATTTCTTTACATTTTCTGAGAATATTTACCATAGTAATGTATTTTTTTTACACTATCAGAAAGAAGAGACTTTAAAAAGCTGATATATTGGTACGAGAATTTTCGATTGAAAATTATGGTGGTTTTTCAATACTAAATCAAAATAAGGTGAAAAAATAACTAATGTAAATTAAAAAAAAAAATGTGTTTGGGACACAAAAAGGTAAGAATTCACCACTTTTTTTTTTAAAGATAACAGTAAAAAACCAAAAGCTTGGTTATTTGAATTTTTCACATAAATCTTGAAGTTTTTAGAAAAAAGTGTAAACACAAAAGTTGTAGATCTTTGTCATTTAGATTTTTTCCATAAGACTTGTAGTTTTGTTGGAAATCGAGATTCAAAGGCTTTAAGCACTGGCCTATATGTGACTTTACTCAATAAGAATTTTTATTTTTAACCGACTTAAAAAAGTAGGAGGTTTACAATTTTTCCAGTATTGTTTTTATTGTAGTATTGGTTCGCGTTTGACCACAATATCGCCCTATGTGGAGCGAAGATGTGGTCTAGGATGGAGCACGCTTACCTATAAGGTATTTTCACACGGGACTTGAAAACACCCAGGTACAAGTATCGGGAAAGGCAGACTCCGGCAATGAGTTTGCGGTGCGTATGTTTTTTTTTATCACATATAGGTTGCGTTTGACCATTATATCGCTCGTATGATGAAGCAACATGCAAAGCGCTTTATTCTTACAGGTGGAATATCCACCAAACATCGGCGCCGCATGCCGGTGTGTCTGGTTGTGCGATGATGGAAGGGAGATGCCGAGATCAGATCGAAGAGCTCAGCTACACACTCTCCAAAGTGTATCCAATAGAAAACCGATAATCCGGCAAACCTGCGTCGATGTTCATGACTTGGAGTTTTGTCGTCAAAAAGCTGGTCGTTGCCAACCAGCGTCCTGGCTTTCCGCTTAATCAACTCCAGTGCTTCGAGCTGCTCATTCAGCCGTAGATTGAGAATTATCAGCTTCTACAATCGCCTTTAATTCATCATTGTCGACCAAAATTTTCGAACTACTCCGACGTTAATTTTTCAGGTGGGAATTTCCAGAACGGAAGCGGGAAAACCAATAACAGGTGATAGTTTGTAACAGTGCTTGAAACACTGGGAAAATGTGGTATGGTTATTTGTGCTAATTTCAGATACTGGTAAAAAATAAATATCGTTGTAAAACTTGCCGTTATTTTTAGCCATTTTAACGGTAAAAAATAAAACTTTAATATTATTTTTATCGGTAATTTGATCGTTATAATTATGTTTTGTGACCATTGTTGATCTCTTTTACTCGCAAAGATGTTAGTAGTAGTAGGTGTTAAACAGCATTGTGCTAAGAGTGCGCGTTAATATTTAGAGTTGTTTGTCGATTGTTTCGGTAACATGCAGTCGTAAGTAATAAAGCCAATTCTTAAAACTGGCAACGTCGCTTGAAGTAACGTAAAAATTACCGATACGCATAACGTTATATATGCGATTTTTAACTTTATATTATAACGTCAAAATCATAACAGTTACCGGGTAACGGTAAAAAGAAACGTACCGGTATGGCAGTATCTTCTTCGAAAATACTGGTAATTACCTATATTTTTAAAGGTAATTGACAACTTTTTCAAACCTTAGTTTGTAGTGTCCGCTTTGTAAACGTCGTTGATGTAGCGTGCCGCTTGTGCCGCGTTTCTACCACGACAGTAGGGTAAAGTGGGGGAATGGCGGTCACTTAAGCAATCATCGAAATATTTTCTTATTTTAAGAACTTAGGGTAAAACTACATGATTCATTACATAGCTTATTTAGTCGTCTTAGGATAAATAAGACAGACATTAGAAATCTATGAAACGTTTCTTATGTTTCAATCAATTTTCTAAACCCTTAGTTGACCGTCATTACCCGCAGGTTGCGGGTAAGGTATACCGTTATTACCCGCTTAGAATGATTGCCATTACCTCAAAACTCTAAAATGGTTACTTTTATTAATCACTGAAAACGTAAATCACTTTCATAAAATCCAACAAACCTATAGAATACGCAAATATATATGCAATTATTGACTTATAGAAAGATATTGATTAGTATAAACCACTTTTAGCTTACCTTTTATCGAAGTTTTACTTTTTTACAACAAAACACGTCTAAACCTTTACACAGCTGTCAAACACACTGAGACGTATTCAAAATAGTGCTACTTCGTAAATAAGTATACTCAGGTGTATACTAGATGCCAATATTACTAGCGTTAGCGAAATGTTTTTGGAAATGTTAAATTTCGATGTGACCGGCATTACCCGTTGACCGCCATTCCCCCATTTTACCCTCCTCATATTCCATAATTACTCGTATTTTTAACGTACCATGATGACGAAAAAGAATCTAAGCAACAAAAAAATGGTAAATTTTGAAAATGGAATTTCATATTTTAAAAATTTAAATTAGAATTATTAGCTAAAGAAAAAATATTTCGATTTGAAATGGCCAGTAGTGCAGAACGGCAATTTCATAAGACATATTATGATGATATTAATGAAACTAGATGAAACTGAAGTTGTTTGTTGTTTGATGGTGTTGATCGTCGCAAGTAGAGATCTATCGTCTTTGTCTACTCCGTGAGAAACAAGCGCTATAATTATGTTTGTATAAAAAAAAAGTATTTATACGCAAAAACTAATTTAATTTGTTTGTAACTAAAGGCGGAAATCTTTTTAGTGGTTTTATTTTAGTATCGTTAGTCTTCAAAAATTTTGCAATTTAAAAGTGCATTTTTTAATCTTTTCGCCAGTATATCCTCGATAACGCGTCAACGTTTTTCACAAAAATTATTCACCCCAATAGAAAGGAGAAGAATAAAAATTAATACCGATGGGTGAGTGTAATTTGTCCACAGTTGGTCCCGACTTCGATTCGGGGGGTGCCTGATTGTCTCTGAATTTAATAACGGGACAAATGACCCCTCCGCGATACGAAAAAAGAAGTGATCGGCTTAGAATGATTGGTGGAAAGTGGCGGATTGGTTTTCGGAATGGTTCCCTTCTTAACTCTTTTTGTTTGGTCGTCGTTTTTAATGACGCAATTTGAATATTTCGTATTTGAACACAACATTTTTGAAAGTGATTTCATTGATTACAGACATACATCTATACATTTTTGCAAACTTTCGCGTTTATAATATTTATAGAGATTTTTTTATTGCGAAGCTGGCAAACATGCAGACGAGCCAGCTGATGGAAAGTGGTTACCGTCGGCTATAGACGTTTGCAACACCAGAGGCGAAACCAACGCATTGTCAGCCTTTAAGATGGGATACCGGGGATCGGATAAAGTGGATGGAATAAGGATTTTATCTATTTATTTATTTGGACAACACTACACAATAAACTCTATAGTAATTCTAAAGGCATTTTAATTCGAATCCTGCAACTCGTAAAAATATCTATTTAGGTGTCTTTGCATTACCTAGGTAATATAGTTTATTCGAAGTGTCTAGTCGTCCGATTACCTGACGAATAGCAAGAACCTAATTTCCTTGCTGTTACTTGCGGACTAAAATAGGGCAAAAGAGGCGAACGTAAAAACAGACGCTGACGTGGAAATATCGCTGTGCCCGCAATAAATATTAAATTTATTTAATTATCCGTATTACGTAAAAGGGTCTGCGCTTTAAAAAGTACCACGGAATAAGGATTCATTTGTGGTGTATGGCATAAACTTTTTGATTCTACTTTTTCTTTGATAAATAATGAATAGTTTGCAATGCACTGCATTACGCACAACTTCACTGGTTCGAGTAATTGTTTTGTGGACTGTAGCTTATATTTTAGGGAATGAGAGGTATGCCAAATCCTGTACAAAAATCGATAGGGTAATAAGCACCACTAACCTCGGAATCCACCTCCAGTGGGGCACTATCAAGCCCTCGGATGGCACTTAGGTTTTAAGCTATTGCATAGCTTTTATCGCGAGTTTTGAGAGCGGCGATCGAATCAAGAATTCCGTAACGCAAATAAAACCTAACACCACCCACCATCCACTCCGCCTGCCATGTACCGCGACGTGAATACAACACATATCGACGGCTTTTGTTTGCTTTGTTGCTTTTTCTTCTTTACTAAAATCTATGCATGTTACAATTTAGAAAGTCTTACCAGTATGCGAGTGTACCTAAATAGAAGGGTATTCCGAATTTCAGCCCTATACAATCAACTAGTTTTGTTTATTCACAATTTTGTCCCTTGTGTAAAACTGCACTTTCGACTTTACGCCAATTTGGTATGAAGCCCTCGATATTTATATGCATACACACTAGGGTGGCCGTTAAAAATTAAATTTCTTGCGACGCCCCCTAAAAAGCTTCCTTTTAATGAAAAAAAACTGGGATTTTTTGTATAATTTTTTCAAGTCAAGACAACACGTGCCTCAAGACGATTCAAGTTAATTTTTGGGTAATATCATGTTTTTTCAGAAAACTTCTTCATACTTAGAAGTAATAATTATTTTAAGATTGGAAAAGTTTTAACAATGAAATACCTTCCGTATTATCATTCTCAGTGATGAATTTCAAATTATAGTTTCAGAAAAAGTTTAAAATTCTTCGTCATTCAAGCTTATCTTTCAAATTTTCTTATATTTTTAGTTTTAACTTGAATCGTCTTGAGGCACGTGATGTCTTGACTTGAAAAAATTACAAAAAAAATCCCAGTGTTTTTTCATTAATACACACTAATACACACGCATGCGAACATGCGCACGCACTCACACACATCATTGCTACTTACTTATTATGCTTTAATCATACATTACCGCTAAACTCCTTTAACTCGATGTCCGAAGCGGCTCTTTGCAGTTTTTTCAAAGGGCTTAAACTTTACAGAGACTTTCTGCTGACCCGCCAGCTGTTTCTTTTTCTCTTCTTTTTCAATTGAAAAAATAAAAATTCAAACGTTGTTAATTGGAGTCCGCGTTTGTACAAGAATCCGCTGATACATATCGGAGGGAATTTTCAATGTTGCGACGATTTCTTTTTGTTTTTTTATTATCCATATTATATATTCTCTTTATTAGGAGGTTTTAAAAGAGATTATTGAACATTTTGTTGGTTCGAAACTTTAGTAATAATATTCGTTTTCTTAGTGTTCATTCGGGAATCTAATAGTGACGGACATGTTTACATGTTTGTATAGTTCCAATAAACTCTATAATAATTCTAACGGCATTTTAATTCGAGTGCCGCAAACTCGTAACAATATTATTGAGACTGTTTCCCATGGGGGTAGGCAGAGACTATAGATCTCCACTTGCGACGATCGTGAGAAACAACTTTTGCTTTATCTACTTTCATTAACCTCTTCATACATTACGTTTATTTGATATGCTTTTAACCTCACCTCGTATTAATACTTCTGTTAAAATACATGTTATGTTTATCAAATGTAGAAACGTGAAAGAAAGAGATAAACAATAAAAAACAAAGAGGATAATCACTACGCTTAACATAAATATTAAAACCGATAAAAAGGTTTTACATATCTAAACAATCTTCTTAGATCAGATAGAAAATCGAACAACTTTGATCCAAGTCATTTTAAACTTTATTCTCAAATGGTTAAACATAATTTTGTGATTTAACTTGAAAAGATAAACTCGCAAAACTTTAAACCAATTATAATATAAATTACATACTATTGAATACAATGTAAGAAAACTTAACTTATTTGTATTGTATTCTACCCATAGTCCCTCAAGACTATAAGTAGAATACTGAGCCCAGATCACCGTCTTCTATGGGTAAGGTGCCCAGAAGGCTGGCTACGTTTCCTCGCTGGATCGCCATACTGATCCGTTGGCCGAGATAGGCACCAGCCCTCTGATCACCTGAAGAGTCGATGAGTCGTTTTGATAAATTTTGGTAGAGGCTCATGGCCTCAGGACCCCACGGTCCAAGCGTCTCGACAGCAAACGGCACAAATATATAACTCTCACTGAGGGTTGCATATTTCCGCCGCTTGAGTGATTCAATCCATTTCGTCACGTAAACTTTACATAGATAAATTTGAAAACTGGCGAACATTTTCATACCTCGACTATCAAAACGTACGTTTTACCAATTGGTAGTATCTGACTACCAGTAGGTACAACGTACCTATTTGTAGTTGATGCTTTTGTTACGCACGCGAGACTCGAATTAAAATACCATTGAAATTACTATAGAGTTTATTAGAACTATACAAACACGTATAAAACAGATTCAAATATAACTGAACGCAACCAGTACAAACTTTACGATTCAATAACCCGCGCAAAATCCGTTACTACATCGCTTATTCAATGTACGTCTTGCTTTGATCGTGCTTCTCGCTAGACTGCCCCTCTCCGCATTGGGCCATTGCTTTATAATGCACCTTCGACGCAATTTCCCAGAAAACATAACGCGCACACCTACGTAATTATGCCTGCGATTTGGCCATAAATGTGTACAATAGAATGGGATGTTTTTCTTAGTTACAAATTTTAAACACAAAGTAAACAGAAGAAGTCCGAATGTGTTGTGTTCAATGTGGACTTGAAAATAACGCATAGCCTTTTTTTCCCATAATACATATGTAATTTTTATTTTCACAGCACTGTTTTTGATATATCTTTAAGTCTTTTGTAATTTCACTATAATTATATACCTATATGATTTAATTTAATTTAATAATATTACTATATTTGCTTTTATAATATAATCACAGTATATTTATACGTGTGTTTGTATTTATGTATATGCTTTATCTTTTTATGTGTACACGAACTTATCTAATATATAAAATTCTCGTGTCACAGTTTTCGTTGCCATACTCCTCCGAAACCGCTTGACCGATTCTCATGAATTTTTTTGTGCTTATCCGGTATCTATGAGAATCGGCCAGCATCTATTTTTCATCCCCCTAAATGTTAGGGATAGTCCACCCCTAAATTTTTTTATTATTTTTTAGACAAAATTTTTAATTTCTATTTTTTTATGATACAGCATTAAAAGATACATACAACCCTAAATTTTCAACCCTCTACGATCAACCCCTATTTTTTACCGGGCAGGACGACGTCTGCCAGGGCAGCTAGTAACTTATAGATATGTTATTGGGTCAAGTGTTTGGAGGTTGGCACTGAAAATCAGCGCTATATCGGGATTTAAAAAAATTTCGATACAGCACAATGCTGAATTGTCAACCTCGTTGGCTAAAAAACTCGACGTACGAGCATTTATTTATTATATTTATGTTTTTGTGTTTATGTATAAAAAATTCAATTTATTTTGTGTATAGCGTCGTATTTTTAAGTCAATAAATCTTTTTCTTTCTTTCTTTATTCAAATACGGGGAAGGTAATAAACTGATGTTTATGATAGGCAGGTGTGCCTTCACCTTTGTCGGCATGTAACACTATCAATGTCAATAGGTAGAGCACTTTCGAAAAACGACTAGTGGGGGTGCTTTTACTCCGCCGCAGTACATATAGAGCCTATTCCAGCTGTTTGTGTCAAATTCAATCAATTTAGGACAATAACGCCCCGTTCATTAACTGCGTCGCGGAAACTCCCCCTTGCCAGACTGGTAGTAATCTGATTTCATGCACAGATGTGAAAGTTTTGACATGTTTACATATATTAGTGTTTGCCCTTGTTTGGTGGTTTTATTGTTGATTTTTAGGATTTCGTGGCCTATTCGGGCCATGTCAGTAATTCTGTGTATTTATGTAAGTATGAGTGAATGAAAACTCTTTATTGTTCAGCTAACTTAAACCTAGATAATTTAATATGAATCATTTGCATTAGAAAAATGGGCGACCTTATCGCTTATAGCGATCTCTTCCAGGCAACCCGGTATCCAAAGAGACATTATAAGAAAAAACGAATAACATTTGGTGGTTTAACTAAATTAAAACTTAATGTAATATAATAAAAGAACAATAATTATAATAAACTACTAGATAGTTTATATATAATTAAACAGATTATAATAATAAAAATTACAAAACAAACACACAATTTAAATTCAAATTCAAAAGTTTTTATTCAAAATAAGTTCCACTGGAGAACACTTTTTGAAGGTCATACATATAGGTTAAAATTTAATTTTACTTCCTAGTCTATGTACACCGCTTCGCAACGTGTTATTGATGTTAAGGAGAAGAAGCGACAAGAAATTCCCCAGCAACACGTCTAGCTAAAAAATGTTTGTCATTATATTTGTTGTTCTATTTTTTACATTTAAGTACTTTTTTTAAAGATTTTATACAAAATTATGTTACAGAATAACTTTTGAAGAATTAATGGAGTTGTAGCAAACAGTGCATATTCAACAAGACAAAGCGCAATAAAAGGATAGAAAATAATTATAGTTATAAATATAAAGACGTAATTATTTTTTTTGCAACATATCTCCATATATTCTTTACAAGTACGGCAAGATAAAAACGTTATACTTGTACAAAACACAGTATAAGAGGTTGGAGCGAGCTGTTATGTAAATGAAGTTTTGTCATTTAAATATTCTTCAATAGTGTAGTATCCCTTTTTAAGCAAGATACTTTTTATTTTGATTTTGAATTTAGTGAAGGGCAGATCTAACATTTCACTCGGAATCTTATTGAAGAAGCGTATACCAACCCCCAAGAAAGAAGACAATACTTTTTGTAATCTAAAAGATGGCAATATCAGTTTATTACAATGCCTGGTGTTGAAATCGTGAACATCCTTATACCGCTTGTAGGCACTCAAATTATTACGAATATAAATTATATTATTGAAAATATACTGGCAGGCGACCGTCATGTTAATGAATAATGGTTAGTGATCAAGTGTTTTAATGTAAAAATGAATGTAGCTTGTCTGATTTTCAAGGGAATTTCCACAGGCGAACAGCCCGTACGGCAAAAGTATTTCCTACGAAGGACGAAGTGTGTTCAGGTTTTGTTAGCAGAAGATTTTCATTTGAGCACTTATTACAGTAATGTGATCTCATTCCTGTAATTTGTTGAGAGGAAACTAAAAAATAAGTTAGTAAGTAAGTATATATTGCAGTTATTTTTCTCATAAACCATTTGATAGATAACAGCATGAAGATATTATATAGGCATCCTAGATAAGACAGTAAAATATTTACAGTGCCCTGGGGTAATTGTGGAAAGGTAGATATATCGAAATACCGAGCAATATTTTTTGCAGCAATGACACAAATTTATACGCTACTTATCAGGGAGTTAATAAAACGTACGTTAATAGAAATGCTTTCTTTTTATTGCTGGAGTACAGCAGACAGGCAGAAGGCCCACCCGATGGTAAGCGGTTACCGCAGCCTATGGATTTTTGCAACATCAGAGACTTCACTAACGCGCTACCAGCCTCGAGGAAATTTTATGACACCTTTTTTAAAAATCCATATTGTAACGCTGTGGAAAAAACACGGCTGGGAGCTCATTCTAAATCCCTACGGTGCGCAAGAGAAACGTTCTAGAGAACCGTTGCGTGAAGCGGCTCTAGGAAGTGGGGATAAAAGCCCAGCTGATGGCGTGCGCTGCGATGGTAAACGGAAGACTAATGCACCATTCTGAACAGTTGCTCGAAACACTCCACTGTACAGTCGGTAGAAAGAAGTAACTTATCAGACTGAATGTGATGGTTGCACAGATACAAAACAAACTTCTTGTAGATGTTCGACCCTTGTTTAGTATAAGGTAGGTTGAACTTCGCCCTATTAATTTTGCTGTCCACCCTCTGTGTGAGGCGACAGTTAGCGCAGCAGAGTATAGGCACAT
This sequence comes from Dendrolimus punctatus, assembly GCA_012273795.1. NCBI lineage: Eukaryota > Metazoa > Arthropoda > Insecta > Lepidoptera > Lasiocampidae > Dendrolimus > Dendrolimus punctatus. The sequence continues at coordinate 19,738,246 of CM022543.1, forward strand.
TTTGCAATCATACTGATTCGACGTTTGACGAAGAAAGACACCGCGCCGTCCGCTCATCTTTTTTATTCCTTGACGTTTCTCTCAATTTGATCTCCTATAAACTAATTAAATTACAGGTGTACGAGTTAGAAATGGAGTGTTTGCGCAATGTCAAATTTTTGCTATAAAGCTTTCATTTAAACTTCAGAGCGTCATGAATTCATTTTTCCATTCAGTCTGACTTTACAAATACGATTCAGTTTTCCATAAAAACTGTTCCGTTTATATAGGTAAGCAAAACTCTATTAAACTGTATGGGGCATATTGCTCAGACCGCAGCCTAAGTTATAGACGAGAGCGGGAGCCTTACTCTAAATCAGGGTATGTTAATAAGATAAAGAGAGTTAGAATCTATAGTTGTTTCACTCCCACCTTTAGTATTAGATTTCTTAGGGTTTTAGATATAAATGAAGTGGGATGTCGCCGTTATTATTCCATTATTAGAGCATTCTGCGGAGTAGCTGGTCTAATCATTAGATAAAGATGTCTCATAGTGATCTGCTTTATATACGCATTTGGTTTATTTCGTATACATTGGTTCATTTTCAGGGTCATAAAGAAAGAAATACTTAAACTCACGTTCATACTTTTGTATTAGTATGTATTTACACATAATATAGTAACAATTATGAATTCGAAAATAATTAATCATTTTCTCAATGTATTATAATATGAGACTCAAAAAGGGCGTATACAGATTCCTACAATCCCAACGCGGTAGACAAGGCATCGGCTCTGGCGGCTTAAAAGATTGATTTTTTTATTATATGTGTTTAGCAGACAGACAGATCGCCCTGATGGAAAGCGGTTACCCTATGGACATTCGTAACTACCAATGTGCTGCCGCTCTCTAAAGCAAGGCTGGAACTTCGCCAATAATGCTGGAACATAAGTCAGGATTGTTACGATGGCATATTCTAGACCAGGAGTGGTAGCCATCCAGACTGGAAATGCTCAGACTACGTCTGGTTCACTATTGACGGGTTGACGAGGTAGGCAAAAAGCATCGGCACTCTTGATGTTGCAAACTGACTTTGCGACTAGCCGCATCTGCGGACAACCATACAACAGATCGGACAGCGGCTAATCGCATGATGCGTATAGTAGTTTTGGCATCTACCGCTCTCGCTTATGCCTTAATCCGTTCAAAACTGGATGATTCAATCGCAGCACTTTTTGCCGCACCCACTTCTGCCGACGATTGCATTGCTCTCACATCTCGTTGTGTTGCAACGAAAATGGAGCTACGTGCGTCATTCCCAGTTTATTTAGGGTTCAAAAACTGACGTTGTTAAAGTTAATATCATAATTTAAATAAAACGCAGTGGTATTCGATTGACAAGCCATTAACACTTTATTCAAGACGGAACAACATGGACGCCGGAACCACAGACAAAACATATAGAAAGAGCCATAGTGTTACATATTGTTACTAGTGTTACTAAGAGAATATCATCTATATTTAATGTATACTTTATAACACCCCCACTACATTAAATATACTATAAATTAATGTACAACACCTAATTTAGAAACACAACTATTATGTCTAGTAGCACTCAAAGATTTAGTCAGTACATCTGCAGGCATTTCAGAACTCGACAAATATTTGATATCAATTATGTTGTCATTAACAGCATCTTTCACAAAATGATATCGAATATCAATATGTTTAGATTTTCTATGAACTACATAATTTGCTACAAGCTTTTGGGCACTCTGACTATCATTATACAATACTATAGGATACATATAATTAGTTATTTCATTCTGCAATGAACTCAAATACATAGCCTCTTTGCATGCCTCAGCAATAGACATGTATTCTGCCTCCATTGATGAAAGCGCAACAGTTCTTTGCTTCCTACTCTCCCATGAAACAGGTGAGCCTGACATCATGAAACAATAACCTGTATATGATTTTCTGTCTACTGAGTTGCTAGCCCAATCAGCATCAACAAATCCCTCTAATTTAGGTTTTTCTTTTATGTATTTCAAACAATAACTTTTTGTTTTCTTTAAATATCTCAATATTCTCTTTGCATATGACCAATGAACATTAGTATGACAATTGTTAAATTGACTTAAAAAACTAACACTATATGAAATATCAGGTCTAGTTAACACTGACAAATACATAAGACTACCAATTAACTGTTGATAAGGTATACTAGTGTCACAAAATTCACCTAATTTAACATCTAGTTTACATTCCATAGGTGTATTTGCCACTTTGCAATCGGTCATGTTAAATTTTATTAACAACTCTTCTATATACTGTTCCTGATCCAAGGTAATGCTATTTAAATCTTTATCAATGTTTACTCTCATTCCTAAGCATTGAGTAACTTGTCCTAAATTTTTAATTTTAAAGTTAGAACTCAACACAGAAATTAAACTATCAGTTTCTGATTTACAGTTAGAATAAACAAAAAAATCATCAACATATAGAGCTACAATAATTTTAACATTATTATTAATTTTCATAAAAACACAAGGCTCTAAATGACTTTTCTTAAAACCTAATTGGTTTAAACAAAGATCTACTCTTTCATACCAAGATCTAGATGACTGCTTAAGACCATATATAGCTTTATTCAACTTAACAACATTATTTGTACAATTATCATATATACTAGGTTGAACCATATATATATCCTCCTTAAGATGACCATTTAAAAAAGCTGTTTTTACATCTAAATGAGTAATATCCAAGTTTAATTGTACAGATAAAGCAAATAACAATCTCAATGTTGAATGCCGAACTACAGGTGAAAATGTCTCGTTATAGTCAATTCCAGGTTTCTGCGTAAAACCTTTTGCCACTAAACGAGCCCGGAAACACACACTGTTATCACTATCAGACTTTTTACGAAATACTCATTTACACTGCACTAATGTTTTATTCTGAAGGATCCTTTTTCACACTCTCCACTGAAGTAAAATGACCATAACGCTTTGGTTCTTTTCTTTTCCTCTTTAAGTTATGGTATTCATCTTCTTTTGAAGTCTCTTTCAATATAGAGTCACCTTCTATATTAGTGATTTCTTTCTCCGAGTCTGAAGATATACTGTTGTATGAGCTTAGTACATATTCACTGTCACTTGAATCACATTCCTGTACCTCATCACAACTCTTCTTTTGCTCTTCCAGTGGTAATATTTCCCCCACTGAAACTAATATGTCTGATGTCTTTCCTTTTTCTATATTTTCATGAACAATGACATCTCTACTTATTATTATACAATTTTTCTGGAGATCATAAATCCTGTAGCCTTTGATATTATCGGCGTAACCCACCAATATACCTTTTATAGCCTTCATATCCCACTTGAGTCGCTTCTCCTTGGGTATATGAACCATCACTTGACTACCAAATATCCGTATGTGACTTAAATCTGGTTTTTTATTCATCCAAAGTTCATATGGTGTTTTATTATTTAAACCTGCTGCAATGGATCTATTTCTTAAATAAACTGCAGTATGGGTTGCCTCGGCCCAGAACTTTTTGTCAAGTCCTGCATCAAACATTAAACATCTAGCCCTCTCAACAATAGTGCGATTGATGCGCTCACACATACCATTTTGCTCTGGAGTATATGTGTTAGTTTTTTGATGGACAATCCCAGCCTGCTTTAAGTAATTTTCAAACTCATTGCTACAAAACTCTAAGCCATTGTCACTACGAAATATTTTAATTCTTTTATTATGTTGGTTTTCTACCAAAGATCTATATTCCTTAAAATATTTAAATACTTCACTTTTTGCCTTGAGAAAATAAACAAATGCCATGCGACTATAATCATCAAGGAAAATAAGGAAATACCTTGATCCACCAATTGAAGGTTGCTCCATGGGCCCGCAAACATCTGCATGTATGGTTTCTAATACACAGCTACTTCTGGTACCCAGGTGAGAAAAGGGTAGACGTGCCTGTTTTCCTTCACAGCATACTGCACATGTACTCTTATCAATGACTGCTTTATCGATATAAAACATACCTGTCACTGCACCATCCTTCATTTTATTCATGTCACTGGAATTCAAGTGGCCCAACCTTCTATGCCATGTTTCACTATTTACTCTGCATGATGATGTAAATAAGCATTGTTTCTTTTCCATTCTCAATTTATACACACCGTCAATTAAGTCAGCTATCCCCACTAACTTATTCTTTTTGTTATAAATACAGCAGCAATCTTCTTTAAATTGTATTTTATTTCCATTCTTTATCAGCTGACTGATTGATATTAAATTAGTACACAAGTCTGGTACACATAAAACATTGTTTATTATGACTTCATGTCTCCTTTTCGGGGTAATTGTAATAATATTGATATTACCAGAGCATACTACCGGCATAACACTTTTGTTGGCCGTAGTAATTTGCTTTACATTGTTTTGTTTTTTCGCGCTTATCAAGTTTATATCTCGCGTCATATGTACACTCGCCCCCGAATCCAAATACCAATCTGTTTTACAATGATTGCCTTGTAAAAACACTGCCGAAACGCACTGATTTTATCAGATGGATTCAATTTTAACATTGGACATTTATTCCTAAAGTGTCCGATCTATTCTATTCTATTCTATTTTTGGATTAATGGCTCCAACGCAACAGCATTGATTTTGCCAATGTCACAGTAGGGTAAAAATGTCAGGTGGATTTTAAGAAAAAAATTTTCGTTACAATAAAAAAAGGATTTGGTCGGTACTCATAACGTTTTCTGTGATCCTGTGGACAATACAGACATATGTTAGTACATTATATTATAAATAAATATTATTGTTGGATAGAAATTTACTTAGTACATATATATGATCTTTGTTAATTAAAGTTAGAAGGAAGTTCAAGTTAAGGGGACGGGGGAATTTTTTAGGTAACATGTCATATAGGGGATATACAATGTTAGGACAATCAAAGAAAATATGGTGCAATGTGCCTTCGGCTAAACCACATTCACATAATGAATGATCTCGAATTCTAATTTTTGCCAGAAAGACCGGTGAAGTACAATGACCAAGTCGAAGTCGAATTATGGTTGATATTACCTTCTTAGGTAGATTGCGGTAGGTGAAGTACCAAGGTTTAGGCTGGAGAGTCGGCTGGAGGAATCCATAGTGCTTGCCTACGGTCTGTCGAGATTTTTGCCAGGAATCTTCCCATGATTGGAACATCTGAGGTCTAGCCAGGGCACGTAGGTCATGAGGGAAACTCTTATTGTATTTGTTCACTCCTGCATAGATAGCTTCTTTGGCGCAGTTATCGGCAATCTCGTTTCCCCTAATACCTGAATGACTCGGAATCCAAACCAGGATTATTTCAAGGCCCGCAGACAGGCACCGGAAGAGAGCTTCTCTGATTTGTAGGGTGATATGGAAATTCTGTTTAGAATGGAAAGGGAGCTTTTTAATATCCTGAAGGCAGCTTAAGGAGTCCGAAGCAATGATAGAATTCCTAATATTATGAGATTCAATGTACAGAATGGCTTCTAGAAGCGCAACGGATTCGCCTGTAAAAATGGAACAGGTGGGAGGGATTTTGAAATTTAAGATAATTTTATATTTCGGAATCCAAACTGCAGCTCCAACCGGTTGGTCCTGAGTAATTTTGGATGCGTCAGTAAATAGTTGTATGTGATTTGGCCAACGATTATGCACGATAGAGCAAAACTGTTGATTGGCTGAAGGAGAATTTTTAGAGATGCCTAAATCAGTGATGACCTTAGGAGAGAACACAAGACTATCGAATTTGGATAGGAATAGGGGAAGCATATTTGTTTGATAAATACCAGAAGGAAGGTTAACTGTTTTTCTATAAGAATGAATAAGGAGGGGAAGGGGTTTATGGGTCCAATAATTAGAAGAAATTAAGTGTGACAGATGATCTAGCGACATTAAAAGAGGGTGATTAGACAGTTCCATCACCTTACAAAGGAATCTGTCCGAGAGGAGTTGTCTGCGTAAAGCGAGCGGAGGCTCAACGCACTCCACCTGAAGTGCATTAGAGGGGGAAGACTTCATGGAGCCAGTAATGATTCGTAGACATTTGGCTTGAATTTTATTCAGATTAGAAAGGCCTGCCTTACTGCATGGTTCAAATAGGAAACATCCGTAATCCAGATGGCTCCTAACAATTGCATTGTAAAGGAGTTGTTGGGAGTACGGATGTGATCCCCACCTTACACCGGATAAAGCTCTAATGATGTTTATATTCTTTTCGGCCTTTTGACAGACATAGTTTAGGTGGGAGACAGCTGAAAGTTTACTGTCCAGAAAGACTCCTAGAAACTTTACACTATCCAATATTTGAATAGGCTGATTGAGTACATGGATGTCGAGATCAGGGATTATTCTTTTACGAGAAAATATAACTGCCGAGCTTTTAGGAGCTGACAAGGACAAACCGTGCTCAGATAGCCATGAATGTAAATAGTATAAAGCAGAATTGATGCGAGACGAGGCATCGCAGAAAGAATGTGAAGAGGCATAGAGAGCGATATCATCGGCATATTGGAGAATCCTGCAGAAGCAGTTTACCGTCGAGTCGATGGAGGCAGTGTATATATTATACAGTAAGGGACTTAGGACTGAGCCCTGCGGCAAACCTTTCCATACCAGACGAGGTGGCAGAACTTTTCCCATAAAGCGAATAGAGATTGATCTTTCTATCAACATATTATGGATAATGTCTATTATCTTTGAGGGTATACTCAGCTTGAGCATTTTCTCTCTAAGAATATGGAGATCGACATTGTCATATGCTGCTGTAATGTCTAGAAATACCCCTATGACATGTTCATTTCGAGAGAAAGCAAGACGGATATCTGTTGTGAGAAGGCTCAAGCTGTCTGTAGTTCCCATGCCTCTTCTGAAACCAAATTGACTCCTAGAAAGGAGGCCTCTGCTTTCCACAAGCCATTCCAATCTATTTTTAATTAAGTGCTCCATAATTTTGGCGATAACTGAAGACAGAGCAATTGGTCTGTAAGAGCTGGGATCTGTAGCATCTTTACCAGGTTTCAAGATTGGTATTACGATTTGGCTTTTCCAGGAGTCTGGTACTACACTATATAAAAATATATTATTCAAGAGAGCGAGAAGTAAAGATTTTGAGGATTCAGAGGACTTGATAATGAAAGAGTAAGGGATACCATTTGCGCCGGGGGAGGAATCCTTGAGATGATCCAGGGCACAAAGAAGTTCCTCAAAAGAGAATGGGGAGTTCATGGGATCAGAATTTGCAGTCGCAGAATGATAAATGGGGGGATATGGGTCAGGGGGAACAAAAATAGGAGAGAGCTTGTTTGCAAAAGCATGAAGCCAAGAAGAGGGATTATTTGAGGTTACATTATTGTCAATTTGGGATTTACGGAAAGCTTTAATTTTTTTCCAAACTAGAGAAGAGGGAGATCGGGGGGCAAGTGATTCGCAAAAAATGTGCCAGCCTTTGCGTTTTTTTTGACGTAAAAGTCTTTTACAGGCCGCTGAGACTTTTTGATACTCCAGGTAATTTTCTAATGACAGCACTCTTGCAAACATTTTTTCCGCTTTTTTACGTTCCTTGACTATAGCGGAGCATTCCGAATCCCACCAAGCTGGGGAAGAGATTTTATTAATGGCACTGTTTTTGAGCGGGATCGATTCTTCGGCTGAAGAAGATAGTGCAGATATGAACTGAGAGTATAGTGAGAGACAGTTTGAGTTTGTGATAGGAGGAAAGGACTGTAATTTGTTTTGGACTAGGTCTGAGAACTTTTGCCAGTTTGCCTGCTCCAGTCTAAATTTAAGGAGTGGGGTGGGACAAATAGGAGGGGGAGAAGAGTCAGGTAAGGAAGAAAGAATTGGGAGGTGATCACTGCCATGAGAGTTAGAGAGAACACGCCAAGACAGAGAACTGGCTAGAGATGAGGAAGATAAGGTGAGGTCGGGAGCACTTGGGTTTTGTGTGGGGGACACTCTTCGGGTAGGGGTTCCGTCATTAATGACGCACAAGTCCAGTTCATCAAGCATATTAAGGAATACTGAGGAGATTGAGTCACAAGAGACTGAACCCCATAGAGTATGCTGAATATTTAAGTCTCCAAGAATGATAACAGGGGACGGAAGAGGAAGTAGAAGGGAATGAAGTTCCTGGGTGACAGAGATGTTAGGGTGTGGGATATAAATAGATACAAAAGAAATGTTAAAGACTCGGGCAGCAACAATATTAATATTATGGGAGTGATGAGGGACAGGGATTTGAGAGAATGCGGCGTCTCTTCTGATTAGAAGAGCACAGCCGGCCCAACCATCCTCTCTGTCATCCCGGAGGCACGAGAATCCAGGCACTCTGAAGAGGGAACCCGGCCTAAGCCATGTCTCCGAAATGGCAAAGACGATAGGCTTGAATTGATTAATCAAATGGATTATTTCATGTTTCTTGTTGTTAACGCTGCGACTGTTCCATTGGATTATGTTCATAATTTTTGTTTAGAAAAGAGTTGATTAATAAAGTGATTACAGATCTGATTATTTCCATGACATTGTTCGGTGAGTTTATTCCAAATTTAGAAAACACGTTAATTAAAGTAGTAGAAAGAACTTCTGCGAGGTTATCAGTAAGAGGAGAGGGGCCTGAGGTATTATCACCAAGGGCACATCCATTAGGTAGAGTTGACGGAGGAGTAGCTGTGATATTGGAGTGGGCATATCGGTCAAATGATTTACCCAGTTCTTGTCTGGGACGTTTCTCGATAAAAACCGTTTTTTTATAAGAAGTGTATGGATGAGGATGGGAAGATAGTTGGGAGGCATGAGGCAGTGATTGCGGGACAGGCGTGGAGGGCATAGGATTTGGGGAGGGGGTATTCCAAGAGGTAGGTTTTTGTGACTGGGGTCTACTGGTTATGTCTGCATAAGAGGATCGTGTTAAACGATATTTACGAGCAGCCTCTAAGTAGCTAATATTTTCGTTGGACATTATTCGTTTAATTGTTCTTTGACGATCATGTTCTGGACATCGAAAATCTGTTGCTGAATGATTTCCAGAGCAAAACAAACAGGTTCTACTGTCATCTGGAATTTTGCAGGTTTTACTTTCATGTGCACCGGAACAACGTGAGCAACGAGGGTTGGAACGACACTGATCACGTATATGACCAAAACGGCAACATTTTAAGCACTGGATAGTTGGCAGTGTATAAACGTTTACAGGGAGAGAAACATGACAACAGTAAACATAAGATGGCAAATTTTGTCCAAGGAAAGTAAGTACCACCGTTCCTGTTGGTTCCCAACTGATTTTCCCATCTATAATTTTTTTTTTATTTAGCCTCCTAGCTTTAATGACCAGTTCTGGAGTAGGATGACACTCAATCCAGGAGACAAGATCCTCTAATGTCCAATCAAGGGGATCTGATGGATAACCCCCATACGGGTAACTTGGAATCTGGGTATGGCAGCAGTTAAGTTGTTAGATGCAAGTGCCGGGTTGGAAAGAAAAGCATTGGCGTCAGCGGAGGTTTTAAAGAAAACAGAAACTTTATTTCTACCCTCATTTTTTATTTCGTTAATGCCGGATACATTGCTGTTATAAATGGATTGAGCTATTTTTAACGAACGCATATTTGCGGAGATGTTGGTTGCCTCAGCATCTTGGCGTGAAACATAAACTACAAATGGACCAGCATCAGTCTCGTTGTATTGCAAATCCGAGTCATAACCAGGACGGGTATAAGAATGTTGTGTAGATGCTGCGGCAGGTAAATTGGGCGCTCTTTTTTCAGGAATATGTTCGGGGGAACAGACTCTGATGCGTTTGGAGCTTACTTTTAGCGGGGATTGACTTGCCATTTCGAAGTCTAACGGATTCCTTCCCCTGTCGGGAGGAACATTTTCACCCACAGATCGCGCCATTTATATAATAAATAAAGTACTTACCAATACTAGGAGTTATTTAGTAACCACCACCAACATAAATAGAACAAAACAAGACAAGGAAAACAGAAAAGCTGAGAAAAACCGAAAGAAATTTGCCAGATACGTGTTCACTCTGCGATCACACCTGTCACTTTTTTCAAGTGTCCGATCTGTTTACATTTATAACATCTTACTTTGACATTGACATTTGTATTTTTGACGTTTGAAGTTAACTGGCCGCCATTTTTCAACTTGCTGCCAACCTTATCATAAGATTTGTTCCACTGCTGCCCTCTGTTGAAAAATGCGCTACCTGATTCGTTTCCGCCTTCAGCCAAATCAATGAGCTTGGTTTTTATTACGTCAGCCGTAATGGCGATTCCTGAATGTTCTATGGCCATTATCATAGGGTAGTATTTTTCAGGCAATCCAGCCAATAATAAGCTGCCAATCCACTCATCACTCACGTTGAATTCTGTTCCGCTTAATTTTTGACCCGTTTCTATAATCTGCGTAATATAATGAGTCATCGATTCGGAATTTTCCAATCTGATCGATATCAAATTACGCAATAGCGTGATTCTTCTTGAGAATCCTGAGTCATCAAACATTCGCTTCAATGTTTCCCACAGGTCTCTTGTATTTTCTGCACCTTTAATGTGGACGTAAAGCGTTGGATCAATCGTCAAAATTAATTTGGCCTTTGCCTTGGCATTTTCTGAGCTAGAAATTGCACTGTCACCTCCATCCGGCTTGATGCTATTCTGCATGCCTTCCAGAATTAAAAGGTTTTCTACTGCAAATGCCCATTCGTGATAATTCTCGCGACCTTTTAACCTCGGCACATTGGTTAGAAATGAACTGGCCGCCATTACTGTGACTATCAATTATTACCACGAAATGCGTTATAAAGTTTCTGGCTTTAACTGCAATCGAATCTACAAACACGATAGTAAAAAATCTAGCTAATACACTAAACTGACTTTTTAATCTAACTAAAGGCCATAATCTGGGCCATAACCTATCATAATTTAAATAAAACGCAGTGGTATTCGATTGACAAGCCATTAACACTTTATTCAAGACGGAACAACATGGACGCCGGAACCACAGACAAAACATATAGAAAGAGCCATAGTGTTACATATTGTTACTAGTGTTACTAAGAGAATATCATCTATATTTAATGTATACTTTATAACAGTTAATTTTACAAAGCGCACTGAAGCTTTCAACGAACCAGTCTAAAAACTTCATAAAGGATTAATAAAACAACTGAGTTTTTGAGAACTAATATAATAAATGAGAATGTGAGGTTGTTTGTTTGTGACGTTATCACGCATTAGGTATGCAACTGTTGTTACAAAATTTTAATAAGCACACCCACAGGACATATATACATATCCACTTTCTAAAGCGATCAAAGCCGCGGCGAAAGTATTGTTACGAGTGCGGAACTCGAATCAAAATGCTGTTGGAATTACTATAGAATTTATTAGAACTATAAAAGCACGTATAACACAGGTTGAGATATAACTATACACTACCAGTACAAACTGCACGATTCAATAACCCTCGCAAAGTCCGTATATCGTTCATCGAATGTACTTCTTGCTCGTATCGTAATCCTCGCTTGACTGTCTCACCACTCCGTTCGGGCACTCCTTTTATTATAATACAATATGCTTCGACGCAAAACAATAATTTCTAAGAATTAGTTCGGCACACCTGCCTAATGACTGCCATAAAACAAGTACAACGACAATAGAATGTTTTTATTAATTACAAATTTTAAAGACAAAGTAAACAAAAGAAGTCCACATGCGGTAAGGCAATAAACCAGGTTTATGGTAGGCAGATGTGCGTTCACTTTTTGTCGGCATGTAACAGTATTATATAATTATAAATGCAAAAGTAACTCTGTCTGTCTGTTACGTGTTTAATGAAAAATATTTGCTAAGACTCACTGCAATATATGTGTACAAAAAAATGAATTATCTCATATCAGGTACTAGGATAAATACATATCAAAATTATTATATAAAGTATACGAGTAAGTTCTCTACATAATTTATTGATTCACGTGGAGATTCATTCATTATTAAAGCAATTTTTTATGTTTGTTGTTAGGTTTTCCAGATGTGTTCGAAAAAAGTGCTTGACGTTATTATCTATACGGAAAAGCTAAGTGATCTTTTGTTATTATTTCTCTTGACATTAATTACTTGTATTTTATCGATAATTGACTTTTTTAATTAGAATATTTATGTTAGTTTAATTTTAAATTTGATTTCATTAATTTTGTACACCACTAGGTGGTGGAATGTACTGTGCATCTACAATCCTGTAACACCTGTATAAACTACATTCTTACAAATAAAGATTAATTGATTAATTGATTGATAACTACTGGGTCATTTAAGATGAAATTTGATGTATATGTAGTATCAATACCGAAAATGGACATAGGATACTTTTCATCCTGGAAAATGGTATTATTAATGGAAACGTCTACATAAAAGCCTTCGAAGTAGTAACTATTTACTGATCATTTATTAGGAACGCAGCAAAATCGCGTTGAGAACAGATCGGGCGTTCCTTCCGCAGGCTCGTTATAGCTTTGTCGGCGCGACACAAAATCTCTTTTGAGACGTTTCTAATTGTAACGAATACGGACGGACGGGGGTCTTTGTGTATATAGAGATCGCTGGCCTTTTGTTGCAGTTAAGTTCGTTTCATAATGAAAAGAGTTACTTAATGGCATTTCTGCAACATTTATGTTATTTTTGAATTGAAAGTTGTTTAGCATCGTTGTGATTTGAAACTCGATGAAACGAAAAAGCGACACTAAATAGAGATGTACACAAATAATTCAGCCTGCGAGAGAATGAGATACGAGTCTTACATTGTGCTGCACAGATTGGAGAGTACCGGTGATTAAACAATAAGCAATAAACATTGGACCTATCAATATATATGTGTATGTATGTATTGCACGTAGTGTTTTTATTTTATTATTATTTGATACTTTGAACGTAAGTAAGGGGGGGGGGGCACACATTTTGATGTTTTTTGAAACGCATAATTTACCACCTACCACCATATCATATTTTCAAATAAATAATGACAAAGAAAATACTTACTCATATAATCATGGCTACTGCAAAGTGGCCGAAACGTCGGAATAATAAAAATCAAATAAATTACCACACTTAAAACCGTTAAAAGGTAGTCAAATTTATTTATTTAGAATTATTTATTATTATTTATTTAGTAATTATTTATTTATTTAGTAGAATTAGTTTTTTTTATTGCATTTTTTTAATTTCATTTACATATTGCATTGATCCAGACCCTCTTACCCCCTTCCCCAGCTCTCTATGAAATACCTTTTGATGGCCTAAAATTTTCCGTCGATCACTCAGTATAAGTTTATTTTATTTTATTGTATGAGTTCAGCAGACGGGCAGACGGCCCACTTCATGTAAAGCGGTTACCATCGCCTATTGACATTTGCAATACCAAAGGTGATACAAATTATGCGCTGCTGCTCCCTTAAGGGAGGCTGAAACCTGGTCACTTATGTCCGAACACAACGCTAGGTTGTTATGGCGGCATACTAGACCAGGGGTGGTAGCCATCCATTCGGGCAAATGCCCTACCACCTGGCTGTGGGTTGTTTTGTCGCCTCTTACGACAGGCCGCCCGGCCGCAGGAAATTGTATTCTTTCTCCGTTCCTGCACTGATAAAGATTATTAATAATTACTATTTATTGAAATTAGGTCGTTTTGGTCTTACGCCAAAATGCTTATGGAATCCTTAAAAGAAGCTATTTTAAGATATATATTTCGATACCTGAACACTATTTTCACATTTCATTGAACTAAGAAGAGATATAAAAGGCGAGTATTTTAGTTGAATCCCCGAGGATCGAATCTCGAAGTGAGTTTTTCTGTAATCTTAAAGGATTTATAAAATATTCAACGCAACCGTGAAACGATTCCGCAGTTTCTCCACTATCTACGAGGAAAACACGGATGCACTTAATTTCGGAAAGGCGAGGTGGTGGAAAGGTTTTGTATTAGACCAATTGACGAGGGTACCCAGATGTTTTGCGTCTTAAGATTTCTAATGCTTATATAGAATAATAAATAGAAATAGCGGCACCGGCCGATGCTGTCCTGTTCTGAAAAAATAAAAATCTAGGACCCGATCTCAGCGTCACCTACCGGTTCTAACGGGATAAAAAGTATCCTATGTCCGTCTCCTGGTTCTAAGCTAGCTGCACCAATTTTCAGCCAAATCGGTACAGCCGTTCTTGAGTTATAAATAGTGTAACCAACACGACTTTCTTATATGTATGTCGGAGGGACGCTATGACTATGACGATATGACGATGTATTGTTGACTGGATGTATAACGCACAATATCATTTGTTTACATTATAATTACTTCCAAAATTCTTATTGTAATTTAATTAGATTTGTTAAATGTTTTTATAACTTAAAGATCGTTCTAACCTAATAAAAGCTATGAATATTGTAATTTAATAAACGACCAATCAGAGCAGATCATATGGCGGAGCGGGATCAGACGCCCTCTATACTTTGAGTAGTATCTACTTCGGTAGACTGAGGAGTTTTTGTGACACATTTAGTTGGTGGCAACAGGTCGAGTTGGACCTTTGAGAATATTAAAGAAAGTAGAAGCTTGGAAGTACGAGCGGGTGCCCTGAACCCGCTGCTCGGTCTAAACTATGTTAAAGTGTCTTTTAAATCTAAATTAAAAGTGTATAAACCGTGGCTATCGTGTTTTATGCTCGCATTTTACCCTGATGACGCCCACTAAACCTACAATAACTAAAGGAGATGTCGTGAGAACGAGGCCGTTCTGCGACATACATATATAGATTTAAACAAACTAACTTAAAAGTCGAAATCAGGCAGGCTAGGCTTTAGTTGGTTTAGCTTGTCTTCCATACAATGACACACTATATACAACATACCCACTCTCACTAAAAAAAATAATGCATGAGTTCAGTACACATGTAGACGGCCCACTTGATGGAAAGCGTTTACCATCGCCTATGGACATTTGCAACACCAAAGGTGCTACAAATGCGTTGCTGCTCTCTTAAGGGAGACTGGAACCTGGCCACTAATGCCGAAATCTCAACAACCGGCTGACTAACACTTTTCGCTTCATTGACTTTCATTAATCGTTTCACACATACACGCTTTTTGAAACTGCTTTTTAACTGACCCATACAGATATAGCTGTTACCTATACTACATATTCAGAAGAATCTAAATATCTTCAATGTGATCATGGACTACGTCTCGGTCTACCGACACCAACTCTAGTCAGCAGTAGGTTAATAGTAGTAAAATGACTCTCACGCTGTTTATAAAGTTTAAAACAATATGTTAACTTTTTCTCTAATGAATCGGCACTGAAAGGTTAAAGAAAATGTTAAAGAGGGCAGACGCTTTTACAGGGACATTTAAAAGCGATTAAACGGCTCGGCTTTAGAGGTTCGATCAAAGGATGCCTTTGTCCCCTTTTTGTAGTGGTTTGTTTAATTTATGAATGGGTTCTGCACGTTTTTTTTAAATAGCATTAGCACGTAAAAAGTGGACTGTACATTAATTTAACCAGAACTACCTACATTAGTATCGGTAGTATTGTTTCGTCTCTATAACTGCATTTTTTCGCAATTCCAGCTGACAGATGGTAGAGTATTTTCCCGTCTGGATTTTTTTATATTTTTTTTATTTTTTTTTTATTGCGGGAGATCAGCAGACAGGCAGACGGCCCACTTGATGGACAGCGGTTACCATCGCCTACGGACATTTGCAACACCACAGGTGCTACGAATGCGCTGCTGCTCTCTTTAGGGAGCCTGGAACCTGGTCACTAATGCCGGAACACAACACAAGGTTGTTATGGCGACATACTCTAGACCAGGGGTGGTAGCCATCCAGTCGGGCAAATGCCCTACCACCTGGCTGTGAGTTGTTTTGTCGCCTCTTACGACAGGCCGCCGGGCCGCAGGAAATTGTATTCTTTCTCCGTTCCTGCACGGATACAGGCCGCCGGGCCGCACAGGCCGCCGGGCCGCATACCATCCTTGAATCCGCCTAGGAACCGGGAAAGAGTAGAATTTCCTGCGGCCGGGCGGCGTTTCGTAAGAGGCGACAAAATAACCCACAGCAAGGTGGAAGGGCATTTGCTCGACTGGATGGCTACCACCCCTGGTCTAGAGTATGCCGAGATAACAACCTTGAGTTGTGTTCCGGCATTAGTGACCAGGTTCCAGTCTCCCTTAAGAGAGCAGCAGCGCTTTAGTAGTAGCTTATAGCCTTTTTCAATAAATGGGCTATCTAACACTGAAATAATTTTTCAATCTGACCATTAGTTTCTGAGATAAGCGCGTTCAAACAAACAAACTTCAGCTTTATATATTAGTATAAGATATTACATCTACGTTAAAACTGGTCCCCAAAAAGTATTTTGTGAGTAATGGCGATGGGATTACAAGTGCTTAATACGATATTCGCTTATTGGTGGGCCCCGATCGGATCTGTCGGCTTCGGGACGGATTTGGGCCCAATTGGATTCATTCGCTTTTGTCTTGCCTCCGTCCTTTGTTACGAGTTACAGTAATTAGTGAGAAAGAGAAATGAGAAGAAAGTTTTTAGGAGTTCTTCATAGTAGTCAATCGTGATAATTATGTTCAGAGTAATGGCACTATTAATAACTATGAAACTATTTACAGGTAAACAGTTATCACTTCAAAAATACTGTCCATCGCTGTCGGTGGGTAGCGTTCCCAAAACGCTGACTGCATCTGGATTATATGTTTTATCTGTAAATATGTTTGTACTGCTTTTCAATCTTCATTTTTTTAAATTTTATAGTTAACTACAATATAATAATGTTGTTAGGGTATCGAATTTTGTAAAAACTTATGTCAAATTTAAACCCGATAGTTAGACATGAACAGCATTGAACGGTTGGTAAGATATAGGAAATGGACACAAGAGGTGTATGCTTCCCGACCAAGATTCGAACCCACATCATTTGCGACGTGAAAGCGTTAAGGCTCAATTTAATAACTGACAAGTCTATATATAATAAAACTACGTTTTAACGGTTTTAAGAGCGGTAATTTATTTGGTTTTAAGCTATTGCATAGCTTTTATCGCGAGCTTTGAGCGCGGCGATCGAATCAAGAAATTCCGTAACGAAAATAAAACCTAACACCCCCCCACTCCGCCAACCATGTAGCTCGGCCGGGCGTTCGCTAAACGTGTATGTATATGATACATACGACTCTACGAAGCTCGCACCGATCGAGACGAGCTGCTCCGAAATCGGACGAATGCATAAGCAAATGTTTGTGAGAAACTATATAGGTGTATAGGCATCTATCATATCTTTATAATGCCACACTCACCGTATGTGAATGTATTGCATACCCAATATGCACACAAAATTTCATGAGAATCAGTCAAGCTGTTTCGGAGGAGTTTAACTACAAACACCGCGACACGAGAATTTTATATATAAGATTAAAATAGGTGGAAGGAAAAATAAAAGAAATTGACGGTTAAGTTGGTTTGTGTTCCAGTGTACGCAGAAATGGCTCAGTGTCTTGAGGTCTGTCAGTTGGTTTTTGCTAGGTTTATTATGACAAGTCTACTTAATATTATTATATTCATTATATAGATGGTTTCAATTATTTTAATCTATCGCCGACGTAAAGGCTTACAATCTAAGCGGGCAAGGTGTGAGTTATTGCCAATCACAGCCCCGAGCCCACAATAAGACGAGAAACTTCGCTAATAAGTCAGGAATTATACAAATGCGCAACGGAAAGGGATGGAAATTTAACCTGGTGCGGATATTTATTGTCCTGGGAAGTTTTATTTCATAGATTAATAACATACAGATAGAACAAAAGTGACCGCTGAAACGATTTCAAGAATTTGACCTACATTCTAGAATAATACCTACCCATATTCAAAATGATATATGTATGAGTAGTTAATCAGAATTTTTTACAATTAAAATTATGTAACTTTTAAGGGTTTTAAACGCGGAGAAGTTTTTGTATTGTTATTGAGATATTTCGGCCACATTTCAGTTTCTTTATCTTCTGTGCTAACGCTACTGAAAAGTGGCCGAAACGTCGAAATAAAAATCAAGTAAGATGCCACGCTTAAAACGGTCAAAACATAATTTTAACTGCGTACATATCGCGAAAGCTTAAGATACGGTTATTGTCTGTCTATTATGTGAATCCAATAAAAAATGTCTTCTCTGCAGGAATTAAGGATATTTATTCTTGAATTTCTTGCTTTAAATAATTCGTCTTGATCCGTCGGAGTTATGCATTTCACAATTCAGAAATTAACTTATTGTCTTAGAATTTAATACGTTTTGGAACATTCATTGTTTCAAATTAAATTAAACATAGCGTACATTCCTTAGTTATTTGACTGTGAGTTTGTTTACAATACACTTTTGGTCTAGAGTATGTCGCCATAACAACCTTGTGTTGTGTTCCGGCATTAGTGACCAGGTTCCAGGCTCCCTAAAGGGAGCAGCAGCGCATTCGTAGCACCTTTGGTGTTGCAAATGTCCATAGGCGATGGTAACCGCTGTCCATCAAGTGGGCCGTCTGCCTGTCTGCTGATCTCCTGCAATAAAAAATAAAAAAAAAACTTTCCCGATTTTTCACTCTTGTAAGGTACATAATTATATCCGTGGAGGAACGGAAAAAGATTTTTTCTGAGGTCAGGCGTCCTGTCGTAAGAGGTGATAAAATAACCCATAACCAGGTGATAGGGTATTGGCCCGTCTGCATGGCTACCACCTCTGGTCTAGAGCATGCCGCCATAACAACCTTTCACTGTGTTCCAGTATCAATGACCAGGTTCCAATCTCCTTCTGAAATGAATGCTTTAAAAGCCTTCAGATCGCTATAGTGTTTAAATATGAAAATAGCAACTTTCAACAACATAAAAGTGCTGTGCGAGTGTCCATCGAACTGCTAACTCGATCCGCCACATGGTTGAAAGTTGAACGCTCTCCCAGCGAAAGTTTTATATCACGACAGTAACTACTGCCCTCGGGGAGTTTTTTAATGTGCTCCACTAAAAAGGGTTCAAAGTTTCAAATTGACAGAGCTACGTATATATATCTCAATTTAAATATTTGCCTACTCTGAACATCTGTTTGTGCCGTTTCTTGAAAAAAATAGACGTTTTGTCCAAAAAATATTGTAACACGTCGAAAAAGTGAATGCAAGCCTGCAGTTTATTACTTTCCACGCATTTAGACTTCTTTTGTTTACTTTGTGTTTAAACATTGTAATTAATAAAAACATCTTATTGTTACTGTTCTCGTTTATGGACGCAGGTGTACAGATTACGTTTTCTTGGAAATGTCAGTCCACGCGGTCGATTGTTGTGTTGAACAGTTTAGTATAAAACAATGCCCGAACGGAGGGATGAGGTAGTCAAGCGAGGATTACGCTACGAGCAAGACGTGCAAATTCGATTAGCTATATAGTGACGGACTTTGTACGTGTTATTGAATCGTGCAGTTTGTACTGGTTGTGTCCAGTTATATTCGTACATGCGTTATACGTGTTTGTATAGTTCTAATAAATTCTATACTGATTCCAACGGCATTTTAATTCGAGTCCCGCACTCGTAACAATATTTTACTTGAAAACTTTACATACATACATATGGTCATGCCTGTTTCCCACTGGGGTAGAGGTATGCAGAGACGATGGATTTTCACCAGCTACGATCCTGGAAAACATTTTTCGCTTCATCAACTTTCATTAATTACTACATACATACACGCTTAATTAAAGTGCTTTTCGCAAGACGCTTCTTCAAAATATCTTCAATTTCATCATGATGAGTACGTTGCGGTCGACCGGCATCGACTTTATCATTCACATTACTGTCATATACTCTTTTGTAATTTTATTGTCTCTAAATGTCCAAATCACCTTAACATTCCTTCTTAAACTCGTGTAGCGACACGATAGGAGATAGACGGTGCAGTGGCACCATGTATCAATCCACAACGCTCCCTTATCACACTGTTTCTTATCATATCACTTACATAAACTTTACATACTTCTCAAAGCTCTCGTTTCGACTGCGCCTACTTTCATGCTTCTTCTGCCATACACAACTTTCACTGACATACATTAGCTTTGGTACTAACACTCCTTAATTGACAGCCAGCGCTCCATTCACCTTGTTATCTGCTATTACTCACTTTTCAATATCACTGTCATGCTTTCCAACTCTTGTAAAAATGCACCTTAGGCTTACAAACTCTTTAAGTAGCTCTAGTTTTTCATTTGCTATTTGTATGTTACAATTAATTTACAAAGAGAATAAACACACTAATACTAATTACTAATTTCAAAACAACCTTGACATTTACTACATTTATGCCCGGTTTTTGAGGTAGGTAGTTTAATTGTTCGCTAGCGCTATCGGTTCAATAAATTATAAAATTGCGCTTTTGAACACACCATCGTACGATAGTTAAACTAGGTTCAACTTAACATACCAATATTAGGCGTTTATCTATTCCATATTTTTATTTTGAAGTTTTGTTGTTGACCTTCTTGTTTGATGTAAATAAATTATTAGATATTCTTTCTTAAATAGATCCATCTAGTGGCGAGTTTTGGTACTAGTTGTAGGTTAGCAGTTAATCTAAGTTTATCTATTACATAACTTTATGGAATCAATCGTTATTGAACTCATAACTGGTAACCTCAGAACACGGGCATTAGTGCGGCACATTTGAATGATGGCGCGAGCTATGACATGCCAAAAACAAGCAAGAGGCAAATCAATATGGCCGCTGCATATCTCGCGCGCAAGCATTGCACTGCGCTCTATGAACGTGTGCGTTCACACGTATCGCGTATTTAACCACGGACTGACATTAAAATATGAAATATTATTTCATTAATTACACGTAATATCCATAGACGAGATGTATAATAAAAATACTTAAGTAAAGAAAGAAAATACTTAAAAGTCAACATTTTAAGAGAAAGTAATAAAATAAAAGCTTAAACTACTGCAAACAAGGTGAACGTAAGCCAGGAACAATATGTCAGGGCGGCAAACCAATTTGTTACTCCGCGCGCGTACTGGAGAGATGAGCTGCCCCACCAGCATCCTAGATTACACTTATCTTAATTAACTTGGATATTTTCTCATACCTTTCTAGATAAGAGAGGTGTTTGACTTAATATTAAGTTAAATAATAAGTTTTAATATTATTAAGGTTCTGTTGTCAAAGACTTCTATAATCACAGATTTCGCCAAGGCTACACTGTTAATTTGACTTTAATAATAAACAATAGACCTCGTATACATGCGTTTGTGTGTCAAATACTTGGTAGTGTGTGTAATGTTTTTTTTTTATTGATTGAATGTATTTTTATACATAATTGAAAAATATATATTAGCATATTGTTCACTCCTTCTCTATATGAACTATAAGTATGCGAAATTTCAGACTCCTCCGCCCGCGCAATTTTCGTAAAAAGGGGTACAAAGTTTTTACTCTACGTATTAATGTTATAGATGAATGTAAGCATATTGAATAATACATTAAAAATATACAACGGTCGAACTATAAAACAAAGAGTGCTAAAGGTAGAAAACCAATTAGACAACCTCCAACGTCGTAGTCACTGTTAGCAAAACAAAACAATTACACAGCAACCTTAATTGTTTTAATTGGAAAATTATAAGAGCATCGGTCGGGTTGAAAAGTGTGAGTTATTGCAGCGAAAAAAACTAATTATGGGCGCGGCTTTTGTTGGCGGCGGCCACAACTGTCGACCGCCATGATTTAGTGCTGTCATATTTCAGTATGCGGACAAACGCATTCAGGCATTCCATAGCTTTTCATGGCGTTTTTATAGGAAAACTAGGGCTTTACACATAGCCTTCATGCCTGGTGTATGAAATAATGCTATTATTATATGCACATTTTAATATTAGGATATTTCCGTGAATTCGTCCACGCTTGACTTGAAATTCGTGCGGGATGGCCGGGACACGAAGTATCGCAATATTTAAAAAAGGCCAAGCTATCGTTTTAGTGCAACATGTGTCGGGAAAATTCCCACGGAATACGGTATAAAAAAATAAATAAAAAATAAAGCTAACATTTTTAAAATTTATACATCAAATGACCAATGACCAATCTTCCAATCCACAATCCAACCGAGCCCCGACCGAGTCAGGGGCTAGCAACGCTGCCGCTTCAGCTGAAGACGTCAAACGGCGCAAATATGGAGCCTTAGGAAGGGGTTACATATTTGTGCCGTTTTGGGGTTGAAACATTAAGCCCGTGGGGTCCGTCGGCAAAGAGTTTGTTTAAAGACATATGTAAGAAACTCTTTGACACTAGCCGTGATCAGAAGGCTGGCTCATATTTTGCACAACACATAAGTATTGCCATACAGCGTGGTAATGCAGCCAGCCTTCTGGGCACGCTCCCCGTTGGCAGTGACCTGCTACATAATATATTTTAGTTTCAATGTCTTTGTTTACTATTAAATTATTGTGTTAACACAAGTGCAAACATAACACATAATAATGAAATATTAGTTATTTCAAAACAGTTATTTTTGACTGAGAGCTAACTTTTAGGCGGGTAAAGTAGCATTAATACATCAATATATATTAAATCAATAACATAATAAAAATTACACACACTTTCATGTATTTGACACACACATGCATATTTACTCTTTTGTTTATTGTTAAATTCAAATCTGTGATTATAGAAGTATATAAAGTAAGTATATAAGTCTTTGACAACAGAACCTTAATAATTTTCCAACTTATTATTTAAATCAATTCTGCTCGGATTTCATGGGTTTATTCGTGCTGCAGATAGTCGTGTAGAAATATATTAGCTTGATAAAAGTGCCATTTAAAAAATGGATTTATACAATATTAATATTATATCAAAAATAGGAGCAGAGGCGAAGAATTGTTATCATCGTTCAAGTTACGTGTATTTAAATTGAACAAAGTCGTGTTATAACTCAAGAATGGCTGGACCAATTTTAATGTTTTTTGTGTTTTTGGAATTGCCTTCATCCGAAGTAGTATACTACTATAATAAGTATTGAAATATGATATTCATCAATAAAAAAATATCATTTAAAAACGTCAGTCACAACATCAGTCTAGCCATTCCATTTGTAATGATCTTCCCGGCCGATTCTGGCAATGGTGACTGCATTTAAACTCATTTTCATTTGTCTGATTTACGTGAATTAATTTTGTGTTCTTGTGGGTCCCGGAAAGGCTTAGATTCAAATTTGAATCAGGAAGATGGCGCCGCTGAACACCTCATTAATGGTGGGACCGATTTTGATGATGATTAAATTTTTGATGATTTTTTAATTAGATTCGAGAATGGTTTAGATTTTTATTTTTTAACGTAACGTTTAACGTATGATATAAAAAGTATCATCAGTTGATAGTCTGCTCATTTGGAAAAATAACCCTAAAGCTAAAATAACTAAGCACAAGTAAGTGCAATCTCGTTTAGTACGGCTATAAAAGATTAAACAACATTGTTGTGCAGAGTTCCCAATTATGTGGTAAAGACGGATGGAGGACAAAGCGTTTCAGCGAACCGGAGTTTTAATGCTGTTAGCAGTCGCCAAGGAGACCGATGTCTGGACCCATTAATGAGCAGTTTACAGACTTCTATCACAGGTTTTATGCTAGGCTGCTAAATGTTTGTACTCCTTCAGTAGACGAAATTACATGAAATTAGACGGGTTAATTTCTATCTTTAAAAAAGCTGTGTGTAGGCAGTGGAACTGAAATTTCAGAGTATACACTCCCAAGTAATTCTTCTCAAACATTTATTAATATAAATATATTTTTTTAGCCTACCTCCGTCGATAAGTTTCACTTTCGATTTCTTACTGATTAAGACAGAAAAAATATTATCAGTTTTATTTCGGTCCAAATTGGACCTACGTCTAGTCAACCTTTTTTATCAATTTTTTTTTTTAAATAGTTGACAATGCCATCTTTTTTCGATATAGTAACATGTATGGAATGTATGTGAATCTTTTAAGGCAGATTGAGTTGATGATATATATACATACATACATACATACATAACTTCACGCCAGGTCCCTTGCGGGGTAGGCACGAACAACAGAGCGATATATATATTATACTAAATACTAAAATTATTCCCATATGGCTCCAATCATTTACAATATGACAATTCCATGACTCAATCGCCGCCAGGGCCATGGCTCAACCGCTGCGGGAGGCCATGGCTCAATCGCCGTGGGAGCTAGGCTCAAACGCTTAAGAGGTCATTATAATATAAAAAGAGTAAGAATGTGTAAGAATAAGCCTAAATGGCGCTCTCTTGTTCGTGCCTACCCCGCAAGGGACCTGGCGTGAAGTTATGTATGTATGTATGTATAATATAAAAAGAAGAGTATTGAACTTTAGATATAATTATTGCTTAGTTAATTTACCATCAAACTCAAGACTATATATACAGAAATCTCAGCTGCTACGTGGTAATATTTATAACCTTTGTATATTCCTACATGCATCTCCGAAGTTCTCTTTTTCTGTTTTGACAGATTTTGGTACGTACATGGACTACCCAGTTTCAACCATGCTTAATTACGTAATTTATCCGTGCAGAAACGGAGAAAGAATACAATTTCCTACGGCCGGGCGGCCTGTCGTAAGAGGCGACAAAACAATTCACAGCCAGGTGGTAGGGCATTTGTCCGACTGGATGGCTACCACCCCTAGTCTAAAGTATGTCGCCATAACAACCTTGCGTTGTATTTCGGCGTTACTGACCAGGTTTCAATTTACCTTAAGAGGGCAACAGCGCAGTTGTAGAATCTTTGGAGTTACAAATGTCCATAGGCGATGGTAACCGCTTTCCATCAAGTGGGCTGTCTGCCTGTCTGCTGAACTCATGATATAAAAAAAATATAGCAATAAATGATTTCATGTACGCGACGTTACATCTACGTTAATTATTTATTCTATTAAAGTTTTTGGTTGACTATCAGCTATTCTTATTACATTAATAACTTATATACTTAGATATTCTCATAACAAATTAGTGATACGTGTAAATCGAGCGTTAGAAGCAAAATCATTCCGGAAGAATAATGTACAATCAGGTCGAAACAAGTAACACAAGTGCTGACGGTGTTCACCGTATAAGTTGGTGTGTCGAGCAATATTGCCGGGAATTGGCCCGAGTGGCGAACCTTGATTGCTACATTGTGCAGGAGGCACTCGGCTCTGCTTATTGTGCCCCCTTGATTGTATGTACGCGTGTTTGGTATCAATTTATTGGAAACTTACTGCACAGGCCTTGGAGTGTATACGATACGGTAGGCGTAGTCGCATGTATAGATTACATCCTGAGTTAAATATTTGGCGCAGTTGTAAAGTTGCACTTGCACCATTAAAAAAACATAGACATAGCCAATGATAGTACTAATGTCACACTATGTCGCTGTCATAAGAGTTTTAAAAATAAAAAGCTGTGACGGAGATTAAGTGGATACTCGCTCGAAATTCAAAATAAATAAATAACTTATGATAGCAATGTGACTGGAAGAGTCAGTGCCGGTAGACCAAGACGTACTCACCATGATCAAATTGAAGATATTTTGAAGAAAGGTCAGATAAAAAGTAGTTTAAATAAGCGTGTATGTATGAGAAGATTAATGAAATTTGATGAAGCGAAAAGTGTTTGTCAAGATCGTAACAAGTGGAGATCCATTGTCTCTGCCTACCCCAATGGGAAACAGGCGTGACAGTATGTATGTATGTATGTAGTTTAAAAAAATACGCTTTTATAGAAAATCTAATTAAAAAATAGAAATTTTTTAATTATATTGAATTTAAAAAAATATATTTTATATTTTTTAGTTGGATTTTCTATAGACGCGTATTTTTTTTGAACTGTCTTTTATTTATTTTTCATTTTTTAGGGATAATTTAGTGATTTAATTCTCTACTCCGTGGAAAGTTTGAAAAAAAATTAAATACACTCTTATGATAAAATGGAACGTTATGTAAAAATAAGCTTTTGTAAAAAGTTTTTTAAACACAAGCTTTTGAGATCTTGCATATCGTGTAGCAGCAGACTGCTAGCCAAGACAAGTAAAACGAGCCCAAACACGATTGGTCTATCTTGTTTAGTAAAGAAGTTCTTATGGCCACCTTCCGACTCCATCATCAGATCAGCTCCATGGTACCATATTATTATACACATACGTGCAAAATTTCAGCTCAATCGGAAACCGGGAAGTCGATCAAATTTAATTTGAAAGATTCCGTTACATACTTAAATACATACTTACGTATGAAGCTAATAAAAGCGTATTAAAATACCAGCTGTTACAAATCTTTTATATATATTATTCCAGACTATTAAAACTTCCTTTAACGTTATTAAAATAACGACTTGTTCCTTGGATTGAGTTATTATCCATAAATATATAAATATAATTGAGCTGATTAGTTTTCTAACGGAGGAGACTGTGTCAAACCTAATGCCTATTCTTCGTCATCTAATTCCGGGGCTAAGGCTACCCTTAATTCCCTAGGAAAATCTATACAAGCAAGCCAACATATACCAGGCATAGACAATTACCGGTCGAGCTAATGTAAGAGCTGTGGTACTACTTGACTCGAAGAGCTTTCAAGGCTTCGACGGGCCAGTGTAACCTTTTGTGCATAGAAGTCCACTGTACATATAATAAAACTGTAGAATTCGAATTTCCGTACAATGAAAAAAAAATGCTAAAAACCGAGTCAGGGTATGTAAGAAGTGAAATAGAACTAATTTTGATTTTTTCAAATTTTTGTTTGTCTGATTGTTTGTTTGTACGGGCTAATCTCCGAAACAACTGGACCGATTTAAATGAAATTTTGCATGGTGGTAGCTTATAAGGTATATAAGTCTGGTCAACATATAGGAGACTTTTAATCCCGAAGTATTAAAAAGTTCCCGTGGGATAGTTAAAAGAAGTTACCACGCGGACGAAATCGCGGTCATCAGCTGGTAGTAGTAGCATATATCTGAAATCTACGTATATAGTGACTCGATGCGAGACACGATATCTCAGGATCTATAATATCTATAGACTTAAAATTTGCCATGGACCTTCCTTTCGCCAAGCAGAGGTCAGCTAAGACTGGTTTTACGGCACGAGAAGCGGGCGGGTATCAGATAGTATAAAATATGTTAGTTGCTGCTAGGTTTTGAAATTCAGAGCTGACTCGCCAATTAGAAACCATAATTCGCGTTAAAGGGTTGCCAGATTAACCACGTAAACCATGTCCTATGAAATCCCCTCCAAAACTCAACCATAGATCAATACTCGCGTGGATATTAGGGGTTTGCAATAAATAACTTGATTATGGCTAAAAGCCACCATTCTAAAATTAAATCAGTTACTCCCCACACAAATAATTCACTTATGCGACACTAGTGCCAATATCGTGCGGCGGCGAAGACAGATATTACAATAATTCTCATCTTTACAAACTTCCGTGAGACATGTAAGATAAAATTTATATGAATTTCGAAAAAAAATCAAGAATCCGTACTAGTTACCTGTCTTACATAAAAAAAATACTTTTCCCGATAGATAGAAAGTAGAGGCAAGTAGATGGCGTTGCAGTCATTTTTTTTGACGTGTTTATTACATTGTCATGATGATGTATTTGTTCAGGGTGGCATGAGGTACTTTTAATCTGGAAAATTTACCGTGTCCGAGATAGAAAAGAGAGAGGAGACATAATTGCAGCATACAATTTTAGTATGTCATGTCATTATTATAACTGTTATATTTAAAACCGTTTTTATCAATAGATTTCCTTGTTACTTAGGCAAATATTTATATAATAAAATAAATAAAATACTGGCTTTTGATTCGTTAACTAATCATACATTTAAATCTAAAGTTCATAGTTGGCTGCAAACTCAAAATTACAATGAGACTGAAAATTTACTGAAAATGGTAATTTAAGTTATAATTATATAAACACATACACATACACACAAACACACACACACACACACAACATACAAAAATAAATAATTTGAGCATTGGAAGAGCATCAACACCTAATTAATACAGGTTTTTACCTAGTTTTAGGTGTTGAAGCCCCCATTTATTAGTTTTGGATCAAAGTTTATTTGTCTTTTATATTGTTACTTTTTCATGTCTTTCTTTTTACTGAATAAATTATTATTATTATTATATTATACTTAGTTTTTAAAAATAACGTAATTTTAAATTTTGTTGAAAAATAAAGTGTTTTCACTCATATATTTTTTTCATTTTATTATATCTTGATCTTGTTGAGTATGCACTGTTTGCTACAACTCCATTAATTCTTCAAAAGCAATTCTATAACATACTTCTGTAAATAACTTATAAAAAAAGAACTTGAGATATAAATAAAATGGAGAGAGAGACTGGAGAGTTCTTGCCAGTTCTTCTCCTTAAAATCAATAACTCGTTGCGAAGCCGTTTACTTAGAAGAGGAAGTAAAATAATAAATAACCTATGTATGACCTTCAAAAAGTGTTCTCAAGTGGAACTTATTTTGATAAAAACTTTCGAATTTGAGCTGATTTGATTGACAAAATCTTCGTCAATTCGAGCGGAGCCGCAGGCAAAACATGATAAATGATAGTTAAAATCTAATATATAAAATTCTCGTGTCACAGTTTTCGTTGCCATACTCCTCCGAAACGGCTTGACCGATTTTGATGAAATTTTTTGTGCTTATCCGGTATCTATGAGAATCGGCCAACATCTATTTTTCATCCCCCTAAATGTTAGGGGTAGTCCACCCCTAAATTTTTTTATTTATTTTTTTAGACAAAATTTTTAATTTCTATTTTTTTATGATACACCATTAAAAGATACATACAACCCTAAGTTTTCAACTCTCTACGATCAACCCCTATTTTTTACCGGGCAGGACGACGTCTGCCGGGACAGCTAGTAGAATTATATATTTTTTATAATATTATAACAAACATGTTCAAGCATTCTTTTATATTAATAAATCACAAATATACGTCAAGTATGTGCATTGTGCACCATTAAATTAACTTATGCGACCCCAGCGCTATTGTAACGCAGTGGTGAAATCAAAAACTAATTGGTCTGACGTCACAAAGCTAATCCAATCACGCGATTATCAAATCATTTTTGTATTCTTTGCGGTCGTATTGTGGGGTTTTTTGAATGTACATTAAAATAGGGGGAGGTCTGATTTCCTCTTTTGTGTTCGCAAATTGAATTATAGTGTTTTGTATGGAGTAGAAGTTCAAAAAATATTTATATTATAGTTATTAACAAAAATTTTTGGTTTTCTTCCATTATAACGTTTTTTTATTGCACGAGTTCAGCAGACGGCTCACTTAATGGAAAGTGGTTACCATCGCCTATGGACATTTGCAATACCAAAGGTGCTACAAATGCGCTGTTGCCGTCATAAAAGAGACTGAAACCTGGTCACTAAAACACAACTCAAGTTTGTTATGTGACATACTTTAGACCAGGGGTGGTAGCCATCCAATCGGGCAAATGCCTTACCATCTGGCAAGACATATATTATTACCAAGGTTCGCCCTCGACTTCATCTACGTTAGACGAAATAAGCGAACTTGTAATTTTCTAACTTGAAATCACTCCCGGGAAAAATCCCGCGGTATTCCCGGGATAAAGTATC
This sequence comes from Dendrolimus punctatus, assembly GCA_012273795.1. Taxonomy (NCBI): domain Eukaryota; kingdom Metazoa; phylum Arthropoda; class Insecta; order Lepidoptera; family Lasiocampidae; genus Dendrolimus; species Dendrolimus punctatus. The sequence goes on from CM022543.1 coordinate 19,768,037, forward strand.
ACGGATTATAAAAAAGAGAATCTATTATCGGTCAGTGAAAATATAATATTACTTCGGAAACTTTTTTTTAATTTAGCCAATTCAAACCGCTCCTAAGGAAAATCCCATGGAATTCTCGGGATGTATAGCACCGCAGATTTTAAGTCCAAGAATTTGCTATCGATCAGAGAAAACAGCATCGAAATCGGGTCAGTAGTTTGTATGAGAATCCCAAATAAACACAAAGAATCTATAAAACAAAAGACTAAACTTTTACAATATTGTTACGACCTCGACGCCGACAAATAAAATCACACCTGCATACCTATAAAACACATTTTTGTTACCTTTCGGCATTTGGACTTCTTTTGTCTACTTTGTTTTTACAACTTGTGATTAGAAAACAGCCCATTGTGTATTGTCTTTTATGGCAGTCATTAGCCAGGTGGGTCGAATTTAAAGTACAAACTGATTCTAGGAGAATTTCCTAGTTCCACGCGGCCAGGCAAACATATTGCATCTGTGCAGGATAAAGCAATGCCTCAATTGAGGGATGGGCAGTTGAGCGATAACAGCGAGCGAAGCAAGACTAATGTGACTTTTATCCGTGCAGGAACGGAGAAAGAATACAATTTCCTGCGGCCGGGCGGCCTGTCGTAAGAGGCGACAAAACAAACCACAGCTAGGTGGTAGGGCATTTGCCCGACTGGATGGCTACCACCCCTGGTCTAAAGTATGTCGCCATAACAACCCTTAGTTGTGTTCCGGCATTAGTGACCAGGCTCCAGTCTCCTTCAAGAGAGCAGCAGCGCATTAGTAGTACCTTTGGTGTTACAAATGTCCATAGGCGATGGTAACCGCTATCCATCAAGTGGGCCGTCTGCCTGTCTGCTGAACTCCTGCAATAAAAAAAAAGTTATTTAGGTTTATGGCTTGGCAGCTAGGCCTTTAAGCCAGACCTTAGATTAAAATATAGTTTCTTCTTTTTTTTAAATTTCTTCTTTCTATGTATAGCTCAGCTGAACTGTAGGTAATCAGCTAGTGCCATTCAACGGAGTTTTTATGACAACTCGAAAGACCACATTTGACTATACAATTCACATTTCTCACAAAACATATAATTACTACTCAAAAACTATCAATATCTTACACAGGGTCATTTTAGAGTAATTGTAACCATTTTTAGAAAATAAAACTGCACAGCACTTCCTTTCAGTTCCCGCCAAAAACTCAATAAAAAACATTCATTCAAAATAAAAGTTATAAATTTAATAAATAAAGTAATTAATAAATTTCGAATTAAAATAAACGATTAATAATTGATGAAATGAGCTTGGTAAAGATAGTATAAAAATAATAAACTTTATGAATATCCTTACACTTCTGATACTCTGTATTTATCTCATTCTCTCGTAGCCTACGAGTAGACTTGGAGTTTAGATAAGCCCTTATTCACTATCTGGTTAAACATTTAGCTTCAGTCCATAGATTTCATGGAATCTTGTTCATCATTGTTCACACGCTTCATTGTCATACTCAGACTGTGTATAAATCAAACCAACTACTTCCTATCTCAAAGAAATCTCAACCTTATCCTTACAAGTTAGAGTGCAGATTTCATCAATTCTTAAATGTTCTTAAAACCAGACATTACAGGTTGTGTTGTGTATCACCAGTCGGTTCCACGTTACCGTTTGATTCTAAGCTCTTATTGTTGACAGATAAGGTTGATAATTATTTGCAAATGTGCGGTATTTATGATAGTTATGTCAGCGTGAACGCTTTTGATACACAATTAGGGTTGCCAACCATACTTTATAATAACGTATCCTACTTTATTTTTGGTAAATATTAGAGGTACGGAATTTTCGTATTTACGACATAGATGCGAAAATTTTGATATAAATGCGACAATACGAATATAAATGTTTGAGTATTTTTCGACAAATTAACAATTACTGTAGATGATTCTGATATGAGTGGATTTAAAATCATCACTTGAACGCCACCGCCAAGGTTATATTGATGAAAAAATATCACGTTTACTCAAAGAGTACGAAATAATTGATGCAATACTAAGGGTGTTGTGTATAGACATTTGACCGACTGTTAAAATAAAATAACTGTTTAAAAAGGGTGTCATAAAATTTCTTCGAGGCCGGCAGCGCGTCAGTAACCCCTCTGGTGTTGCAAATATCCATAGGTGATAACCGCTTTCCATGAAGTTAGCCATCTGCCTGTCTACTGAACTCCTGGAATAAAAAAAACGAATCGCAACGGACAAGTGGAAAACGAATCTCAGCGTACATGTGGAAAAACGAATGGCAACGGATAAGTGGAAAAATAAATCGCAACAGACAATTGGAAAAACGAATCGCAACGGACAAGTGGAAAACGAATCTCAGCGTACAAGTGGAAAAACGAATCGCAACGGACAAGTGGAAAATCTTCGACTGATAAGTGACAAAATGAATCGCAACAAAATTTAAACTTGAAGTTTAACCGGCAGATTGTTAATGTACTTTCCAATTTTAAAACCTGCCTGTAAAACTTCAAGTTAAAATTATTATTATTAGAACGCGTGACCGTGACGCTTTTTCGTGAGCGAAAAATCGTAAGACCCCCTCTATATAGAAATTTCACTTCAAAAATCGATTTCAAACCTTGCATAATTTGTAATCCATATCGGCAGCATGTATCCGCAGTGCCCATCCCTATATTAACACAATGTCAGCGTGTAATCTCGTGAAGCAGTATCCTTGTGACTGCTGCTATTATATTTGAAGGAAGTCCGCTACCATACATTAACCTCTTAAGCGGCTGCATTATACTTACTTTTTTCAGTGGCAACTTTTAAGCGGTCGAATAATTTTGTTACCCGCGAATTTGTGCACATGGAATTTAATCTATAGGTATATTAATACGTGAAGCAAAAACTTTATACCCCTTATTACGAAAATTGCGCTGAAAGAGGAGTATGAAATATCGCACTCTCATAGTTTATATGTGTAGAGAAAGAGAGCATAAAGCAATTTTTTTTAAATTATGCACAAAAAATACATCAAATCAATAAATAAAAAATTACACACACTATCATGTATTTGACACACACACACGCATATATACTCTTTTGTTTATTGTTCAATTGAAATTAACAGTACAGCCTTGGCGAAATCTATACGTATCTATTAGTTTAATCTGACAACAGAACCTTATGGTTGAATTTCGGACACCGAGCGACTAAAAGTTTGTTTGAAAAGAATAAACGCTGTAATTACAAAATTTAAAAAAATTGCATTTCATAGTAGTTAGTAAAATGCATGCTAGATATAGTAAAAAATATGTGGAAATTATATCGTGGCATGAGTTTCACGTATTGTTTGCCTCAAATAATGCATTACATTAAATATAATTAGCTTATTTAAAATCGTATTATCACTAATTGAAATCCAACAATGAATTGCGATTAATTATTGCAGCATTTGAAATGATGTACATTTGCAGGACATCAGTAAAATTTTGTGAACAACTTTCTAAAATATCAAAATTTATAAATTCGATAATCGTTCAATGGCATGAAACTTCTAAACCTAAAGCTAATTACAGTGCAGCCGCCGATATAATAGCCCCAGCACGTTATGCGTAGTTAGGGATAGTTAATGTTTGGGCGTGCTATCGATTTGCAGTCAATTTTATACCGAATCACAGTTTCATGTTATATTATAAATCAGTAACATAGATAATTAATAAATAATTAGCGAGGTTATAACCGAGTAGTCCATGTACGTCGCAAAATCTATCAATAGAGAATACCTTCGGAGATGTATCTACGAATATATTTACGTTTTACATAGTTTCACATAACCGTTAAAATTTGAATATATAGTATTAAGTTTAATGTTAAATTAATTAAATAACAATTACAAAATAAGACGATGAGTGTTGTACTCTAGATGTAATAGATGTAAATGTCGGTATGCATGATGCCGCCAGTTGAGTTTATTACGGGCTCAGATAACAAAGCGATAAAAGAACACAGCTGCGCAGTTTTTATTAATTTTGGCAACTTATAAGATATCTTTTATTACTTCATTTTTGACGTTTTTGAGATTTGATATTGATGCTATCTGTGCAGTAACGGAGAAAGGATACGATTTCCTGAGGATGCGCGGCCTGTCGCAAGAGGTGATAAAACAACCCACAGCCAGGTGGTAGGGTACGAGTATTTGCCCATCTTGATGACTACCATCCCTTTTTTATATTAAATATGTTTGCGTTTGACCACGATGTGGTCGAAGATGGAGCACGCTTACCCACGCTTACTATTCACTTGAAGAGAGACAAGTGAGACTTGAAGATACTTTTGGGAAACACGGACTCTGGTATTGCATTTCACAACTCTGACGTACGTGTAAGGAACGTAGAGGTGAAATGTTTATCCCTGGTCTAGTTATGCCATAACATCCTTAAGTCGTACTGTGGCATCAGTCGTCAGGTTCTATCTAAATCGGTAGCTCTTTGGTAGCACCTTTGCGGTAACCACTTTCCATCAGGCCGTTAGACTATCTGCCGTTCTCGAGCAATAAAAAATACCAGTCAAAGATACTGTGGTCCAATCTGGTATGTGAAGGTTTATCTCTAAAATCTATTGCATATACGTATAAATTCAGATACCTGATTCGCCGACAGGCTAATCCTGGCCGAACAAAGCTGAAACTGAACGATTAGTGTCAGGCGTTATGGCGCTGTCAGATTGCGATCAAGCGCTCGTTGGCGACACATTGTTGCCACGTAGGTACGGTGTTTACAAACACTTCTGCTGCAGAATAACTAAATAAGTGGGTTTGACTTTAGTGTAATTCTGTTTTGGCTGTAGGTAAAACAAGTCAGCAGACAAACACATTATATATCTCCAAGCGTAATTACGTTTGTGTTACAATAGGCCACCAGAAGCCACGGATGGTCACCTAGAGCCACTGAAAGCCAATGGTCAATAAGAGCTATTGCGAAGCCATCGCTATGCGAAGATTCCGGCAGTTCTAAACCGATGGATAGTTGCCCAATGAGCTGCAGCCGGGGTAAAGAGGTAAAACCTCCAAGCTCCAACCTATCCATAATGAGACATTATAGATAAAAAGGAAGAAGACTCTGGAGAGTTTGTGTTATAGGCTTGAACCACTTCTGGCCCGATCCCAGATACCCAGGCAGGTATATATGGGAAAGTTCGTTTACAAAATTTATCAAATTCAAATTTTTGTTCAAAATAAATTCCATCGAAGAACACTTTTTGAAGATCATACATATAAGTCAAAATTTAAATCTACTTCCTATTCTATGTACACTTCGGGACGTGCTTTCGCTGTTTAAAGGAGAAGAAACGGCAAGAGAATCCCCAGCAACACGTCTAGCTAAAAATTATTTTATTATAGCTTAATGTATTCTAGATGACTCTGCGGCACGAATAAGCCCATGAGGTTTCTGTGCCACAGTCGAATATGTTTTTATTGATAATATGAATTTAAGCATATTGGAAAATAAATTTTAAAAAGCCACCAAATTAGCACCTGTTTCTTAATACTTGTCTTTAGGACCCCACGGTCCAAGTATCTCAACATCAGATAGTTATTATTAAGTTTAGGTATTATTTCAATTATGGGAGCAAATAATAACAAGAGAAACATGAAATGTGGCATTAAGCCTCGCCGTGGTTTTAGATGGTACATCATTTGCCCACAAATTGCCGACTGAGAGACCCTTCTGATTGGATTACTGCGCCAAGGTCACTTTATTAGTGAACAAACTATGTATGATATACATTTTGAAAGTTATTGGCATGATGTTGAGGTTATTAGGCAAATTATCGTACAAATTTTGCTCATAAATAATATCAAATAATCTATCTATCTATCATTTAAGAGCTATGATCTTGTCGGTCGAGCCTCCTCTAATCTTCTGTATTATGGGCAAGTTGTTTTACTTCTATGTCCGACACGACCACCACTTTTTAATTTATTTGATGTATGAATGCTTGCCTTGGTCTTCCCTTTCCTCTTCTTGCGTCCACTTTGCTTTCGATTAACGTGCATTAAAAGCTGTCGTGTCGTAGCAAATGGCCAAACATCTTCCCCCTTCAGTCCTTCAGAGTTTGTAAAATTGTGCGTTTCAACTTTATCACATCCAATACTTCTTCATTAGTCTTCTTTTCTTTCCAACTTATTCTCTCCATGCGTCTCCAACGCCACATTTCAAATGCCTCTAATCTATCGCGATCTCTTTGTGATAATGTCCACGCTTCATACGGCTAAAATTTTAATCTTGAATAATTCAAAAGTAACATTTTGTGGGTTGGATCCTTTTCGCGTAATTACTTTCAAATGTCCCACTGCTGGGCTCGGACCTCCCATTATAGGGGGAACAGGCAGCATACCTGCCACGCTTGTCCAAGGTGGCTTGGCAGGTTTGAAGCATCGGTTGTCTCGATGTTTTCATCGTTAATAGCACGTGGTAATTGTAACAATTTTGCTCATATTTTTTTAAATTTCTTATATACTGTCTTTGATAAACAGTAACCGAATATAATAAGTCAAATGCTTGACAGTTAACACAAAACACCTTTCTTCCTCTCGTTTCCTTTGGCAATGAAACCAAAAAAAGTAAACCACAAAAATTTCACCACGACCATAACGACCGTGGTTGCCATGTGGAATAGCAGACGGAGCATTTTGAGCATTGTGAGCTACTAGAGGAACGCTTCCAAAATCGAACAGACCGATGGACATGACAATAACATAAGGCTTTTTGCCAAATGACTAAGCATCAGTAAAAGAATTAGAAGAACAAAAAACACATTTCTAAGACAAATAAGGCTTAAATAAAAGACGATTTAACAATGCCAATACAAATCCAGAATTGAGTGATTAGAGTGAGCAGCTTTAGGGTGTGCACGCACGGATGACCAAACGGCCGTGTGCAAACAGTTGCGAGCTAACGAGCCGTGATCTGAATGGGCGTTATTGCTTTTCTTGTAGAACACACAGTTTTGTAATGCGAACAATTATGGCCTTACTTATAATAGTTTGTTAAATTTTAAGAAACTGCTCAGCAACTGATTAACGAAAATCTTACCCATAAACTCCTCTTAAGGATAAGAGGTGGTTGTAAAGTAACTCATAAATAACTGTCAAAAATAACTAATATCGAGAGGTAGTTTAAGTGACTACTAAGAGCCAAGATGGCAAGTTTTATTTGAAACAACCATTGATTAGGGGCTTATGAGTCTATTATTTAAGAGATGGCTAATCATTTCTTAACGTGATTATTATAAGTAAGGCCTTTAAAGTATAAGTCTATTCTATTTTTGGGGATTTCGATTCGGCAAATATCACACTAATACAGAATGGCATGTGTGGGTTATTGGCAATAGCAGCTCAAAAGAAAATTTGGTCGGTTTTCTTTCAATGACTTCTGTGAACCTAGCGACAACACAACATAGATAGTTAATCCAACTACCTCATTAATAAATTTTATATTTTACATAATATATTAACACATTTATTGACGGAGATTTATGTTATCAGTGCGAGGTAAATCTACTGGTAAAATATCATACAGTGGAGTTATAACTTTTGGGCAGCGAAAAAATATGTCTTCCAAAGCGCCCTCATCTAAACCGCACTCATTAAAATATAATAGTGGAAAAAGTATTTTATTGTTAGGATTCTATTTGTTACCGTGTCATTGAAATGTCACTGTCAACATGTTGTCAATGTCAATCTACCGGAGCGCCGTGTCTAGGGTAGCGGGACGGCCATCTTTAAAAAATAAAGAATCACTGCTGTCGGCAGCAACAAGTCTACAACGAATCGCTGTCCATAGTCATAAACGAAGTGAACTATAACGTGATTAGTATAATTTCATTATTATCATTTATGCAACAGTAATATTTTTTTGGACTACTGAAGTTTTCTTTTCGACCTTAATTTTAACCCTGTGGTTCATCAGGCTAAGTCTTAGCCTTTATAACTTGCTGGAACGTATAGGCTCCGGTTCGATTGCTGGTATGGTAACTTCTTAAACGAACTTTCCGTTGTTTACTATGGTCTGGGTGTCTGGGATCTGCCCCAAAGTGATCCGTTGTATATTACCCATAACACAAACGTAAGTTGCTTAGCTTGGGGATAACCAATGTATAACAACTCAAACTAACATAAAATTTTATCAAAATCGTAGAACCCCAATTCCAGTGCCAAGTATTTTGTTTTGGTTGATGGGTTACATTATTGAAGTTTTACCAGGGATCCCTAATTTTATATAGCTTATATTAATCAGGGATCATGTAGCATTCGAATGGTGAAGTAATTTTTGAAATCGGTTTAGTACTTTTTGAGTTTATGCGTTACCAAAAGTACAATTTTTTTCACCCTTTATAATATTAGTATAGATGAGAGTATTTGGTCAGGGAAACGGTAAATGTCTATTTGTTTTAGTACTAACGTCATACTAACAAAGCTATCCTTATACAAGTAATATTATTCGAAGAACTATCCAAACATCAGCCTCACTGAAGCAAATGTTGTTTTTACTAAAGTATCATCCATCCCCAACCAATCAAAAATAATCACACAGGTGATATGAAAACTTTTATTAATACACCCAATATATCAGCCTACCCCGTATTGTGGGGAGGCGTAATGATAGCAATAACACCGCTATTGGGAATGTATAAAATGGTGTAATTTATGTGTTTCTACCCCCGAAACGTTATAGCAATTACAGACTGCAATAGGGTGTGGGGTAATGATGGTATGATATCGATGAAAATTTCGATAATTAAAATTATAAAAATTACATTTTTCCTTCGTAATTTCAAATGCATTAAGCTGTTATTACTTGGTTTAATCAAATTGAATCAATTTTATTGAAAGGCGCAGAACTGAAAGGAAACAACGATATTAAATAACTCACTTTCATGTTTACATGGAATACCTTGGTAGCTTCGTTTAAAGTGATAGAGAAAGAGACTCATGTAATATCAGAATTAGATACATTATACTATTTACAATTTTTATTTACATACTTGCGTCTCACATGGGTTAAGTCTAGCAGAAGACATGCACTACTTACATACAACTACTACGTGCTTACTATTTTACTACTACTACTAAATTAAAAAAAAAAAAATTACACAAAAAAACAGTCGCGGACATAACCTTAACTTTGCTTGAAATGGGAAGACGAATTTTAGAGATTTTGACGAAAAATAGTGGATTATCAGATGTAGTGTATATTTTGGGATTTAATTTTACAAAACTGTTATAAAAAATATCACAATTATATTCTTAAATTTTTTGAAAAAGTGGCTGGTTAGAACCGGGAGTTTACAGTGCTCACAGAATTACTGTTTTATATTTAGCAAGGAAATGTTTCTACGTAAATTGCCCTGCGACAGTGCTTTGGTCAGGTTGCACTGATTTTGGTTTAGATTTTTTATTAGTGCATATATTTGTTCGGAATGCACGTAAAAACTACGGGGTCAATATCGCTGCGGCTTTCGCTGGTGAACAATTAAGTTTTAGACTTAAACTTTATCCCGGGAATTAAGCGAGAATTTTCCCGGGAGCAGTCTGTAGTAGCTCGGATGTGAAAAACAAATGCTTATTCCGACATACTTTTCATTTAAACGACAGCTAACATTCTTTTTCAAATGTTATTTTGTGTCCCGGGAATCCCGCAGGAATTTCAAGTCAAATTTAGACGAGGTTGAATATAATTTTAAATATAATGTATTTATAATAGTAATGTAAAATAAAAACATCGGTATTCAAAAATAAATTGACTAATATTAGCGACGACAACTATGATGTCACATCCCTAGTGACTTAAGAGAGCTGTCCAATTGTAGCGAATGCTAATGATTTCCTTCGTTTAGAGAAGAGAGTTGATTAGTTATTGAAGGCGGCTCCAAAATTAAATTATTTGAAATTAACTGTGTATGTTTGAAAAAATTAAAAAGAATTTCGAAAGAAACCCCTTTGCGTGTACATGTCTTTGTATAATGTAATAATCTTCCATATATTATTATGTATATAAAAATTAATCGTAGAAATATATGTACGCACATAACATGAGAATAACTTTACCGATTTTGATGACATTTTTGTATGTGTTTGGGTGGGTCTCAATTTTGAAATAAATATGTACCTACATATATGATATAAGTTTCAAAAAATTGTACGCTGAACCGACCAAAAACATGTGGTCATTATATAACAATATCAAAACCTATTTGGATAACCATGTTTTTATGCATTAAATTATTTGATTTGATTTGAATACTCGCGAAAAAAATGTTAAAATTTTTGGAAGCTTTTCAATATCAGCTTATGGTAATGCCCAGTATACAATATATCAAGTTGCGTTGTATGTGTGACTGAATGTTAATATCTATGCCAAGTATAGTGATGTGCAAAACATACTTCACTCGGCATAGGGCTTTTTTTTATTCCCTAAAGCAGGCCCACCTAATGGAAAGTGGTTACTGTGATGTATGGAAGCTTGCACCACCTGGGTGGTCACCAACGCGTGGCCGACCTCTATGAAATTTTATAACGCCCTTCTTAAAGAACCTTGTGTCATAGTGCTAAGGGAAAACCGCGGCGGGAAGTTCCCTCCAGATCATTGTTGTACGCGGAACGAAATTAAATGTTCTAGAGAACCGTTGTGTAGTTGAGTTGATATTCACCTCAAATTCCTCAAGCTCTCGCGAGCTTGAGGAGTTTGAGGTGAATATCCCGCCGCTGGCGAGCGCTGCGGTTGTAAAAGGGAGGCGTTGGCACCAGACCAAACAGTTCCTCGGAACACTCATCATTATACAAGCGATAGAATGACATGATATAAAACACAATCTTAAGGGTACGGAACTCGAGTCCGTAGTTGTTAAAAAAACTTGGAATATTTTCCAAGTAGCTTAATTTGTCTGTCAAATTGCTCATTCAATAGTATATTTTGAATATACATACATACATAGCTTCACGCCAGGTCCCTTGCGGGGTAGGCACGAACAACAGAGCGCCACACAGGCCCATTCTTACACACCTCACTTGCTTCTTTGACATTCATAGCTCTTGTCATGCACGCTCGTCTGTTCTTAAGGCTCCTGACATCACCTTCTGCTAGTACACGATCAATTTGATCATGGAAGGTGTGTCGTGGCCTTCCGCGACTTCTGCATCCATCCACTTTTGCATTGTATATCTGTTTAGTCATTCTTTCATCATACATTCTTACCACATGCCCGAACCACCGGAGCATTCCTTTCCTTACCTTCACCCCGACACTCTCTTTCAGACCAATTCTCTTACTTCGGTATTACGAACGCGGTCCGCGAGCGTCACTCATTTTGAATATATATATATAGTATAAATACAACAATCGGTATAGCAATGGTTGGCAAAACAAAGTGCCCTCGCCTCAATATCTTACTTAACATTTAAGCAGCTATCGTGTTACCAGAAACTCATTGTAAATTGAAAGGCCGTGTCACCTTGAATAAATTATGAACTGGGGGCTACAGTACAGATTTGAATTGGATTAGTGCACGATCGGTGGTGTTCGCACAAGTGCTCCAGCTTCGGTGGTTTTGAGGGTGTACAATTGTCATACTGCCGAGTATCTATAAAATACTGTATAATTTAATGTCCTAATTGTGGCTGGAGTACGGAGAGAGCGGCTGTATAAAAACTGATGGACAGTCAAGGTGGAGAAGTCCGCCAGTGAGGGAACTCAATACACCTCTAGTTATATCTGTGTTTGAATAGTTATGGCAACAAATGAGTTAGTGAAGCTAAGACACCATTGAATTTTTCAAATTATTGTTTGGCGTTAAATTTTGTTTAAAAAGGAAGAGGTATAAGAACTTACCCTATTGATGGACTTCCCCATCTCTCTCTCTCTCTCTCTTTCTTCACCATATCCCAATTAGTTGTGGTCGGCGCAATATATGTTTTCCTTCCACTCTCTTTTATTCTGACATACATTTTCTGTCACACCTCATATCATGCTTCACACGATTTCCCGTCTAGCTATATATTTATTGTGATATTAATTAAAAGAAAATATTGCGTGTAATGCGTTATTATTGAGAAACCATATTGACAGCGAGTGACGAAAAATAAGGGAAAAGAAACATTTAAATTAAAAAATAACACAAATAAATGTTTATGCCTAAATAGGCTTGGGCAGCGTTTGGCGGTTTGTCCGATGGAAAATAATCTATGGACGTGTTCCGTTAGTGGCTAACAACTCCAAAAACGCTCCGTTTGCCGCGCCACATGGCGACCGCAGTCGTTATAGTCACTAATGATGACATTATTGTCGATCATCAAGCGCTCACAACGACCCATGTCAAGAGGTCGGTCGAAGTGGGCGTTGACCACAGAGCACTTCTCTGTATCGATATGTATTTTTGTCTTTATCAAGTGGAACGGGAAAAATCGCGGTATTTTGAGTCTCTTGTAGAACGTAGCGTTTATAATATTTTGAAATTGTAAAATATTTTGTTTCTGACATTTTTTCTGTTTGTCTGTCTGTTCGCGATCACGTAAAAACTACTGCATTGATTTCAATGCGGTTTTTGCTGATCGATAGTAATTTCCCGGAATTAAAATCTGCGGTACTTTATATCCCCAGATTTGGATTAAATTTCCCCCTCCTGTATACATATATCGTTCTGCGTCTATTCCCGTTCCAACAAAGCTACATAAGGAGTAATCAGAGCCGACATGCATTGGGCTGTCCTCGCATACATTACTCAAGCGCCCTGACACGTCGACCCCGCCCGTGTGTATGGGCCCTTATGCCATGGTATAAGAAACCAGAATTAAATTTATATTTTTCCACGCGTAATTTCAAGTCTATAAGAACTAATGCAAGTACAGATATGATGGTTGTATGAAATTTGTACGGTGCAGGTAGTGTACTCAATGAAACACCCCTTAAATACGGACTGTATTTATTATAGGCGCTTATAACAGCAATACGTATGATTAGCACTACTGTACTAAATGGCACGTTCAAGTCAATTAACACAAGTTAGCACTAGAACTCTGGTGTTCCTCTGAACACTGGTAGCACTAAATGTATCGATTTCACTAGTCAATACTAGTTGCACTAATCAAACACACTGTAGACTGGCTATAATCTTCCGAATGCTTCCTGGTATTACTTTTCTTATCTTGTGTGTATGTATAACGATATAACTTGATTCGGAAACTGGTTGTATACTTGACCTACTGGCCATTGATCATTACAGATGTGTAACTCAGGAGTGATTGATTTAAAAGATGTGTAATCTTTCAAAATTCGAAATCACTCTTTAAATCTTTGATTTTTAAAATACATCTTTAACTCACTGCGTTAAGATTGATTTTAGTCACATGAAATGATGAAAACTAACAAATCAGATACTTGGATGTAGTTTGAGACAGTAGATACACGATATTGTGAATTGAAATGAGACAACATGCGCACTCTAAGAAATACAATGATCATACACAGTAAATTAGACTCTCTAGCGTTAAGTTAAAGCTTAAAACCGGTCAACTGAATGAATTATTTCATACGAAACCAAAGATTTAAAAGAGTTAAAGATTTAAAAGAGTGATTTAATTCTGTCAAGGAAAAAGATTTATAAATCACTGATCTCATTGGTGATTTAGTTTGCGCATCGCTATTGATCATGCCGTTTGCACCGCACTCGCTAAGGTACTACTTTTAAGCAGACGTTTAGCTGCTACTCCAGCGAGCTATATATTCGCGGTAAGCAGGGCGTATTCGCAGGAGTAGTATGGAAGTTTCAGGGGAGAGGTCAGGAGGTGATTCTGTCAGCAAGAAATTCTTTTAAAAATAGTTGTGTAACTTATAATTTATTAATAAAAGTGAGACAGATAAAAATACTCGATGCTGGAGAATGAGTTTCTTGCCTTTTCTTCTTAAACAGTGATAACACGCTGCGACGCATTGTATTATGTGATATTATGACCTTCAAAAATCGTCTCCAGTGGAACTTAGAACGAAAAAACGTTTGAATTTGAATATATCAAAATGCAAAATAAGAAGAAAGCTTTTTTACAGAGCTTAACTTTGTACGGAACTGATAATCGGCCCTAATAGTGTGCTTATATGATATTATCAACCACCATAACTCGATTTAAACACTACGCGTACGAATTTACTTACGCAGCTGGTTTTTAATAGATTGTTTTTGTGCTACTGCTTTTGTTGTACTATCATCGCGCTATGAGGATAGTAGAAAGGTTCCGCATCTGCCAAAATATATATCTTCTCCCACCCATTCTATACAAAGTAGATCTCGGCATGTTGCTAAAGAGTTTCTTGCGCTGCTTCTCCTCTTCAAGCCACAATATGTTGCGAAGCGGTTGTAAATTAGATTAGGCTCCCATAGAGTAAATAATATCCATAAGCATAAGTGAAAGCTAAATAATTAATTATCCTGGCAGGAACGGAGAAAGAATACAATTTCCTGTGGCCGGGCGGCCTGTCGTGAGAGGCGACAAAACAACTCATAGCCAGGTAGGGTATTTGCTCGACTGGATGGCGACCACCCCTGATCTAGAGTATGCCGCCATAACAACCTTGAGTTGCGTTCCGGCATTAGTGGCCAGGTTCCAGTCCCCCCTAAGAGAGCAGCACCGCATTTGTAGCACCTTTGCTGAAGCAAATGTCCATAGGCGATGGTAACCGCTTTCCATCAAGTGGGCCGTCTGCCTGCCTGCTGAGGTCCTGGAATAAAAAAAAGAAAAAATGAACAAGTTGGTAACTCAACAATAGCTTTAGCATTACTCATTGACACTTGAAATCTTTGTCTTCTTGATGGCTACTGAAAAGTGGTCATAACGTCGAAATTAGTCAAATAAAATACATACATACATATACACTTCACGCCAGGTCTCTTGCGGGGTAGGCACGAACAACAGAGCGCCATTTAGGCTTATTCTTACACACCTCACTTGCTTCTTTGACATTCATAGCTCTTGTCATGCATGCTCGTCTGTTCATAAGGCTCCTGACATCAGCTTCTGTTAGTACACGATCAATTTGATCATGGAAGGTGTGTTGTGGTCTTCCTCGACTTCTGCATTCATCCACTTTTGCATTGTATATCTGTTTAGTCATCAAATAAAATACCGCAATTAAAACCGTTAAAACGTAGTTTTCTTACATGCACTAGTCGCGGCAACTAAAGAAAATACGAACTCCTAAAAGGCAACCATTTCTAAGAATAATCACCGACTTAAGTCTACAAGGCTTATTATTTGCTCGTACAAAGAGCGCAGGCAATTCCCTTTTTTGCCTCTTCTCGCCTCTCAGCGTCAAAACCACGTGATATCTCCATTCATCCATTCGCACAGATAATTTACTTGTGCCACCGTATTTAGGTCATTGTTTGTGTTTCCCTTGAAATGTTTTTCTTACATTCGATCCGCTTCTTTTACGTAACGTGAATTCTTGTTCACATGTAAAGAAATATACATGTACATGACTACAATTTTATACATGTGTCAAATGTACATAAAAAGTGTATGTAAATAGGTACATTTCTTTTTTTAAATATATTTCGAGAAGTAGCGTCGTTTATTATTGTCGTAAGAGGCAACGATACAACCCACAGCCATGTGGAAAGGCATTTGCCCGTCTTGGTCATCAACCTCAATAATCTAGAGAAGGTCGGCATGACATCTCTGAGGTATATTTTAGCATCGCTAACCAGGCTGGCGGCAGACTGGTGATAGGTAGATATTAGTAGATTTAGTGTTACAAAGGTCTGTAGTTGATGATAATTATTTTCTAGCATGTAAGAAAAAAAAAACGCAATTCCGTTAGAAGAATACTAAAACAAGGATTTCAAAAATACCTAGGACAATTTGGATTATTCAAATATTGCTTTTCTATTTGTTACAAAGCGGAATAGACGGCTATTTCCTTTTTTGCCACCCTAATGGGAATTCAGCCAGGATTGATTGCGTAGTCACGCACATTTAGACATGATGAGACTGTAATTAAAGGTAATTATTTGTGTATTATTTTGATAAGTTTATGTAGTACAATAATTGTATTTATTTAGTTACTAGAGTTTACCCCGCGGCTGCGCCGCGGGTTAACCTCTAGTGCGTGTCTCTTGTTTAAAGAGCAAGTGCTACAGGTTATATTATATTACAATGTTTTTATGTATTTGCCCACGGAAGATTCACTTCATTTTATATCGCTAATTATATATACTATCCCCCGCCTATCTGTCAAAAAAATAAATTACAAAACTTGACCAAAAAGGCTAATAAAATGGTCTAAATGACCAAAAGACCACAGTGACCGACATGGCTAAAATGACGGAATAGCAAAAAACGACCAAAAAGGCCAAAATAATCAAAATGGTCAAAATGACCAAAGAGGTCAAAATGACCAAAAAGGCCAAAATGACCAAAAAGGCCAAAATGACCAAAAAGGTCAAAATGATCAATAAGGCCAAAATGACCAAATATACCAAAATGACCAAATAGGCCAAAATGACCAAAGAGGCCAAAATGACAAAAGAGGCCAAAATGACCATATAGGTCAAAATGACCAAATAGGCCAAAATGACCAAAGAGGCCAAAATGACCAAATAGGCCAAAATGACCATATAGGCCAAAATGACCAAATAGGCCAAAATGACCATATAGGCCAAAATGACCAAATAGGCCAAAATGACCAAATAGGCCAAAATTACCAAAAAGGTCAAAATGACCAAATAGGCCAAAATGACCAAATAGGCCAAAATGACCAAAAAGGTCAAAATGATCAATAAGGCCAAAATTACCAAATAGGCCAAAATGACCAAATAGGCCAAAATGACCAAAGAGGCCAAAATGACAAAAGAGGCCAAAATTACCATATAGGCCAAAATGACCAAATAGGCCAAAATGACCAAATAGGCCAAAATGACCAAATAGGCCAAAATGACCATATAGGCCAAAATGACCAAATAGGCCAAAATGACCAAATAGGCCAAAATGACCAAAGAGGCCAAAATGACCAAAGAGGCCAAAATGACCAAAGAGGCCAAAATGACCAAATAGGCCAAAATGACCGAATAAGCCAAAATGACTAAAAAGGCCAAAATGACCAAATAGGCCAAAATGACCAAAAAGGAAAAATTACCAAATAGGCCAAAATGACCAAAAAGGCCAAAATTACCAAAAAGGCCAAAATTACCAAATAGGCCAAAATTACCAAAAAGGCCAAAATGAAAATTATCCCTTGTCCATCCTCAGTATTTAATTTACATACGTGCAGAATTTCAGCCAAATCGGTCCAGTAGTTTTTCCGTAAAAGCATAACAAACAAACAGACAAATATCATGTTATCCCGAAAACTATCCCATTGTTCGGGATAAAAAGTATCCTATGTTCATCCTCGGTATCGAAAATATATATATACTGAGTTTCAGCCAAATCGGTCCAGTAGTTTTTACGTGAAAACGGAACAGACAGACAGACAGACAGACAGACAGACAGACAGACAGAGTTACTTTCGCATTTATAATATTAATAGGGATAATAGGGATTATGAGATGTGGCTTTTGCTTGCACAGAGTAAAAGTTAAATGACACGGAGATAATTATGCTGTAGTGGGTGTATGTAGTCTTGTCTTCCGTTCCACGGTAGATAAACTGCACGAGTTACCTGTGCTAGTACGCCCATTTTTTTTACTGAAACCGGTTGTATATGAAGCAGCGGATTACACCAAGTTCTAGTTAGACTAGGCTCAAGAAATTCTGGTCTTATATCGTGAAATTTGTTATAAACTAGCTATAAAGGATGTCGAAGACAATAATAATTCTAAAATATTAATCATTAGACCTGATCATTAAAAAAAAAAATAATTCATTTGTGATTTTGTAATTATGATCTAATAACCCTTCGTTAATAAATAATCATTTCTCAGGATAGGATATAGAGAATACTTTTTGTGACTTACTATATAAAAATTATTAATATCCGTTATAAAGAAGTAATAAAAATAAAACTTTATAATAAAACTACGTTTTAACGGTTTTAAGTGCGGTAATTTATTTGATTTTGGTTATTCCGACGTTTCGGCCGCTTTTTAGTGGCCGTGGTCACGGACGACAAAGATGACAATTGTCTAACGAGTATCGTTAAAGTTTTCTAGATTAAAATCGGCGGAAGGAAAAATAAAAGAAATTATTACTCAAGTTGGTTTGTGTTTCGTTGCACACACGAAGAGCTCAGTGACCTGAGAACTGGCAGTTGATTTTTGCTGGGTTTGGGTCTTAATACTTTTGATGATCGGATCCCAAACAGGTGGTACTTGCCAACCATCTTCTCTAATGAAATTTGGGTGATTTCTGATTTCAATAGCCTCACGCATCATTCTAAGTATAAAACTTTATATTTGTGTATGTAAAATATGTATACATGTATATTACGAACAACATAAAAATTCACAGATCGTGTAAACAAGATCAGTGAAAGCGAGAAAAAGTACATATCAATAACACAAAGCCAATCCTTTAAGCATTTGGGATGTATGTAAACCTCAATCTGAGATCCTGAGATCCTCCCCATTGTTTCCCCCAATTTGAGTGGCAAATAAAAGTGTTATCAATCGCTGCCAGAGGCACGGACGTATCCCGGATTATGCCCGCATACCGTGGTCACCCCAGTGTTTTTTTAGGGTTCTCTGATAATTTTGACTAAAACAGAACTCTTATATTTTTGTTATGTTCGTCTGTCTGTCTTTGAATGTCTATATTGATGAAAGTTTAGTAAAATTGGAAAACAACTAAAAATTAGTACCTACCTCTTAGGTAATTGAAAAAATAAACAAAACTGTTAACATAGTCGTCTGGTATGAATACTAAAATTTTGAAAAATTGCAACTATATTACTTTAATGACTATTTTTTTATCGGCTTTAAGTGTAACTAATAAGCAAATATAAATGTTTTCTTAAATATCTTGATGTCAATGCAAAGCAAAACATAAAAATTACTACATTTTGCAATATTTTTGTAGGAACGAGTATAATAATAATTATTGTTTTACTTAGAATTGACTATAAGATATTATAGTAAATATTTATTTCTCGATTTTTAGTAACTTTTTGAGTCTTTTTTTGTTTTTTATAAAGTAGTAGTTTTATGAAGTAAGTAATTGTAGAAATTACATCTTTCCACTTCTAATCTTTGAATATGAATTAGGAATTTTTGAAAAATGTTAAGGTTCGTCGTTACCGACGATTAAGCCCAGCATATTTGCAAGTGTACAAAACGTACAACCCTACAACCTGGCTGTTACGACAGGCCGTCCCGCTGCAGGAAATTGTATTGTTCCTCCGTTCCTGCACGGATAAAAGAAAGGCTTCTTCGGAACCCTTCATAGTATGAGGTCTGGCACACGTTGGCCTGCTTTACTTTATTTTGTATGTTGGCTATTCTAACGCTTTTTATTATGTGATAAAGTTTGATTTCTGTTACATAAAATCATTTCGAATTTTTGGATGTGAATACTGTTTTTATCACTTTTTGAAGTGAAACTTCTTTAGAATCGTTGTAATTTAGAACTTGATGAAACGAAAAAGCTACACTAAAAAGAGATAAACACATAAATCTATAGGACTAAGCCTGCGAGAGAATGAGATAGATTACACTATATTTAACAATTTCAACACTATTCTTATACACATAGACATGGAATAGTTTTGAAGTTTTTGTGAATACTTCAAATGTCGTGTTTTAAAGCTGGAATATATTACAATAATATAATATATGAAATATGACGTCACGTGGTTCTCGCTCGAGTGGCCCCTCCCTCAATCAGGCCATCGTTTTATACTGCACAAATGTAATGTGCCCGTATCTAAGTCGACATGATCCGAAACACCTGGCTAATGAGTCGGCCGCTGGCGGCCATAAATGAGTACAATAAAACAATGGGCTCTTCTCTAGGAATGTATGCCAATAAATAAGTAAGGAAAATAATTACAATCAGTTCAAATGCTGACAGGTAATAAAATGTGTTTTGTTTCAGATATGCAGGTGGATTTTGTTTTTATCGGGACCTGAGTTGTGACATTAATATAAAAATACGAATAAAAACAATCTAAAACTTTTGATTAAATTAAGATTTCGAAATCGTCAAATTCGGCATCTTGCCATTGTTTGCATTCACAAGTTTAATTTTTGCATGTCTTTTTTTCAGGGCTGCACACGCATGTCCTATATCAGATTAATCAGAGTGTATTCTAATTGTATAGCAGGAATTTTAAAAACTCGCCACCTTAATTTTCAAAGTTGTTTATTTATGAAAATACTTATTTAAAAAAAATGATTTTCATATATGGGATTTTATATGAAGATAAGAAATTACCAAATGGCTCTTTGAGGCTGTTTTTCTCTTCCTTTTCCTGACAAACTAAACAAGTTAGTGTTTTACCTTTTTTATGTATTTTTAGCCGACTTTAAAAAGAAAGAGATTCTCAAATCGTCTGTATGTTGTTTTTTTGTATGTTCGTTACTGGATTTCTCCGTCAATTATGAACCAATTTTGAAAACTTCTAATTGAAAATTTATACACTCGTATTGGTCTTATTATCACCATGTTAAATTCTGATGAGTGGATTCGGAATTGGAGAAAATCACCGGAATTGATCACTTCTTCGTAACACGATATCTCCGTCAATTCAAAATTCAACCAATTTTCAATATCTTTTTTTTATTTGTAAGTCTATTCTTCCAAGAGGGTGCCATGGTCACAAAATCAGGTTCCAGGGAAATCGAGAATAACCATTTCTTATTAAAGACCTAAATTTCTTGGAAAAAAGTTGTAAACGCGCGTAGCTATTACATTTTCTACAGGCGCTTAATTTTTTTGTATGCATGTTACGCGATTCCTCCGTTGGTTGTATACCGATTTTCAAATTGTTTCTTTTAACTTTAGAGATGGTTCCATAGCCACCAAGCCAGGATCTGATTTGTGGATAGCAAGGAAATCAAGAGCAACCCTTGTTGAAGAACATATACACCGAAGAGTGAGATAAAAAATTTGTAACGCGTGCCATTTATACAGGTTAATATATTATCTCTAAAGTTATTGAAGTATTTTCTCCCCAATAAGTAATTTTTTAACAATATAAAAACTGACTTAATACTAAAAACTAAAAAATATTTTTTAACCGATTTCGTCTACATCTTCAAGTCATTGTCAAGCTAAGGATAAAGATTATTATATTTCGAAAATTTGTTGTTTTTTTATGTTTCACTTGGCACCGACTTCAAGATGTTGTTGAAAAAGTCGATTAAATAATTCTTTTTTTAGTTTTTAGTGAGATATCGGTTTTGTATTTATAAAAAAAAATCTTTGTATTTTTTTCTTTGTCTTTATTTATGTTAGTCTTTTATCTATTACAAAAAATAATTTTACATAAATTCGATGAAGTGATCACAGTATTTCCTGCTCATCAGCTCTTGAACATTCTCATATTGTACACTAAATCTAGTTCTATTCTCAAACTTTGAGATGTGGGATGCAACTGTGATAACCACGAAGCTACTACAACTTAATATTTAGGTCTATACCAATGAATGAATATATAGCTTCAAGTATGAGTACATAGTAAGCCTTCCTATATTCGTTCGATAATAGCTTTATTGGGCAATAAACAAGCTGCAGCACGGATAAATGCGGCTGAAGGACGGCGTAATCCTGCTGAGGTACGATTTGATGGTCAACTGACTTTGATGGATTTGTAGAGAGGTGATACAACTAAGAAAAAATGCAAAGAGTAATAATAAATATACGATTAAACTTGTTTTAAATGTTCCGCTGATGTTTCAATTTACAAAAACACTTCTTTTAGGATAATTATGACTAAACAAACAAAAAATTGTAAATGATTTTCTTTCTAATTATAAAATTAGAAAGTAAATCATTTGCAAGTTTTTTTTATTTAGCTAAGTATAAACTTAGCTCTAAAAATACTTCAAAAAATGACTAAAATCTTTTTATCAAATCTGTTTATACGGACTAGTTGATAAATTTACGTAAATTCAATAAACTTATTAAATTAGCCATTTTTTATCTCAAAAATAGCTAATTAAAACGAGTTTACAATAGACAACAAATGATAATTAAATAAAGTATCTCTTAACCTAAGGTTAAGCGATACTTTATTTCATTATCATTTGTTGTTTACTTTCACATTGCATTTTAGAAAAATGAGCGTTTTAAGTCTACCCGACTCTTCGATTCTTCCATTATACTAAGATATATTATATACACTAGGATGATACAAAAAAATTTTTTTTTTCAAACAGGCTCAAAAGTTACTTTTGGGTGTAAAAAAAATTATGTGAAAAGATGAGCCCATAATATTAATATTAAGATAGTCCTCATCGCACTTTTTTAATTCCCATAAGAATAACACAGGAAAATTTATTTTTGCTTCTTCTGATTTTAGTACCGTTCAAACGACTGGTTGACTGATAAATCGCTGTTTCAATCTTTATAGAGAATTGAACGCTCTACAAAAAAGGTCTGATAACATTTTTTGATTTGTCGATTTTTGATTTTCGGCTACAGTCCGACTCACGCCTTCAACACGAACGCACGACATACGTGCTCGTGTACCAACGCTAGTTTTCGCGCTCGCTGCTTGCCTTCAAATAAATCATTCTGAACTGTATTATATTTGCCAAAAAAATGTATCCTTATTTTGACACTGAAACCAACAGTTTCGGTGTAATTTATAAAATTCGATCAAATTTTTGAACAATTGAACTTTGACCTTGAATAACTTTTGAACGCGTGGACAAATCAAAAAATGTTATCAGACCTTTTTTGTAGAGCGTTCAATTGTCTATGAAGATTGGAACAGCGCTTTATCAGTCAACCAGTCGTTTGAACGGTACAAAAATCAGAAGAAGCAAAAAAAATTCCTGTGTTATTCTTATGGGAATTAAAAAATGCGATGAAGACTATCTTAATATTAATATTATGGGCTCATCTTTTCACATAAATTTTATTTACACCCAAAAGAAACTTTTGAGCCTGTTTGAAACAAAAAAAAAATATTTTTTTTTGGATCATCCTAATATACACTCAATTAATATTATGTAGGTAGTTAAAAATACATGTAACAACATATTTTAAAAAGACTGTACGTTAACATAGAATAGAATTCCAATTTATAATTACAAACTTCACAAACTATTTCTCATCAGAACTTGTTTTGCATAATAAATTTATTAAATATCAGAAATTATTATAAGAAGATTAATCTTTTTGAATAAATTTAAAATAATAATAATTCAATGGGGTTACAGCAACTCTCTATAGATCAAAAGCATCTTAGTCGGTAAGATGTGAAGGAACTTAAGACCCTTTTTTGGGGGGATGGACGGGTCCAATAAATTGGAGGGCGACTTCGCCGATGGGGTGAGCAGACATGTACAACTAAATTACTCTATATAGTGGCCTGAGATAAGTGCAGTTAGCGGCAACTCCAGGATTTTTATCTGAGAAAGTTTAACGACTTGGTTTTAGGAAAAAATGCGGGTATTTCCTGTATTAATACAATGTAAGTGGCCGTGACTTCGCTCAAGTTCATGTGGAAGATCAGTGTTCGTCTAACAGATCGACATTTTTGCTGAGCTTGATCCAATTTTTAGGACATAATATGTATATCTTTTCTTGATACCTTGTGACTTATTTTCTTTTTGTACTGTTGCTTTATTACTTTAAATGTGTTTGTTTCAATTGTATATGTTCTTACTAAACATAAACCTGTTTTCTTTCTTCTTTCTCCTTTCTTCTTTTTATATTTTCTATCCTACTTGTAAACTTTTACCGAAGATATCTAATTAAAGAGTTTTTAAATTGCGAATCTGGCATACAGGCAGGTGGCTCACGTAAAAAAAATGATTACTATTGCCTATAAACGTTTGCAACGCCAGATGCGAAGGCAACATGCTGCCCTTCTTAAGGATGGGACGGAGAAAACGGGAAAAGGAGATGGCATAGGAGATTAGAATAACGAGATGGGTTAGAGAAGTGGGCCATCGGGATTCTCATTTATCGTACGAAACATTATCAGGGAAAACCGTTTCACGATAACATACTGTGAGGGCGTGGTATCACACCGAACGAGCCGACCCTAATAGTTATCATCGAGATTAAGCTTTTTCTTCTTTCTTTCTTCTAATCATTGAAATCTCTTGTGCCATTTCGCAGCGTACACGAGACACTGTCTGAGAGACCGACTTACTTACTCTGATCTATAAAAAGTAATTTTCGCGTAGTTTCCTTAAAAAATAAATATTTTTGATGTTTATAGCGACTTTGTATGCGACTTCACCGGCGTTATTTTTAATTCCGGAAAAGCTGAGATTCTCTGACGCGCAGTGACAAGTGTTATGAAATTACTAGGATCTGAAATTAGTACAAGTAAAGTAGTAATTTGTAATTTTTGTAAGCATAAAGATGGAGAGCGTTTGCGATTTCATTTAAATTTATATTATTTAGCCACTTGTACAATAATTTCAAATAATATGAAAATATATTCTTCATTTTTTATAAGCTTTTATTTAACTTGAATATATCTATGTAATACTATGTACGTCTGTAAGTACGGGTGAAATCTTGCAAGTTAAATTTGACCAACTTCCCGGTTTCTGATTAAACTGAAATTTGCACGCATAAAATATGTATATCGTGTGACAATGCAATAATCATGGAGCTTATCTGATGATGATGTCGGAAGGTGGCCGCAGGAACTCAAGGAACTCAGGCACAAGATAGACCCATCGTGTTTGGGCTCGTTTTATTTGTCTTGGCTAGCACTCTGCTGCTGCATGATAACCAGGATCTCAAAAGCTCGTATAAAAAATCTTTTTAAAAAAGCTTATTACATATTTGTTTATTAGTCTTTACTTTTATATGTCATTCATAAAGACAATTTAACTGCATTATACAGCGTGTTTCAGACCTTACGATAATAAATCAAACCACGTTTGCTTCATGACGTACTCTGCCCAAATACAAAAACGAATCAAGGTAGCTTCTTTGGTTTAGCCACAGGACCTCATTTTTCATTTCAGAATATTACAACAACATGTATCAGTTATTGTGTCTAAATCGGTAGGTTAGTGACCAATGTATCATGTTGCCAGCTCGTCTCTTCATCATTAAACGCGGAAGCTGTTCATTCTTACGCTCTTGCTCGCGAATCAATATTTACAAGATGTTCTGTTTTTATTCCATTTTTATCGTAATTAATGTGTTCGGAAATTGCTTTTTTTAAATTTTGACTTAAAGGTTGATTTAATAATACCAAAAAATTTGTATGGAGCACGACCGCTAAAATTATGATTTATTGTCATTTGAAATGAAACACGCTGTATATTATACACACAATATTTCTAATACTTATGATATATTTGACGTTAAAGTTGCATGTATTATGTGACACAAATAAAATTGATAAAATACGTACAACAATTTTAAATGTTCCGTCCTAACATAAATCGTTACGAATACGTGCTACGCAATTCCGTAGATACCGTAGCTCGTAGGCTCGTAGCGATCGTGTAGTACACGAATTTATCACAGTGTACACTGAAGTTAGTGGGGAAACTCAATTCCTTACTTTTAAGGTTTTTTTTCATGGTATATATGTCGGCGCCAATACAACAATCAACGTATTACAAAAACAATAATCATTTATTTAATTACTATGAGTTTATTGTAATGTGACATTAACGTAAAATAACAAGATTTTATTGTAATCTCAGTTCCTCTGTACGGTCGCAATAATAAAATTGGTGGTTTCTGATTACTATGCCAACTATGTTATACCTATTACCCGACTCAACAGTATCAAGAAGTTGACATATTTACTTGATAGTTTTCATTATACAAAATATTTAAATATTGTAATTCATAACGATTCGAATACTGAACAACTGAACTGACGCACACCTTTGTCAGAGTTCTTTCTTTTTTTTTCTTGTAACTCTTTTTATTGCCAAAAACTTATTTCTAATCTACGAATAAATAGTAAGTCTATTTATTCGTAGTTTCTAATACATTGTTATTTTTATAAAATTTGCAAATTTCCTATTTACTTTATGTACTATTTATTTTCTGTTATTTCCTAGAAACAGTGGCAGTGTGCGTAATAACGCATGTGTTTTTTTGTTATTGTTTTCTTACATTACTGCTATTTATTTATTGCTAATTTAATTCTACGCTTGTAAAATATATCCTATTCGTTAAATATTTTATTGTTATATAACGTATTAGTATATTTTTATTAATGTATGTAAATATTTATAAGATACTAATTAGGTGCTCGGGGTGCTCAATAGGGCTAAGCGGTACTTCACACCGGGACATAGGCTTTTACTATATAAAGCTCAAGTCCGTCCCCATATGGAGTACTGCTCCCATCTTTGGGTTGGTGCACCCCAGTACCAGCTGCTCCCACTTGACTCCTTGCAGCGCCGAGCGGTTCGGATTGTCGACGATCCCAAAATTACAGACGGCTTAGAGTCTCTCAGCCACAGAAGAGACGTTGGCGCTCTAAGCGTGTTCTACCGTCTGTACAACGGGGAGTGCTCTGATGAGCTGTTTGATTTGGTGCCTACGTCGCCATTCTACCATCGCACCGCTCGCCGGCGATTGGGAGTTCATCCACACTTCCTGGACACTTGGAAGTCCTCCACGGTACGTGGCGGACGTTCCTTCATGCCATATGTGTCCGGATTATGGAATGGGCTCCCTCCCGCGGTTTTCCCAGAGCGCTACAATATGGGGCTCTTCAAAAAGGGCGTGAACAGATACCTAAAGTCTCAACGAGGTAGGCAACGCATCGGCTCCCCTTGGGTTGCAGATGTCCATGGGCGACGGTAGCCACCTATCACCAGGTGGTCCGTTTGCCAGTTTGCCTACTAGCAAACATAAAAAAAAAAAAAAAAAAGGTAGTGACAATAATGCAACATACCTCTGTTCTTATCAAAATGCTTTGCCCATCCAAAGGTTGTGTGGAAGAAATTGCTATTGGCGATAAAACCACCCATTGCATTGTTACGAGCTACAGGACTCGAATTAAAATTCCGTTGGAATTACTATAGAATTTATTAAAACTGTACAAACACGTGTAAAACAGGTACAAATATAACTCGGTACAACTAGTACAAACTGCACGATTCACTAACATGCGCAAAGTAATCGTAATCGTCGCTTAACTGCGCCTCTCCGCATTGCGCCATTGCTTTATAATGCACCGATGCCATACATGGCAAGCTTCGACGCAATGCAATAACAACAAGAATTAGTTCGACACTAATGACGGCCATAAATAATACAATAACAATAAAAAAAATCTTAATTACAAATTCTAAACACAAAGTAAATAAAAGAATTCCTAAACGCGGGAAGGCAATAAACTGCGCTTTATGACAGGCAGGTGTGTCTTTGCTTTGTCGGCGTGTAACAGTATTTTTTAAAATACAATAAAGAATAATACATTAATTCTATATAATACTAGCTGTCCCGGCAGACGTCGTCCTGCCCGGTAAAAAATAGGGGTTGATCGTAGAGGGTTGAAAATCTAGGGTTGTATGTATTTTTGTATGTTGTATCATAAAAAAATAGAAATTAAAAATTTTGTCTAAAAAATAAATAAAAAAATTAGGGGTGGACTACCCCTAACATTTAGGGGGATGAAAAAATAAATGTTGGCCGATTCTCATAGATACCGGATAAGCACAAAAAATTTCATCAAAATCGGTCAAGCCGTTTCGGAGGAGTATGGCAACGAAAACTGTGACACGAGAATTTTATATATTAGATAGAAGATATCAACAACACGATCTCTCCATTGACTGTGGCCTATTTGAAGGTATCTTTTATCTGGCGTTCGTATTGTGGTACAAAATAAAACATTGTTTCTTCGAGGGCTAGGAATTTAGCGAGTGAGGGTCGAAGGTGTTCCTTGATAACAGGGTACGATACCAACTAGTTTGTTGAGAGGATCGAGCACTCTCATATATCGCCAAGGACAGTCTATTGTTATTGGAGAACTCATCGATCACTGTTGTTTTAGGTTTTTCTGATGTTTATTCGATGTATAAGAACAGTTGATTGTTACACGAGAGGTAAAAGTGACCTATTTAGGCGCTAATACTTCGAGTCCCTAAATAAGCCTTTCACACGAGGTCAATAGTCTGCTTTTCATTTCGAATATGAGGAAAGTTAATAAAAACTGACTAGGTTAAACAAACAACTACTTTTTTAGTAAAATCAGGCGTTGATATAAGTTGCATGTTGTTATCTATGGTTCGCATAGATTTTTAAATTTTTTGACAGTAGGGAAAATCGATTTCCAGGGACGAAAAGTCTTGTTTTCATATTGTAAAAGAAAACCATTTTAATATAATCTAAATAACTTTAACTCTCCTAAGCAAATCCCAGTGAGTGTGTGAACCCTCGGGGAACGAGGGCCGTGTGGCAGGGGACTGGTGGCGAGGTTGGTCACCCGTCCCTTGTTTCTTCTTCCACGTCCCTTTGCCTTCTACCAGCTATCGGATCACACCCGCAGGCTATATGACAAGTGTCAAAATAAAGAAGAACGATGTATATAGGTATAACGTTTTGTTTCTAGATGGTACCGTCATATAAACCTCCTTTGACCTATTCCAGTCTTCTTCTAAAATATTTAAATTCCCTCTTCAAATCTGAAGCCACGTTCTTCTATCGCACGCATGTCAATCAATCGTCCATTGATGACAATGGTCATCAAACATATAAATTACGTCGTCCGGCAAATACATCCCTATTAATATTATAAATGCGAAAGTAACTCTGTCTGTCTGTCTGTCTGTCTGTTCCGTTTTCACGTAAAAACTACTGGACCGATTTGGCTGAAACTCAGTATATATATTTTCGATACCGAGGATGAACATAGGATACTTTTTATCCTGAAAAATGGGATAGTTTCCGGGATAACATGATATTTGTCTGTTTGTTTGTTATGCTTTTACGGAAAAACTACTGGACCGATTAGGCTGAAATTCGGTGCGTATGTAAATTAAATACTGAGGATGGACAAGGACAATAATTTTCATTTTAGCCTTTTTGGTAATTTTGGCCTATTTTGTCATTTTGGCCTTTTTGGTCATTTTGGCCTTTTTGGTCATTTTGGCCTATTTGGTATTTTTTTCCTTTTTGGTCATTTTGGCCTTTTTGGTAACTTTGGCCTATTTGGACATTTTGACCTATTTGGTCATTTTTGCCTATTTGGTCATTTCGGCCTATTTGGTCATTTTTCCTTTTTGGTCATTTTGGCCTATTTGGTCATTTTGGCTTTTTTGGTCATTTTGGCCTATTTGGTCATTTTGGCCTCTTTGGTCATTTTGACCATTTTGATTATTTTGACCTTTTTGATCGTTTTTGCCTATTCCGTCATTTTAACCATGTCGGTCACTGTGGTCTTTTGGTCATTTAGACCATTTTGGCCTTTTTGGTCAAGTTTTGTAATTTATTTTGTTGACAGATAGACGGGGGATGGTATAATTAGCGATATAAAATGAAGTGAATCTTCCGTGGGCAAATACATAAAAATGTAATATAATATAACCTGTAGCACTTGCTCTTTGAACAAGAGACACGCACTAGAGCTTATACTTCCATAAAGACAGATTTCGCCAAGGCTACACTGTTGATTTGAATTTAACAATGAACAAAAGAGTATAGTGTGTGTGTCACATACATAATAAAATGAAATAACATTTTGCACTCCTCTATATTAATTATAAGTGTGGGAAATATCATACTGCTCCGTCCGCGCAATTTACGTTATAAAGTGTACAACGTTATTGCTTCTTGTATTAATATAATTATAACTTAACATAACTTTAACTGAAATGCGGTGTACTGAGGAGTAGAAGAGGAGCTACATTTTGATACCCATTAATCAGGCACGTGCAAGCTCAATCTCACATTCCCACCTAAATTACCCAAGACTTCCTTTCCTGTAAATTTGACACAATTAGTTTATCATATATCCAGCGCCGCTGCACCACTAGGTGCAGAATTATATCCACGATACGCGCGTTTTCTTGAGTTCCATAGGTTAGGTAGGATTTTGGAACAAGAATATAATAATATATCGCAAGCGAGACTGAAATAATCCGGTGCGTGATTAAGTCCGGGAACTTTTATGAAGTTCTATAATATGCTATAAATAGACGGACGAAGACAAATATGGATTTTCTTAGGCTTCCGTTATTGACAAAGAAGCTACGGTGCCCTGACAAAAACATTAAGTGAATTGACATAAATTCTAAAACACATAAAACTAAGCCGTCCTCTATTTACTGCTCGGCTTTATATAAATAAGGCCCTCCACATAATATATAAAAAAGGAAAAATACCGATACAATTGTTTAAATTACCAAGCATCGTTCGCTAAGTCGACACTCGGGGTCTAATGCTGGGATAATCCCAAGTAATCTCCCTAGATGCCTTCAAGGGTCTCTTTGGATGCCGGCCCGGTTTATATTGATGACTCAAAAATGTTAACATCAAGTCATTTTTCACTCGAGTTACTCGATTCAAATATTGACTTGAATAATTTTTCACTCGTTTACTACAAAAAAAGACTTGACATTATTGACTAAAATCACTCAAAATGTATTGAAAGATTATTTGATTTAACAAAATATCTTTATATTCTCAAAATATTTGTCCCGTTCTAGGTTAACTTTCTTCGGGAAACAATTTTTTTTGTGGACATAAAATTGACGGGTATTATTATTATTAAATGGGTGATGTTAAAATATACGTGGAAATTTTTATTGTCATATTATAAATTATTTTTATTGCATTATATATATTTATTCACTTAATTATTATTTATCATATATTGTACAATTATATTTGTTTTTAAGCTGTTAAATAAGAAAATTATATACGATATTTTCGTTAAACAGTTTACTTCATATCAGCTAAGCTACCAAAAACTTTATTACTATAAATTGTAATATATATATTACAAAATAGAATACTTAACAAATAAGCACTATCCAACAGTAAATTAACTACCCTATTTAACATTTTAACTCAACATTCAAAAGATATTATATAACTGAAGTTATTTCAATAATTTAAAAAATCTTGCGACTTACTTAATAATTTGAGTGGTTCGAGTCAACGTCATTCGAGTCGTGTCCCAGCACTAGGGGTTAATATTTTATTGGACAACTGTGCCCGATCCGGAATTAACAATAAGATAAGAAAGTGTTAGCTTTAATTGAATGTGTGGGATTCTTCGTAAAGAAGATTATTTTGCGAATAGAGAGAGGGTGTGTTTGTAATCGGGTTTATTTAAGGGCATCTACACACGTGTATGTATACTAAATAGTGACAGTAATAAAGAAGCTTTCTTCGTGTTACCATAACAACTGCGTGTTTCTTAGTGACTTGCAACATAGGTATCAAAAACTCATGCAATGCCAGCTTTTTGGATATATTCCTCTATCTCACGTCAAAGACGTCAGCTAAATCTGTGTTGAGTTTCTTTTAAATCCGTTCAACAGTTTTCACGTGACGCTCTAACAGACAAGCAGATAAAAATTGTATGTTAGGATTCTGCGTGTACGAATTAAACCCCTTGATGTTTTTTTTTACTTTTCAAACGCATTGTACAAAATCGAATCATTTACAAATTTCTTATAGTACCTATAGATAGATACATTTTCTAGATACAGAAAGTATAAAAAATCAAGTATAGTAGTATTTTTCTAAGTTTCCATGACTATGACAAACCAACTTGACGAAAATTTTCTTTTATTTTTCCTTCCACCCATTTTAATATTATATAAAAATTTCAGAGCTGAGCATGTTTGCTGAAGAGTTTCTGGTGCCGCTTATTCTCTTCAAGCCATAACATGTTGTGAAGCGGTGGTAAATTAGATTAGGCTCTCATAGAGTAAATAATAACCATAAACAAAATTAAAACTAAATAATTAAAATGAGCAATGGCGGCGGTAGGCTAAATAAAACTTTAACAACACTCGTTGGACAATTGTCATCTTTGTCGTCCGTGACCACGGCCACTGAAAACCGGCCGAAACGTCGGAATAACCAAAATCATCCGTGCAGGAACGGAGAAAGAATACAAATTCCTGCGGCCGGGCGGCCTGTGGTAAGAGGCGACAAAACAACCCACAGCCAGGTGGTAGGGCATTTGCCCAACTGAATGGCTACCACCCCCGGTCTAAAGTATGTCGCCATAACAACCCTTAGTTGTGTTCCGGCATTAGTGACCAGGCTCCAGTCTCCTTCAAGAGAGCAGCAGCGCATTAGTAGTACCTTTGGTGTTACAAATGTCCATAGGCGATGGTAACCGCTATCCATCAAGTGGGCCGTCTGCCTGTCTGCTGAACTCCTGCAATAAAAAAAAAAAAAATTAAATCAAATAAAACGCTGCGTTAAAGCGTTATCTTAATTTTCAATTATTTTGTGTCCAGAAAGAAACTACTTTTTTATTGTAACCAAAGCAATCTATCTAGATTTAGCCAATAATGTTTTTGTTACAGAAATAAGTAGCCCGGGGTCGTTGACCCGGCTATATATCTTTTTGTTCCCGCTGTAAATCTCTTCCCGCCGAACTCAGTTTTTATTATGTTTTCAGCTTAATGTAATTACCCACTTCTTTGATGAACCTTTATTTTATGGTTAATATTCTATTCTTGTTGTTAACGGCTCCAACACCTTTGGCATTGATTTTGCCAATGTCAGAATAAAAGCGACAGGTGTCAAATATAGGAAGATAAAAAAGATAAGTTGTGATGGACGGTATTCTTGTTCTGGTAACCTGAGGACAATTATGGTTAATAACGACTAACTACTACTACTTCAATACGAGTCTCATTTATAAGTTTTTACAGTTATAATTATTACTAGCTGTCCCGGCAGACGTCGTCCTGCCCGGTAAAAAATAGGGGTTGATCGTGGAGGGTTGAAAATCTAGGGTTGTATGTATTTTTGTATGTTGTATCATAAAAAAATAGAAATTATAAATTTTGTCTAAAAAATAAAATAAAAAATTAGGGGTGGACTACCCCTAACATTTAGGGGGATGAAAAATAGATGTTGGCCGATTCTCATAGATACCGGATAAGCACAAAAAATTTCATCAAAATCGGTCAAGCCGTTTCGGAGGAGTATGGCAACGAAAACTGTGACACGAGAATTTTATATATTAGATTGTAAGTAATAGATCATTAAAAATCTTTAATTAAATCAATATATAAATGTTTATAATAAAACTATGTTTTAACGTAGTAAGAGTAAATAAGTAACTAAACATACTCATTGACATATGACATCTTCGTCTTCTGTGATAACAGCTGCTAAAAAGTGGCCGACACGTCGGAACAATAAAAATTAAATAAATTACCGAGCTCTAAACCGTTTAAACGTAGATTTATCATGTATATTAGTTGCTAAAATTTTTAAAAATATTATAAACTGTTTAATAAATATATTTGAAATGACTGAATATTCGAATAAAAAGGGCATATTCAATCAAATACGTCCATACTGCTAATTTCACTGTTTTTACTGTTATTATCTACATTAATTATAATACTAAAAACTATCAATTTACTTTCTAAAATATTGTATATTTTCACAACTCCTTCATAATATTCTCTTATTAATTCAACAGTTTCATTTACATACAATATTTTCCCAATATCCTTTAGTCACATGCTAAAATTATAAATTCGATAAATTTTACGACTTATTGCACATCACTATTGACCATAAAAAACAGCAATTTGTTCTATCAAACATATTTATTCATTTATACGAAGCTACATGAGCGGTCAAATGTCAAAGCAGCCATCATAGCCTGTTCTAGGAATATGAGTAGTTATTGTTATTACATTTTTTTCTTTTAAATGTTGCCAACTTTTGGTGGTCTAGATGTTGGATGGAATAAATACGATTTGTTTGTACAGAGAGAATATATTAATTTTAGTTATTTTCAATACAGTTTCACTGACAGAGTCAGTTGTACACAGGCAATTCTATATTTAATAGAAACCAGCCTGTGACGAACTAAAAAGTTCTCAACACCAACAATTGAACTTTTTAACAAAAGCGTCTAAGCATCTCCATAATGTTATGGCCTTACTTATAATCGTTTGTCAAATTTTAAGAAACTGCTCAGCAACTGATTAACGAAAATCTTACCCATAAACTCCTCTTAAGGGTGAGAGGTGGTGGTAAAATAAATATATAAATAACTGTCAAAAATAATCAACATCGAGAAGTAGTTTAAGTGACTGCTAAGATGCAAGATGGCAAGTTTTATTTGAAACAGCCATTGATTACGGCTTTTAGAGTCTCTTATTTAAGAGATGGCTAATCCTTTCTTAATGAGATTATTATAAATAAGGCACTTAAAGTTTAAAAAATGTGTCTTTCGAGACTGATCCGTCACTAATTACTATTATACATTTTGAATATTTCAAGCACCCTTGAACAAATCACCAAATTTATTTTCAAAATCTTAAAAAAATACACCGGCACCCTTAAGTCCCAACAATGGGTATCCGATCATTACTCTTCGCGAGTACGATTCAAATGTCAAAAAAACATTTTTTTGCTCCGGGATGAGTGTCGGTGACATCTCACGATAAGCGTGCTCGCCCCATAAGCGGCGTAGCGTGAATGCGCAATGAGATACAAAGGCCTGCCCGTATACCCATTCAGGTTGCTTATTCACAGATTTGTGAACGCCAAGAATATTAATTTTGTTTAAAAAATGTCTAAGAAAATTGTAGCTTTAGGAAGTGGCTTAGCTGGGCCGTTCTATACAGTCACATCTGGCATCATCAGTGCTTGTATTACTGAAGTGAAACATGGATAATTATACTGTTGCATACTCTTTTTCTGTACGCCCGTGGCCGAAATTCGACGACTATCTATTCTATTCTATTCTATCCGTGCAGGAACGGAGAAAGAATACAAATTCCTGCGGCCGGGCGGCCTGTCGTAAGAGGCGACAAAACAACCCACAGCCAGGTGGTAGGGCATTTACCCGACTGGATGGCTACCACCCCTGGTCTAAAGTATGTCGCCATAACAACCCTTAGTTGTGTTCCGGCATTAGTGACT
Organism: Dendrolimus punctatus; assembly: GCA_012273795.1. Lineage (NCBI taxonomy): Eukaryota > Metazoa > Arthropoda > Insecta > Lepidoptera > Lasiocampidae > Dendrolimus > Dendrolimus punctatus. The sequence goes on from CM022543.1 coordinate 19,803,283, forward strand.
AGGCTCCAGTCTCCTTCAAGAGAGCAGCAGCGCATTAGTAGCACCTTTGGTGTTACAAATGTCCATAGGCGATGGTAACCGCTATCCATCAAGTGGGTCGTCTGCCTGTCTGCTGAACTCCTGCAATAAAATAAAATAAAAAAAGGCTATAATTTTATAATCACAGGTTTCGCCAAGGCTATACTGTTATTTAACTTTAACTAGAAACAAAATAATATATATTCGTGTCTTTCTCAAAAACATGGTAGTGAGTGTATGGTTTTTTAAATGATATAGATCCCTACTAATATTATAAATGTGAATGTAAGTTTGTTTGTTACGCTTTCACGCGAAATCTACTAAAATGATCATCATGAAACTTAGTACACATATTCTTGGAGGTATTAGAAGTCACATAGGATACTTTTATGAAAAATAAAATCCGCGCGGACGAAGTCGCGGGCACAGTTAGTAAACTATAAGTGTGCGAAATGTCATACTCCTCCCGTCTATATAGAAGTATTACTTGAAAAAAAAACACACAGCTTAATCAATTGAGAACCTGTTCTCAAGAACCTGCTTGTATTTGGTACATTTTACTCCGTTTATATATCTAGGTGTGTTGTTCGTATGTTCATAAATTTTCCTTAAATCAAAGATTTTATAGTTACCCTCTATATAGTAACTCCAGTAAACCCATAAAAAAACCTTTAAAACTACTTGCGTTGTGAAATTGATTTCAGACTTCACGCCGTGTTAGATAGGGGTTATCTTTATAACTATCAATGAATAAATAAAATTAAACCTTATTGTAGTGCAATAAGAGATATATTTCTTTGTATTCTTGTACTCAGGAGCTGGAAGAACTTCTTTATTGTATTTTACACGCGTCATTAGTTCGTTTACTACAGACAGGTTTTGAATTTATGTAGAACAGTTGTTTGTATGTATTATATACTAGCATGTACAAAAGGCACTTCGTTCGCGTTGCCACGACGAGCTAGTGGAATGCAATGCTATATTCATGTATCCCACGAAGACTGCTTCATTTCCCGGGATAAAAACTATCCTAAATGTTGAACCGGGATAAGGTAATTTGATATTGAATTTCATTTAAATCTAATCAATTGTTTTCATGTGATGGTCTAAAAGACAATAATATAAAAAATTTGAAATTGTGTTTTTGGATTCTGTTGATCCGAATTAGGCTTCCTGATTTTCTTTATTTTTGGAGTTCATCATACAAATTCGATCTATCTAAAGTTTTATTTATATTATAGATAAGTACCTTATTGTGGTGATTTTTTTTATTGCAAGAGTTCAGCAGAGAGGCAGACGGCCCACTTGATGGAAAGCGGTTACCATCGCCTATTGACATTTGCAACACCAAAGGTGCTACAAATGCGCTGCTGCTCTCTTAAGGGTGACTGGAACCTGGTCACTAATGCCAGAACACGACTCAAGGTTGTTATGGCGACATGCTTTAGACCAGGGGTGGTAGCCATCCAGTCGGGCAAATGTCCTACCACCAGACTGTGGGCTGTTTTGTCGCCTCTTACCACAGGCCGCCCCAACGCAGGAGTTTGTATACTTTCTCCATTCCTGCACGGATCTTTGAGATTTATATTGTATTCTGCCCATAGTTCTTCCAGACTATAAGTCGAATACTGAGCTTAGGTCACCGTCTTCTATGGGTAAAGTGTCCCACCCCTTTATTAATAACCGGTGAGATTTTTCCCATACTGTTATATTTATAAAGTGAATTTGTTCGCTAATTATTTCACCTTTTCTACAACAAGGAATTATTGGGGACCCTGTGTATTTCAACTTAGTGCATTTGAGTTTTAATTATCCTAAGAATTTGTTTCTTTTTTGGATCATAGAGTGAAATACGTTAGGCTCTTTTTTAAAAGTTACTTTTTTAGTTATTTTCAACAAATGAACTTTACTTATTTTGCTTGAATATAACTCCGCAAAAGTAAAAAAAAATACAAATTTGAGATATTTCTTCGTTTTACTAAGCGTGCCACATGTATAATTATGGGAATTAGTATATATATATATATACACTTATATATATATATATATATATATATTATGTGTATAGTAATAATCGCTAAGTGGTCGAAATTCTACCATGATTGATTTAAATTATAATATAATATATTTATTTCTTAAATTAGTTTGAGTATTTGTGTATTGTGTATCTATTGCCTTTTTCCTGCACCACCTATTTCGCCTGATTCAATCTCTGTTATTTAGGTTGCCTGGAAGAGATCGCTTTGAGCGATAAGTCCGCCTGTTGTATTGCCTAGAAAATATTTTGCCAACATGGTCTGTTTTTGTAGTTGTATATTTTGGTGTGCAATAAAGTGTTATCTATCTATCTATTATAATTTTGAACATTATAAAGGTTCTGTTATCAAAGACTATAATCACAGATTTTGCCAAGTCTTCACTGTTAAATTAACTTTAACAATAAACAATAGATATGAGTATATATGCGTGAGTAAGTTAAATACATGGTAATGGGTGTCATGTTTTTTTTATTGATTAAATTTATTTTTTATGCATAATTGAAAAAAATAGCATTCTGCACTACTTCTCTATATCTTATATATATAAATCTCCTGTCACGATGTTTGTCCGCGATGGACTCCTAAACTACTCAACCGATTTTAATCAAATTTGCACACCGTGTCCAGTTTGATCCAACTTGAAAGATAGGATAGTTTTTATACCGTTGGAACCGGTAGGTGGCGCTGAGATCGGGTTCTAAATTTTAATTCTTCAGGGCAGGACAACGTCTGCCAGGACAGCTAGGAAACTATAAAAGTGCGAAAGTTCATACTCCTGTCCACGCAATTTTCATAAAAAGGGGTACAAAGTTCTTGCTATGTTTTTGCTTCGCGTATCAACATAATGATAAGAAAGAACATTTTTATGAACATAAAATTTTACCCCCATGAAATAGTAAGAAGGTGCTAAAGCGGATGTAATAAAAATTTTATTGCTGAAAGGTAAATAACTTCTATTCCGCCGCGTGTATTTTATTGCTGTTTTACTGTACTTTTAGTTTGGGGTTATAATAGTAATGAAGTTTCATGGCTCAATATGTAGACAATTTGATACTCTAAACATAATAAATATGATATGGGTTTTTTTAAAGTGATAAGCTCTTATGGCAGGGTAAACCGTTTCGTTACGTAACGCGTTACGGCGCCAGTCTGGCTAGATTCCTTTCTCTCACGCATACGGCAGCGGTAGGCAGGGTCCTCCTCTCTCACTTTAGCCCACAGCGCTAGCCGTATTTCTTCTAATGTTACATATTCAAGAATTGTAACTAAGAATGTCACGAGTTGCAGGACTCGAATTAAAATCCCGTTGGAATTACTACAGAATTTATTAGAACTATACAAATACATATCAAACAGGTAGAAATATAACTAGACACTACTAGTACAAATTGCACGATTCAAGAACACGCGTAAAGTCCATCACCACATAGATTACCGATTCGCTCGGCTGCCTCCTCTCTCCATTGGGGCATTCCTTTATACCGTACAAATACAATATATGCTCGGCCGCGTGGACTGAATTTCCTAGAATCACACCTGGCTAACGAGTACTATAAAAGAACACACAATGGGCTGTTTTTCTGATTACAAATTTTAAACACAACGAAATCAAAAGAAGTCCAAATGCCGAAAGGTAATAAAAAGTCTACAGGTATGCAAGTGTGAATTTGTCTTTTGTCGGCGTTCAGGTCGTAACAATAAAATATATTTTATAGTCAATAAAAGATTTTATCAATAAATAGTAAGTAAGCAGTAGTATGTAAGCATTTGTATTGTTTATTGTAAGGGGGGTCCAGCGTACAATAATTAAGTAGTTGCACACGCAGCAATAATGTAGTATATAAGGCTTTCATTTTGTAAAACAGAATAAAGATGTCATACAAATCGGGACAATGTAGTTTTAATACTGCAACCACCTCAGTCCGCAAGCAGCCACCGCACCACAACCTTCCCTTAGATAGTAATATACATTAAATTTGAGTAATAACCTAAGCTTTTCTCAAGTTAAATAATTTCAATACTAAATAGTTCAGCTTAGATTAGTCTAAGTCAGTGTTTTTCAACGTTTTTCATGACACGACCCCTTTAGTATGAAGAAATATTTCGCGACCCCCCTACCCGTTGCTTTTTTAACCGACTTCAGAAAAGGAGGAGTATCTCAGTTCGTCGGGTTCTTTTTTTTGTAATGTATTTTATTTTGTGACAAATATTCAATCCAACATATTTATTCATTTTCATAATCAGGGGTTCGACTGTATGTATTTACATAATTAAGTACGTAAAACACATTTTTTTTACATCGAATGTGTCGCCAATAGATAATGCAATTTATGCACATACGTACGTCTATACGTCCGATGCCGGCCGCCCCGCCCCTGCCCCGCATAAATGAGAAACCGTTGCTATCGAGTAGCTCTTCGTGTATCTAATGCAGAAAAACTTTAGATATGTCGAAGATTATGTTTGGCAAACAAGAGGTCCAAAAACTCAAGAATACCTCTGTTTGGCAGTACCATTCAACGCAGGATAAGCAATATGGCGACTGATGTTCGTAATCAAGTCATAGAAGAAATAAAAGAAAGTACTTTTGTGTCCTTGCGATTTGATGAATCTATATTGCACAGACTTTACTGCAGTAGCTTTCCCAACCTTTTGCAACTCCGCTACAGAAGCTTCGCGACCCCTTGGGGGGTCGCGACCCACACGTTGAAAATCACTGGTCTAAGTCATCAGTTCTGTCGGGTGTCCCAAGACTCATAGTGTTTTATCTGTTTGTTGCAGTGGAAGTCACGGTGGGGAGTCGTCACGAAACTGTCACCAGCTGCAGGTGAGTACTTATTTTATTCTTTTTAACCCAAAACCCTTTGAGATTTGAAGATCAAATAGGATAAGAAGAAAATAACACATGGCCAGCGGAAATTACTAGATAAATTATTATTTTTAAAAACATTTTTTTCTTTAACACTAATTACTTAAATATTTATCAAAAAAGTTCATTTCAAGATTTCTTTTTACAAAGGAAAATGCCACGACAAGCTTTTAATGTATAAAATTATACAATGTAATAAAATTATGGGTTCGATATACTTTAAAGATAAGTTTTGCGTTTTGAAAGTAATTCCAATAAAAGCCTATTTTAAAAAATAATTTTAAATTTATTTCGTACAAAAATATTTTAAGGTACACAAGTTGGATACCACAGTCTCTTGATAATAACATATTTTCTCATTAACTACCGGTCTGTTAATTGTTTAAACGAGTTTCACTTCGACACTAAGTTTTAATTAAGTTTGAATATTTAATTACTTAAAATTTACTTTGGAATCATGAACAATTATACTGAAGTAGTGAAAAGTTGCTACATGGAGTTTTGAGGTTAAAATCGTTTAAAATATGGAGCATTTTAGGGTTGTGTTTAAGGTTCCATAATACTTAATTTCGGAGATATTTCAAAAAATATTTTTAAAACTCTAGAACGGCTGGGTTGATTTGGCTAATTTTGGTTTTGAATTATTTGTGGAAGTCCAGGGAACATTTAAAAGGTGAGTAAATATGAAAAAATTCTTTGATGAATGAATATAGGAACAACCACAATTTTGCTTTCCGTTAGAAACTATTCCTACCTGTCAAATATTTGGTATTTGTCCCGTCGTTTAGAAATCAATTAAATATAAAAGTCGTTCAGGAATCAAATTAAATTTAAAGGTGAAGAATTTTTTTCATTTTTATGGTTTTGATAATCAAACGTCCTGTTCAGAAATCAACACTTTTTATTTATTGATTCTGACGGAGTTTGCCGAGTCAGCTAGTGAAAAATAATTCGCTTCTTTGCTTCAATAACGTGACATATCCCAATACTCACTTATTTCACTCACTCACTATATTTTGCTAAATGTATCATATTATCACAACTTTCTCATATATTTCAAAAAGCTTAGTAAATTGACACTAAATTTACAAAAAAAATATACAACAAAAGTTTAAAATATGTTTGGGTAAAATCTTTTTTGAAATTTTAAAAGTGGCGTACGGTAAATTTGGGGTTTTCAAGATACCACGTTATTGAAGCAAAGAAGCGAATTATTCTTAAATCTATAATATGGTCACAGATTTATTATGTCGGGTTAAAGTTTGTACAGTGAAGTTAAGAAAGAGAAATTATCAAAGGCGATAATGCGGACCCGGAGATACAAAAATGCAATTTTTCGAATTTTAGCTGTCTGTTTGGTAGCGTATTACGTGAAACTCCCCATGAAGCTAACTCATATCCCGGGCGTTGCCCTGGGATATCTAAGCTAATAATAAGTTGACTTAGGATTATTTTTATCCCCACAAATTTCCTCGTTTCTATGGGACAGACAGTCTTGGTGCTGCCATTACAAGTCTGCTGCCCTTACTGGACAGTACTGCTGAGCACTGCCCTCACACGATACTGGAGTCGATTAAGAAAAGAACTAGGAAGCTGATAGGCGATAACCGACTATTACGACGAGAGGCTTCAGAACCTAGATCACTGACGCAAGTCCTTAGTTTGTCGCTATTCTATGGGATACACTTCGGCATGTGTGCCACAGAATAACAAGAGTTAATTCCTCCCTCACCCATTTACTGCCGGACAAGCACATTTACGAGCTCACTCTACCAATATATGGTGAAAATACCAACAAAGCGGATGAATCATAGTGTATTCTTGCATTTTATCATAGGTACCACTGAAGACTGGAACTCTTTGCCGGCGTCTGTTTTTCCTGAAACATGCAATCTGGGTGTCTTCAAGTCTCGCGTGATCGGATATTCTCATGTTATTATTCTAGTAAAAAAGTCGTGGTTGTCATGACAACGACGAGAACGAATCTGCTTTGTGGCTCCAAGCCCTGATCTCGGCGAATCTAGGCATTTAAGGTAACATTACATTCAGGATTGCTACCTGCATTCGTCTGAAGGCAGGTGTTGTTGTGTGTGAGTTGATAAGTTGGGTCACCATGGCTTGTTGTACGCGAAAACCGCCGGCAGAATACTATTAATGTCATTATCCGTCGGTCTCTTGTTATTGCCGGGAAACCAGATGTTTTTGAACCAAGTGGGTTGTGCGGCGACGACGACAAGAGACCTGACGAAATGTCAATATTGCCATGAAAGATGGGACTCAATTTGCGTCTATACTTTGGCGGCATCCCATCTTTCAGACACACCTGTGACAACCGGGGCTGCTGCCGCAAACCATGAGGCCCTGAAACGTCGCAAATGTGTTTCAGTGGGTACGTATTTGTGGCTTTTGGGGTCGGGATCCGTGGGCCTGGGGAGCCTCGAGCTCATCAGCTCTATCGAGACCTCTCAACGCATCTAAGTAAGGTCTCGCGTGACCAAAAGACTGGCTTGCATCTAGGGCAACGTATCAACATTGCCGCGATTTGGAGTAAATTTTTTACTTAGGTATAGATTTAGGTTAGTTTGTAAGAATAGTTTAGTTTAAGTATTTAATTTGTTTACACATATCATACATCAATGGCTGTTTCAAATAAATCTTGTCTCTTAGCAGTCATTTAAACTACCTCTCTATGTTGGTTATTTTTGACAGTTAATTATAAGTTACTTTACCACCACTTCTTATCCTTAAGAGGAGTTTATGGGTAAGATTCTCGTTAATCAGTTACTGGGCAGTGTCTTAAAATTTAACAAACGATTATAAGTAAGGCCATATATTTGTACGACGCTTAAAGTTATAAAATTCTGTAATTTACTTAAAATTTATTGTGTATTTTGACATTTACTGTAAGCATAACAAGGGTTTGAATGTATAATTAAATGTTACATAATTTAAGTTTATCAGAAACAACCCTCGTTAACATTAAACAACAAATTATCACTACTATAAAAAGAATTGTTAAACAAATTAGAACCTATGTAAAAATTGAAAGTACAATTAACTGACGCATTATGTTAAAATGTTAAGTATAAGAAGACTAATAAAAATGAGCGGTTAACATTAATGTTATAACACCCTTTTTAACTTGGGGGTAGTTACCCCGAAAAAGGGAAATATTTCATGGGAAATCAGGACTTGCTTCGGGGGTAAGGTACGAACTTTATCATTGTGGTGTGAGTTAGCAAAGTAAGCGGGTAATACATAAGTTTCTGAAGTGATAACTTCTTATGGGAGGGTAAATAGTTACGTAACGCGTTACGGTGCCAGTCTGTCTGGCTTCCCTTTATCTCACGCAAGTTATCACTTCTGTCGAGCGTCGCGAGACGCACACGTATATTTGGCCAATTCGGCTAACAGGAAGACGTCCAAATATGGTCGGTTCCTATGACTTACAATTCATTAGCCTACCTTGCTATAGGTTGAATATTGCAGACAGGCAAACTGCCCACGTGGTGGAAACGCTTTCCACTATCGCCTACAAATATTTGCATCACCAAAAGTTGAGGAAATGACTCGATTATTACATGCGTATATTAAGACGGTCCAGTTCTCTCTGTTTTACGCTTGAGAAATGAAATTATATGTAAAAAAACTTCAATGGACAAGTGGAAAAGGTTTTTCAAATTGGACAGTTCATTAACAATACGCCCGTAAAACTACAAGTTAAAATTTAGTTGCGATTTGTTATTCCACTTGTCCGTTGAAGTTTTACTTATACTATGTGTCCCGGTACACATTTCGATTTTTCGCAGCTTAACTGCAAATTGTGATTTAGTTAGGTTAGGCACATTTCAATGAATGCATGTTTTATTTAGACACATTTTATTTTATCAAGCAAAAAAACTGAATTCAATCCGGATTTTAACACTATGCCGCCTCTCACCACGTCTACTCTAAAATTGTGCCACCTTTCACCACGGCCGTAACGCATAGTTGTTTCACTTCAAACGTCGATCAAAGAAAATGTATCCACGCTGTTGCTGGATATAAACTCATGCAGACCAAAGTCTTAATTTATTAATAAGAAAAAATATATTCAAAATCACTAGTACCCTATAAATTGGGCCACCCGCCGGCGCCCTGCAGCTCCTGCGTTATCTACCCTCGATCTGCACCGCTTCTACTTAACACGGAAGACTTAACGCCAGCGGTTCAACTTGGAACATGAATTAAGTGCTCACCTGCACTTAAGTTATTTTGATATACGTGGATTAAATGTCATGTTGCGTTTATTCAGTTTTGTGTTCCAGTTATTTTATGTATGAAACTTGGTAACCGGTCAAAATTTCTGATTAAGATTTGACGTGGAACACATGCTGGATATACCACCTTTTTTAAAGCTCTTAAATAAAACCTCTTTTAAAAAATGATCTTTTTTGTGTTTGTATTTGATAAATGAATGAATAAATAATTAAAATAATCAAGTTGGCTGTAGGCTAAATAAAACTTTAACAATACTCGTAGACAATTGTCACCTTTGTCCGTGACCACGGCCACTGAAAAGCGGCCGAAACGTCGGAATAAGCAAAACCAAATAAGTTACAGCGCTTAAAACCGTTAAAACGTAGTTTTATGAATTAATGTTCTTTATTGTATACATATACAACAGGAGGTCTTATCGCCGCAGCCGATATCATTCAGACTACCTTTAAAATAATTAAAAATAATTAAAAAAAAAAACATAGATTATAAAACAACGAATAAAAAAAAACGTCAAAAATAATTCTAATATTTATATGCATGTGTTTATTTATGTGTAGACAGAATAATATAACTATATACATATCTACAACCTTTATCTAATACCTTCAACATTTGTCTGCCAATTGTTTTATTTTATATTTTGAAAAAAGAAAAGCTTGTGAAAAAAGAAAATTAAATACCACACCATTAATATTGTTACAACTTAGTTCTCCGACAAAGTAAAATTCCACGAAGCACATTTTATTACCCGTCGGCATTTGAACCAATTGTAATTCTTTCATGATTGTCTTCTTTTAGTTTACTTATTTATTGGCATATGTTTCTAAGGGACAGTCTATTGTTCTATTGTACTCTTTTATGGCCTACTCATTAGCCAAGTGTTTTGGATTACGTCGACTACGATACGGGCACGTTGCATTCGTGCAGAATAAAACTATGGCCTGATCGAGGGAGAGGGGCAGTCGAGCGAGAATCACGACCAAGTCGAGACGTGTGTACATAACGAGAATCTAATAGTGACGGAGTTTGCCCGTTTTATTGCATTACGACGTTCTGCATTACATTTGTATTTGTTGTGCTCGGTTATATTTGTACCTGTGTTATACATGCTTGCATAGTGCTAATAAACTGTATAATAATTCTAACGGCATTTTAATTCGAGTCCTGCGTCTGGTAGCAATAAAGCAGTTTTGGAATATTTACAATGTTAACTTTTTTTGTATCCTCTTTAAGGCGCCATAACGTTGTGTTGAAATGGGATAGTAAAATCGTTTTTACTCACATTACTAACGCTACGACGCCATGGACTACTCATAAATAAAATTGTGCGCTTCCCTTCAGCTCTCCCCTTTGTTGATGATACTAGTGTCAGCGCCTGGATTTTCACATGACAGTAATATTGTTTACATTTTGAAGTAATCGCCATACAAACACACATATGGCCTTACTTATTATCGTTTGTTAAATTTTAAGAAGCTGCTTAGCAACTGATTAACGAAAATCTTACCCATAAACTCCTCTTAAGGATAAGAGATGGTGGTAAAGTAACTCATAAATAACTGTCAAAAATAACCAACATCGAGGGGTAGTTTAAGTGACTGCTAAGAGGCAAGATGTAATGCAAGTTTTATTTGAAACAGCCATTGATTAGGGACTTAAAAGCCTCTCGTTTAAGAGATGGCTAATCCTTTTTTAACGAGATTATTATAAGTAAGGCCCATAGTGTGCGGACTACTCTGGGGCCGATTCCAGACACCCAGACCATAGTTGACGGCCTCTGTGGTTGAGCGGGCTAAGCCTTTGCCGACCTACCTCATTGCAACGCAGAGGCTCCGGGTTTGATTTCTGGTATAGTAAATTTCGGGAGTCTTTTCTCCGTTATTTACTAATGTCTACCCAGACACCCGTCTGGGATCGGCCCCAGAGTGGTCCGTTGTATATTACCCATAACACAAGCGTAACTTGCTTAATTTGGGGATATACAATGTGTGTGTTTGTCTGCCGATTATAGTAAATAAGGGAGAAAATTCGTTTCCGAAATATACCATACCAGGAATCGAACACAGAGCCTTGGCATTGCAGTGAGGTAGGCCTGCAAAAGCTTAGCCCGCTTAACCAAAGAGGCCACCTTCTTTAGAATCGTTATGTTTTGAAAATTTATGAAACGAAAAAGTGACACTAAAAAGAGATAAATATAATATTTTCTTCACTAAGCGACTAGTATACAAAATAAAACTGGAAGCGCCGTAATTTATTTGATTTTATAATTCCGACGTTTCGGACACTTTTCAGTAGCCGCGCTCACGGAAGACAAGATGTCAAGAGGCAATGAGTATTGTAAAAGTTTTATTTAGCCTACCGCCAACTTGTTCGTTTTAGTTATTTATTTTTAATTTTGTTTATGGTTGTTATTTACTCTATGGGAGCCTAATGTAATATACAACTGCTTCGCAACATGTTGGCTTGAAGAGTAGAAGCGGCGCAAGAAACTCTTCAGCAAACATGCCTTGTCTTATAATTTTATGTAATATTAAAATGGGTGGAAGGGAAGATAAAAGAAATTATCCGTCAAGTTGGTTTGTGTTCCAGTGTCTTGAGGTCTGGCAGTTGGTATTTGCTGGGTTTGGGTCTTGATAGTTTTGATGATCGGACCCCAAACAGATGGTACCTGCCAACCATCTTCTCTATTGGAATTTGGGTATTTTTGATTTCAATAGCCTCACGCTTCATTCTAGGTATGAAACGATTCTCTTTCACGAGGATTTGTGGGTTATAGAATCTGATGTAGTGGTTGGGTTTATCCAGCGTGTGTTCACTGATCGCAGACTTTGTAGACCTTATGTGTTTCATGTCAGCAATGTGTCCTATGTATCAATTATAATGCTACACGCTGACAAATGTGAATGCACACCTGGCTGCCCTAAATCAAACACTTTATAACCTTTCCGCATTTTGACTTCTTTTGCTTACTTTGTGTTTAAAATTGTAATTAGAAAAACTGCCTATAGTGTATTATAATCCTTTATGGTAGGTATTTGCCAGGTGTGATTCTTGGAAATTTTTTTTACACGGTCGAGTATTGTGTCAAGACATATTGTATGAATGCCCGAACGGAGGGGTGAGTCAGTTGAAGCGATAACACATGCGAGGCAAGACGTGTGTATATTTAGTGACGGACTTTGCGCGTGTTGTTGAGTTGTGCATTACGTTTGGACTTATTGCGTCCAGCTATAATTGTACCTGTGTTATACGTGTTTGTATAGTTCTAATAAATTCTATAGTAATTCCAACGGTATTTCAATTCGAGTCCCGTAACTCGTAACTCGTAACAATAAGTTAAAATTTCAATCAACATAACGACACAAACCCAAACATTCTGCTAAATAGAGAAGGGCTCCCCTAACTTGTAGAGGAATCCAAATTACTTCGAGTTTTATGATCGCCAAATCTGTTTAATATCCGCCAGTATGACGGGCGACGCCGGGGGGCGGAATAAGTGCACTTATTCACGACTTGAAGTGCTGTCTGTGTGTTGTATATTTTGATAATGGAAGTGGGGTGACGCCATGCGTTGAATTTGTATAGCATCTGTCTTTCTTTACGGCCTGGCAATTATTTTATCTGCTATTGGTTTGCAACTTGTTTTTAGGTCTTTAGACGTTTTGTTACACATCATTAAAGAATTAATTCAAAACCATTCACATAGTGTACAGAAATAATTTGGTATCGCAAACAACTGTAGTAGTACAGTACTATAGTATACTAATAATATTAAGAAGTAATGTTTGTGACTTTGTGACGTCTTTCGGGGTCATCACTGGGTCTACTAAACCGATTTAAAAATAATTTTACTGTTGGAAAACTATGTTTTTTTTGTCGCCGGGCCCCCCGTCATGTGGTAAGACAGGGTCTACTATCTTTTTTATTTTCTTTCTCTTTATTCAAAAGTCTATTTATCTATATTATTACATGCTTTTATACAAATAACTTTACTACATAGGGATTGTTGGTTCTGGTTGGGTTGGGTTGGGAAGTGATATTTGGGTTGGAAAGTGATTTGGATAGGGATTGGCTATGGTATTTAGGGTAGGAGAAAAATAAATTAACAGGGAGTGCTTGTAGGGAATTCTTGCTTGGAACGTTATTTCTGTTAAGTAAGAGTATGTGACAGGTATCGACGTTGGGGACGTTCACCTCACCGGGGATCATTAAAAAAATAAAATAAATATTATTTATTACAATTAAATATAGCCTATGTCACTCACTATTTTATTTTTTTAGTAAAAGGACATAGATTTTATTGATTTTATTAATTTGACATTTTAAAAAGAAAAAATAATTATGTAACAATTTATGAATTTAATTATGTTTGTAATATGACGGTAGAATAAAGGCTTTTTTATTATTTTTATTTTATTTTATTTATTTTATTATGTCACTCGGAAATAATGTAACTTTTCACCGGTGAAAGTATTTTCAAAGTATTTTCGGATCAGTAGTACCGGAGACATCCAAACTCACAAACTTTATAATATTGTTACAAGATAGCGGGACTCGAATTAAAATGCCATTAGAATCATTATAGACTTTATTAGAACTACACAAACACGTATAACAAAGGTACAAATATAACCGAATACAACAAATCCCAAATGTGATACAGAAATTCGTGATTCATTAAAACGCGCAAAGTCCGTCAGTATTAATTAGATTTCCGAATGTACACACGTCACACCTGTATCGTAGTTGTCGCTCTACTGATTCTACTCTCAATCAGGCCGTCGTTTTATACTTCACAAATGCAAATGTGCCCGCCCAGCAACGTAGACACAACTTCCTCGAATGAGCTTGTAATTGTAATCCGCAACACCTGGCTAATGATTCAGCCTGCAAGCGGCCGTAAATTCTCCACAATACCTAGAAACGTATGCCAATAAATAAGTGAACAAAAGAAGACGATCATAAAAGGACAGCCAGTTCAAATGCCGACAGGTAATAAAATGTGCTTTTACAGATATTTAGGTGGAATTTGTCTTTGTCGGGGTCTAAGTTGTAACAATATTAGAATAGATAGATTTTTTTTTATTGCAGGAGATCAGCAGACAGGCAGACGGCCCACTTGATGGACAGCGGTTACCATCGCCTATGGTCATTTGCAACACCAAAGGTGCTACGAATGCGCTGCTGCTCTCTTTAGGGAGCCTGGACCCTGGTCACTAATGCCGGAACACAACACAAGGTTGTTATGGCGACATACTCTAGACCAGGGGTGGTAGCCATCCAGTCGGGCAAATGCCCTACCACCTGGCTGTAGGTTGTTTTGTCGCCTCTTACGACAGGCCGCCGGGCCGCAGGAAATTGTATTCTTTCTCCGTTCCTGCACGGATAATAAAGATTATAAATTCACATTTAAGTCCGGAATCTAAAAATAAACCTGTTATTCATTTAAAATTACTACCTAAAAGTTAAAAATCTACACTAGTCTCAACGCAAACATCTCGAGATTTGTATGCTCAACGTTCCTTCGAAGCTTGCTTTTGGACCGTCTGAAGTAGCTTACATACTTCGTAATATCGCCTCGAATATAATCCCAGTCAAAACACTCGCCGGCTCATCCCTGGACACAAAAACTTGGCAGCTTATCCCCGAATTGGCCAAGTGGAGCGAATCACTTGTTTTTATCAACAAATCCCGGATAAGACTGTTTATTGAGACGCTCGTTTATTTTGCGAAAGCTTCTGTATTTTACTAAGAAGGCGTGGTAGCGTAATGGTGAGCGTCCTAAACTCAAAGGACGCTGGTTCGATCCTGGCCGGAACGCCTGCACCACTTAGGCAGTTTCCTCTCCTAATGTGCGTATTGTTGTAATTATCACGTGCTAACAACGATGAAGGAAAGCAGCGTGCTGCAACCTGCACATCGACGTGACTGATGTGTCAAACATGTACGCAGCTCGTCGCACATATAATAATAAATGTTGTAGCACGCTGATGTGATGGGTCTTGGATACCTAGGTCGATGTAGTGGTGGAAGTTAAACACTGTTATTATGTGAAAACTTGTAATAAAAATCACTTACTATACGAAGGCGTCTGCCTTCGGCTACAATTCAAGCAGAAGAGAAAACAAATGCAACAACACTGTTGCAAGTAATAAAATTACATAAAATGTTATGTTGGTGTTGCCAACAAAACCTTACAAGTGTGGGCCAGAGCCCAGCAGTAGGACCTTTACCGGCTGTTATTATTACATATGTATTTTTAAATATTTAAATTTTATATTTATTTAGTGCTGGAGTATAACAGGCTGGCGGCCTATGTGATGAAGGATGGTCATGGTGGTCTATAGACGGTTGCAATATCAGAGGCAAAGTCAACAAGCATCTTCTAGAATGGGATTGAGGAAATGAGATAGATGGATGACGAGATATGTTGCAATACAAACTTTTGTTAAGTTTCGTCATTATTATTATTATTATAATATTCTTCTTTTCTATTGTTGTTTATCTTAATGAGCATGCACTGTTTTTACAACTCCATTAATTCTTTGAAAGGTAATTCTGTAACATATTTCTGTATAAAACTTTTAATATGTAAAAGGAGATGATATAAAGAAAAACAATTTTTAGCTAGACGTGTTGCTGGGGAGTTTCTTGCCGCTTCTTCTCCTTAACAGCAATAAAACACGTTGCGAAGCGGTGTACATAGACTAGGAAGTAAAATTAAATTTTAACTTAAATGTATGACCTTCAAAAAGTGTTCTCTAGTGAAACTTAATTTGAATAAGCTACAGGGAATGGGATAAAAGAATGACATAGGCATATGGGATAGGGAGAGAGCAAAGTGTGCCATCGGGACTCTCACTTATCATACGAAACACGATAGCTCAAATTTAACTGATTCAAACTAATATTCTGCGAGAGCGTGGTATCACACTGATAGACTCAACTCTAAGAACTGTAATCAAGATGATGATTCCTAAAAGCCTCTATCACTAATGTTTTAAACATAAAATAAAAACCTATATTGCCTTAATTTTTGGGTTCAACTATTCCGGACACCAGTAAGCCATAACTCAATGCTAACTGCGCCAGAATTCGCGCCATAAAGCACACGCGTATAAATTTGCATAAAGCGAAGTTGGCTGCGATAAACGATCGGTCGTTTTATCACCAGAGGGCGTTTAGAAGTCTAGATATCTTTTTAAACTATGTGACCTTTTATAGCTCTTTTAGTTAGCCAGAGTTTTAAGTATTTTCGAACGCTTGAAGTCTTAATTTATTACCAGATCTTTTTTTCAAAACTTTTACTTTCGTACTGATAGATAAACAGTATTTTTTTTTGTTGACGATGAACGTCTCGCTTGGTGTTGCCTTAAAGATAACATATATTAACTATGTTGTTATACAATATAAACATCTAATTTGGATATATGTATATCAAAGATAAAATGTTAAATATGTATGTTTTTACCTATGTATGTTTTGTTATTAATAAATAATAACAACTTCATTGTTTAGAGAGCAAGAGAGTGCGCGCGAACTTCACTCGGGATGGGCCCGAGACAGTTGTCTGCGACTACCGACCGTGCTATAAGTGTCATACAACGGCTAACTTTTCAGACCACAAAAACCTCGTCTTCATTCTTCTTTGCACTATTGAACGTGATAACTCTGTATTGTATACCAATACAAAAACTAGACTTCCAAAGTAAAAAATATATGATGAGATTAAATAAATGAAATATATGAGACCGTAGATGGAGGTCCGTTATCTCTACCTACCCTTATAGAAAGTGAAAAAAATCGGCTCCTATATTGAATGTGTTGCACAGCTGGCTGCAAAAAAAGCTGAGTATACTTTCAAAGGCGAGACGGTACTTCAGTGCAGAACAGATGCTTAATTTTCACTGTGCTCAAATAAGATCTTGCATACTACTGGCCTCATCTTTCAGACAATTCAGCTAAATACCAGTTTGAAGCGCTAGAGTCAATTGAGAAGAGAGCCAAGAGGTTGGTTGGTAGATACCAGCTTATCAATACAAGGCTTCAAAGCCTAGAGCATCCATGAGTTGCCGGTCTATTGGTTTTTTATAGGAATGATTTCAGAGAGTGTACGGTTGAACTATTTGACCTGATTCCACCTTCACCATTCTATCTTTGAACGACAAGGTGCTCTGGTCTACGCCATCTTTTTACAGTGGACCACCAGTACAAACGGAACGCGTTGTCTCCACGTTTTTTCTGCGTACGGCAGAGTTATGGAATGGACAACAAGAGTCTATCTCTTTTCTTTCAACTATTCCCAATTATTTAGGTTCGGAACAATGTATTTTCCTTCCACACTCCTCTATTCTGAAATACACACACCACAAATCATCATATTATCCTTCGCACGAACCATCCATTTCTTTTTTGGTCTACCTATACTTTCGTACCCGTCAATGTTACAGTTTAACATTCTTTTTGCCACATGACTTTCATCCCTCCTCATTACATGCCCATACCACCTTAATCTTCTTCCCCGCAATTCTTTAGACCCGGGTTTTACTCATTTCTCACTTTATTCATTCTTGTAATACCACACAGCCATCTCAACATTCTTATCTCAGCTGAGTGGAGACGTTGTGGTCTATGAGTTTAATGGCCCAATATCCAGACCCGTATAACATGACTGGTCTTAACTACTAGAGTCCGTATTGCCAGAAAAGTAAAATCTGAGTATATTCAAGTCTTGTGAGAATAGGTATTTTTATTATTATTGTAGTATAGATTCGGGTTTGACCAATATCACGCCCTATGTGGAGTGAAAATGTGGTCTAGGCTGGAGCACGCTTACCTAAAAGGTACCTATTCACACGGGAATTGACGACACCCAGGTTATAAGTATCAGAAAAGACAGACTCCAGACAGACTTCATCATACGCACCGCAAAGGAATGATTTCCACTCCTTTGCGGTGCGTATGATGAAGCTAGATGCAAGGCACTTCGTTCTTCTAGGTGGAATATCCACCATATATTGGTGCAGCATGCTGGTGCGTCTGGTTGTCCGATGATGGAAGGGAGATGGCGGGATCAGATCGAAGTGCTCAGCTGCACATTCCGATAAAAAACCGATAGACAACCCTGCGTCGATGTTCAAGATTCTGAGTTTTGTCATCGAAAAGCTGGTCGTTGCCAACCAGCCTCCATTCTTGCTGTCTGCTCAATCGACTCTAGTGGTTCGAGTTGATATTTGGCTCAGCCGCCCAATATCTTCTTGGTAAGAGTGCTCGATCTTCGACCGCATCATCATCCAATATTAGGCGTGATCGTGGTCAAACGCTTACCTAATTATCATAAAAAACATGTTCCTACAAAACCATGGTTTGATTAAAATGTAAATAGATGCTAATAAAGGACATCTGTAGTATCGTCGTTGGTAGAAGTGGACTATAATTATTTCCATTTAGCGAGGGAAGCATTAAAATATGGTACCAAGGACCGCTGGCTAATTAAAATTTAACCAGAACTAAGCTCCGCGTAAAACTACAATTGTACAGAGTCATTCACAACAGAGATATTAGATTTGTAATTAACAGACAAAACTAGTTTTGCAATTCGTCTTTAATATGTAGGTATCTTAACTTAATATTATAAATGTGTGAATTTATTTGATTGTTACTTTTTCATGTGTTAATTACCCAACTAATTATCGTTACATTTTGTATACAAGTTGGCAGGTGTACAGGAAAGAATATAACTGTAGTATGTTTCGTTACGAAAAAGTACTGTTTCTGGAAGATAGAAAATGAAATCAAATAGATGACCCTGCAGTCGTATCTTTTGGCTGACGGCATTGGTTTTCCCTATTAAACATGTCGTCATGGTATCGACGTGTTTGTCAGATACCGATGACGACTATTCAGGGTGGTATAGGTTAATTCATCCGGAAACACTGTACACAAGGGAAAAAAAATTTCACCTGCATTGATTGGCAAAAATCTACATTAAGACGAGCAAAACCACGGGAAAAAGCTAGTGTCTCTGTGTGTGTGTCTGTACATATATATAGAAGGCAGTATGTATATTATATATTTATAAAAAATATTCTTTGTTTTTTTTATCAGACTTTAAAAAGTAGGAGGTGTTTGTTATGCAATTTCACCGTAAGTTGTGGACCGTTTTTCAAATTTTTTTGGGAAAATTATTTTTGTGTTTTCTGACTCCTTGTGTGTTGTTTTCAGTAAGGTCTACCCTAATCTTGATTTCATTAATATTAATATAATAATAATAATCGGCACACAAACACACATATTGTATATCCTCAAATTAAGCAAGTTACGCTTGTGTTATGGGTAATATACAACGGACTACTCTGGGGCGATTCCAGACACCCAGACCATAGTAAATAAGGGAAAAATACGTTTCCGAAATTTACTATACAAGGAACCGAACCCGGAACTTTGAGTTGCAGTGAAGTAGGCCGGCAAAGGTTTAGCCCGCTCAACCACAGAGGCCGTTAAATTGTATATTTTGTATTATATACAAAACTAGCCGTTCCCGCCCGCTTCGCCCGGCGAACGACAAACAAATAAACAAATTGAGAAAACATGGAAAATTATATAGCCTATAACCATCTACGATTAATTCCGCGTCGAATGGTTGTGGTTTCATGCTGATCGGTCCAGTAGTTTTCGAGTTTACCTCGGACAAAGAAAACAAACTTTGCTTATATATATATTGTCACTGTCATATTGTCCCCTGGACCATTATAAGTTAAAAATGTCAAGAAAATAAACGTGTATTTATTACCTATTAATTTATTTATATTTCTTTAATCTTTTAAAATAAAGATCAGCCAAAACTTATTCTAAAATTTGCAGTACAATGAAATTAATTTGGTTAATTTTAATTCACTTATGACCAAATATTTAATTATAAGAAAGTTTATATATGAAACGTATACACATAGTGATTCAGCAAGTTATGTATATTTAAATTCGTATACTGATTTGGATTAGACTGTGCATGTAAAATTGAAGTTTATAGGGCTGTTTCAGTACTCCATTGTATGCTCACATTACAAAGCAGATTTTATGTGCGCGAGTTTAACTAAGCCTTACAACTTTATCGCAGTTGAAATAATATTTTTTTATGTTTAAAAATAATATTGTTAAATCAATTATATTGTTACGAGCTACAGGGCTAGCTAAAGGAGCTATAGCTAAATCTTATAGTTTTATTGTTGAATATAAAAATTATTATCATAATATTTTTATCAAAAGATAGTATGGTATTTTATAGATCTCCCGCTCTTTAATATAAAATATAAAATTACTTTATAGTAAAGAAACTTACTTTAATATAAAAATACTATCTGTACCCGGCAGAAGTTGTCTTGTCTTATCCGTGCAGGAACGGAGAAAGAATACAATTTCCTGCGGCCCGGCGGCCTGTCGTAAGAGGCGACAAAACAACCCACAGCCAGGTGGTAGGGCATTTGCCCGACTGGATGGCTACCACCCCTGGTCTAGAGTATGTCGCCATAACAACCTTGTGTTGTGTTCCGGCATTAGTGACCAGGTTCCAGGCTCCCTAAAGAGAGCAGCAGCGCATTCGTAGCACCTTTGGTGTTGCAAATGTCCATAGGCGATGGTAACCGCTGTCCATCAAGTGGGCCGTCTGCCTGTCTGCTGATCTCCTGCAATAAAAAAAAAAAATAAAAAAAAATAACCGCTTTCCATCAAGTGGGCCGTCTGCCTGTCTGCTGAACTACTGGGATAAAAAAATTGTCCTTAAGAAATAAAAATCTAGAAACCGTTGCAGCGCCATCTACCGGGACCAATTGTTAATCTAAGCCATTCTCGAAGCTACTTGAAAAAACCAAGGCTGCGGAGAAGCTAGGTCATATACCCGTAGCCCTGGCATAAGGCGAAGGATGGAACACCCAGGTTTAGTGGGTATACCTAACTGGAGAGTGACAAGGGCATGGCACCAGGTCTGACTGGGCATGCTAGTGCCACCCCCAATCTGGCGAATCCCACACATGGGTAGCGAGTCATCCCCCCAAGATTCTGCCCTTTTCGCGGTTTAGTCTTTTATCTGATTTCCCTGGTAAAAAAAAGAAGATAATTTCTAAACCTCACAATCGTTTTATACCCGTAAGCATATATGTTCTTTTTCTGTACTAAATTTCAGTAATATTAAGGAAGAATTTATATGCTATTTGCTATTCAAATAAAAATTGTGAATATCACCAACGCACATAAAGTACAGAGTTTATTGAGCCCCACATAAAAAGTGGTTCATATTGCAGTTGTACCATTTACGCGGACGACTTTATCTTTGTTCGTTTTTGAATTTTTAACGTAGTGCTGTTGTGGTGTGTACCGGTTGATATCGACAAAAGCTTTTGCTTCCTTGGGGTTATTAATTTCAGGTATTTTGACAAGTGTTATAGTTATTGGGTAGCATAGTTGTACTTGTCGTGTTTCCTTTTGGGGTTAATAATTAATTTTGTTACGTACCCTCTTATTTCTAACCGAAACAATCAGCTGTTTCCTTAATTGCATAATAATGTCATTTTTCCAATTTTCCGATTTTCAATCCTAACTATTTGATGTCTGTAGAATATGTTTTCCATTCGTATTTCTCTATTCTGGACATCCTCTTAACTCTGGACATACCTAAATTCGTCATGTCACACAATCTAGCCACCTCTTTTTTGATCTAACCTTACACTTGCATGCCTTAAACTAGCGTTCCAATTACATAAATTGACATGCTTTAGAGGTAGCTTCCGTTATGCTGCATCTAAGATATGGAACAATATACCACCACCATTAAGGCAATTAAATCACTCGACTTTTACTTTTCGTAAGAACTTGAAGAATTACCTCTTGGATGAGCAACGGAAGCTAGAAAATGTCAATATTAATCTTTCTTATATAATATAATATTTTTTTCTTCTGCCTCTAACAATACTATTTCTGTTTATAAATATGTAATATATATCATGTGTATCATATATAATGAATATTTATTTTATCGGTATCCCCCGAATATTTGTTTGAATTATATGAGTTTATATTTATTTTATTATTATTCACACTATACGTATATATATATATATATATATATATATATATATATATATATATATATATATATATATATATATATATATATATATATATATATATATATACATACATATACATATAAATAACAGTGCAACATCCGTTCGTCCTAGGGTGTAGTTGAAAACCAGCGTTAGGCATCCGCGGTTGCCTGGCACATGCTGAACTGCACCTATTTAGTACCATCGCGAGACTCTCTAATTTTTATCACCGTACCGTGTAATTCATTCCATGTCTGTCTCGTTGTATGTTTTCTAAATAAACGTCTTTTCTTTCTTTCTTTCTTTCTTTCTTTCTAATAGGCACGTAATGCCTTTCGAAAATCTCGCAAAATAAACTGTTTTCTTTGTTGACATTGTCGTGCGCGTGCGGAACAGATCGACGACTGGGCCGTCCGCTAGGTGGCGCGGCATTTTCAATTGGCGAATTATGGGATAAAGAGAGGGTTATTAGGTGTGAAGGAAAGGCACTCTCATTATTACGGATCCAATTGCTTAAAGTATGGCCGGTGTGTATTGGCCATACTTTAAGCAATTGGATGGAATACCTAAATTACTAACACATATGTTTAAGTTCTACTGTCTATGATATTTGGATCTTGTTGTCTGTACACTTAAATAAATAAAAAAGTATGCCACAATATTACCAATTTTCCACGTTTCGTTCACGTCAATTTCTACGTTCATCAATAAACTTGTATCAAATAAATAGTCATATGTTTTTCCAGCGAAGAAATTCACCAATAGACGTAACGGCACGGTCGGCTTCAATCAAAAATGATTGGAAACAATCGGCCAAGTGGGTGATAGTACACGAACTATGAAGGGTTCCGTCGAGACAACGAACTTCTGTTGTTTCCCTCATTCGGTTAATTAAGAAATTCAAAGGTTAGAAATCCAACAATATATAGAATAGAATCCCTAAGTGTTGCAGATGAGAACCACTTACTTTGCTTGCAGTGCTGTGGGAACCCTTAGATTGTGGATTGTAAATCACATTAACTGGCAAGATTTCTTAATTGGCTAGAAGATAGTTAATTGTGTATTTGGAAAACACTTGTAAATTAACGAAAAAACAGGAAGGTCCGCATCACGGTGTGTGCGGTGTAGGAAGTTGCACTTACTGTCCGCGTGAGGGCAGCATCGGCGTCGATAGCTCACACAGGCTGTTGATGCATTTGTAAATTTACAAAAATTGGAATTTGTGAAGTATGCGGAAAAATTAATAAATATTACGGACCAGACGATATAATTAAGTCTCACTTCTGGCACGATAATTAGCCACCCTAGATCACTACTTGGACATGTGCATCGGATCAAAGCCAGAGTGAGACAAACAAACGTAATGAAAACATAATCTTTTTATCTTTACTATAATAATGTTACAACTCAGGTCCCGACAAAAACAATATCCACCTACCTGCATATCTGAAAAAATCATTTTATTGCCTATCGGCATTTAAACATGAATTTGAATTGAATATTTGTGATTCTTTTATGATCGTCTTCTTTTTGTTTACTTATTTATTGGCATACGTTTCTAGAGAATAGCCCATTATATTATTGTACTCGTTTATGGCTGATTGCATCCGGCTCAGTAGCCAGGTGTTTCGGATTACGTCAACTACTATGCGGGTGCGCTGCATTGATGCAGTATAAAACTGGTTAAGGGAGGGGGCAGTCAAGCGATGATTGCAATACGGGCGTGACCTGTGTACATAACGAGAATCTAATAGTGATGGACTTTGCACGTTTTATTGATTTACGACCTTGTGCATTACGTTTGGATTTGTTGTGTTCCGTTATATTTGTACCTGAGTTATATGTGTTTGTATAGTTCTAATAAACTGTATTATAATGCCAACGGCATTCTAATTTGGCATTTTAAATCCCGCTAACTCGTAACAATAGTTATGGGACCCTAAAAGAAGATAGGTACGTATCAGGAAATTCTTTCCACAATCATCAAGTACAGCGATCGATGGAATTCAATTACATGAAACATTCAGATAATTTAGATTGCAGAATAAAAGAGAAAGAAAATAAATAAATTTCCCCAAAATTGGAAAAACAAGGAATTATTGGTATTGTCAGGGGAGCCCGAACTTATTGAAGGAAATAAATTTTCTTCGATGAGATCCAGTTTTCTAGATAGCAAATAGTTGGAAATAGACAGAAATTTAATGAGATGCTTATCCATGTAACAACAGAGAAATAATACAAAACACCCCACAGCCATGTAGTAGGTAGATGCCCGTCTTCATGGCTACCACTCCTGGTCTAGAGTATGTCGCCATAACAACCTTAAGTTGTGTTTAGGTTTGGATTTAAGTCTCTCTTTAAAGAGCGGCTGCACATTGGAAGCACCTTTATTTGTATGATATAATATATATTATTATTATTAACATAGCAGCTCACTCCAGCATCTTATACTATATTTTTATAGCGTTTTTATCTTGCCAAGCATGTAAGAATTTTATGGAGGTATGTTACAGTATAAAATTTTAGCACGTCATGTCATTATTATAATAAATATAATAATATGTTTCTTTCCTTTTATTGCATCTTTGTCTTACTGAATGCACTGTTCGCTCAACTCTATTAATTCTTCGAAAATTAATTATGTAACATATTTCTATATAAAACTAGCTGTCCCGGCAGACGTCGTCCTGCCCGGTAAAAAATAGGGGTTGATCGTAGAGGGTTGAAAATCTAGGGTTGTATGTATTTTTGTATGTTGTATCATAAATAAATAGAAATTAAAAATTTTGTATAAAAAATAAATAAAAAAATTTAGGGTTGGACTACCCCTAACATTTAGGGGGATGAAAAATAGATGTTGGCCGATTCTCATAGATACCGGATAAGCACAAAAAATTTCATCAAAATCCGTCAAGCCGTTTCGGAGGAGTATGGCAACGAAAACTGTGACACGAGAATTTTATATATTAGAAGATGTATCAAAAAACAAAATTGGGGTTAATCAATTTTTAGTTAGACGTGTTACTGGGGAGTTTCTTGCCGCTTCTTCTCCTTAACAGCAATAACACGTTGCGAAGCGGCGTACATAGACTAGGAAGTAAAATTAAATTTTAACCTATATGTATGACCATCAAAAAGCGCTCTCCCATGGAACTTATTTTGAATTTGATGTTACAAATATCTATTTGCGATGGTAACTGGTTTCCATCGGGTAGACAGTCTGCCTGTCTGCTCAGAATCTCGGAAGCTTTTGTCTGTTTTCTGTATCGACAGATTTTATCACGTATATGGACAACTCAGATTGAACCTTGCTTATTATGTATCAACAAAATATTCCATGTACGTGACGTAACAAGTGGCATTTCAAAAGTAAGGTTACTCCGTCAAATGCAAGATTGAGAATTATTATTTCGCTCTGGGGAATACGAAACTGCGAAAGCGGCAACGAGCCAATGACACAGTGCACCCCGAGCCACTCGGGAGACATGCTTCTTCGTATACCCCGTGAATTTGATATGGTCGGCTTAAGATACACGAGGAAGCGTTTATTTATTATACTAGCATGTGTCAGCAAAACTTCGTACGCGTTGTCATAACAACGACGATGTCAGATATACTCTACGTAAGGATAAGTTTAGTATTTAAATTAGAATAAATTAATATAATAATTATTCGTAAGTCACATACAATAGCAAATAAGCGTATATAGATTCTAAGAAATTTTTTCAAAATTAAGTTGTAAAAAAGGTTATGGAACTTGAGTCCCTAGAGTTGTTATATAAAAAAAAATCCTTCTTCTTTAACGTACCTATAACTACATTTGTATTTATTTATATCTATGTTTGTACAATATCTTAGCCAAATTATTTATTAAATATTTAATAACTTTTAAATAATATTTTTACATGCCGACAAAAAGAACATCTGCCTGCCATAAACCTGATTTATTACCTTTACCGCATTTGGACTTCTTTTGTTTGCTTTGTGTTTAAATTTGTAATTAAGAAAAACATTATATTGTTATTGTACTTGTTTTATGGCAGTCATAAGGCAGGTTTTTCGAACTAATTCTTGGAAATTATTGTCTTGCGTCGAGGCATACTGTATTTGTACAGGATAAAAGTAATGCCCGAACGGAGGGGCGAGGCAAGCGAGGATTACGATACGAGCAAGACGTACATTCGATAATCGATATAGTGTCAGATTTTGCGCGTGTTATTGAATCGTGCACTTTGTACTGGTTGCTTCTAGTTATTTTGTACCTGTGTCATACGTGTTTGTATAGTTCTAATAAACTTTATACTAATTTCAATGGCATTTTAATTCGAGTTCTACGCTCGCAGCAGTATGTATGTCAATCAACTAAATCTAGATATGTCAAATACGCATTAACTAACAAACATCGCTATCATTAATACGATAGCGTGGTATATACATATTACATTATATATACTTATTCAAATGTCATAACATATAATATAATATGCAGTTCTTGTGAATTCAGTCCCAGTACAGATACAAATGTCAAATTGTTGACATATATTGTTCAATGCTCCTAAGGCCTGTTTCATGGTCGACTTATTAAGCAAGTTTTATCCACTCGCTCTCGGATTATATACATACATACATAACTTCACGCCATGTCCCTTGCGAGGTAGGCACGAACAACAGAGCGCCATTCAGGTTTATTCTTACACACCTCACTTGCTTCTTTGACATTCTTAGCTCTTGTCATGCACGCTCGTCTGTTCTTGAGGCTCCTGACATCACCTTCTGCTAATACACGATCAATTTGATCATGGAAGGTGTGTCGTGGCCTTCCGCGACTTCTGCATCCATCCACTTTTGCATTGTATATCTGTTTAGTGATTCTTTCATCATTCATTCTTTCCACAAGCCGGAACCATTATGTTCTTAATAAAATCCAGTTTAATCAAGCTGTTCGTACTTATTTTTGCCCTTACCGTTTATACTGCGTCCCTAAATTTACAAGCGATTATTATTTGTTGAAACGCAAGCTCGTGCATTGTGCCTTTGGTACCAAGCATAAACTGAAGTGTTCACTGCATATCCCGGACATTGCGCTGCGATACAAAGGAGCTAAATGCAAGCACAGCCGCGGCTTATCTGACTCCTTTGCCTGCACTTAACATTATGTTACGAATAACTCGAATGCTTGTTGTCTTGGTTGACTATGTTTAACTTTTTAGTTGCAGTTTCTAGGTGTCTTCAGTCACCTCTTGTCTGCTATTTCCCTATGGCGTTTGATTCATTTGATGGTTTCAAAACCCTGAAAATATTCTTACATATTTTAACTTAGTTAATAATACAATAGCTGTTAGTCTTTAAATAACACATGTCTCAAAATAAAACTATTTAAAAAAATATTTTTCTTTTAATCCATATCTTTATTATTATGAAATGAAACTAGGACCATAAATACGTTTATGTATCATATTAGGCTTAAAGACCTAGCTGCCAAGCTGTAAACTCGAAAAAAATATGTATGATATTTCTTAGTTAACAAAAATATTAAACTAGTAATTTTTGTTTAATTTGTATATATGTATGTATGCTATATATATAGTTAGTATTACTGTATTTTAAATTTAGTTTTTGTACAATACCTAAGTTAGTATCTCTTTTTAAGAGATACGTTGAACATAATTCTTCGGAAAAAGAAAAATTACAATTTGTTTGAACAAACATATCTTCATCTCTGATCAGTTCATACAAACCGCCAAGAATAAAAATATGAACAAACATTTGTTGCCAATGTTTGAAAAAATCAAAACTACCCACATTTTCATATTATTTTTATAATTGGGATGTTTTGTTGATAATTTAAATATTAATATTTCAAAAACAACGAGAAATGAAGGTAGGCAAAAAAATCAGGCTCCAAAATTAATACTCAATATACAACCGGGATTTAGTGCTCGGATAATAATAATTGGGTGAATATAATTTAGCCAAAGCGTAATATCTACCGCCTTATTCACATACAGTTAAAGTGAATCCCCAAAAGTCTTAAATAAGGCACATTCTACGTCTTTCCTTATCTTGCCAAAGATAACATTGTCGCCTCCCAGGTCCGCTTATTACAATTGCATCTACTTACTGCGCTTTGTTCTTGCTTGAGAAGTAATTAATGTTATGTTTTGGTTTAAAATAAATAAATAACACTTTGTTGAACACCAAAGCATAGATAAACAGAAATAGAAAAAATACAGGAGATACTACAATGGACGGCTTTATTGCTAAAAAGCCATCTCTTCCAGCAAGCCTTTGCAGGGGTTGATCGATTGGCCTCACTAAATGAGTGACTGGCTGATATATCAATGCACAGCCCAAACTACTGGGTCTAGTCAACTGAAGTTAGAAAATAAGAAAGGATTTTTGAAAATTCAACCCCTAAGGGAGTGCAAAAGGGGAAAAGTTTGCATGAAATTACAACAAGGTCAAAGTAAAAAGTGCGAGATTTTATATACCTTCTTCCAGTTAGAAGCGTACACGTGTTTCAGCCTTTTTAGAAATTCGACCCCTAAGGGGGTTTAAATTGAAAAGAGTTAGCTGAAACTAAGACCGCACTGAATGGGAATAAAGCAATCGCTACCAAGCTTTTTCAGTAATGATTCATACAAATAACCCTGCTAAACCTTGTATTAGTATAAACTACATTAAAAAAGACGAATGTATGTAAGTAATAATTATGACTTTGAAAGAAGAAATAATTGTTTTATTTAGAAAAAATATATGCTGTAACTATAGTGAGAAAACTAAAATCAATGAAACAGTAAGTTCTAAAATTGGACCCAGACCTAATGCTGGTCAGTAACACCAGCGCCGTTTTTCTGAGTCACAGAGGACAATACAACACAAATAATATAAAATTGATTTAGTTAAATAAGATAAAAATAAAACATATTAATGGACAATTTTACATCAAAATAATAATAAACTTCCCGCAGGGCTTTATAACGAAGCCTGTGTGAGTAGTGACACCTCGGATCTGAGTGGAGATCGCGAGATCTGAGACTTAAGCTCCAAGGGTAGAAGTGATGAATGACCTATCGTCAGAAGTAGCTCCGGTGACCCTACAGCCCACCAGTTCACACCCCTTAACCACTCACACCCATGTTGTCTCTATGTTATATGGCATTTTCTGGGCGCATGCAGGGAGTGGCGAGTCACCATCTGCCCATTTTTCCATGTTCCCCGAAGCGACAGGCAGACGCCATAGTCCCATATTCCCAGACCCTTAGTACCACTAGCAGTTCACCCCGATAGCCCGGTACTTTTTGTTATCATTTCGCACAATAGTCCTACACTTACCGGGGCTTGTTCTTGGGTGTATTTTTTATGGTGGTCACGACACATTTACATCAAATTTGTCAAGAGGCATCTACGTGTTGGCCATCTCATGACTTCACGCAAGACCACCAAAAGTCGGACCATTAAAAAAAATGGAACACATACCTAATGAGATACAGTCCCAACAAAACAAGTAAATTAAATAAACAGTGTATTTCGCCGCTTCCTCTCATTTAACAGTAATTAAAATTGCTTTGGAAGCTGTGGTAGACTCTTGACTCTGAATAAGTAATCTGTAGGAAGATAAAGACATTAATTTTCACCATCAGTTTTCACTACAATAACTAACTAGTCTCAAACATTAACACGTCTAGATTTCTGTAGCGTACTTTTACCACTTAAAACCGCGTTCTCGTTTCTCGCATTTTCGCTCGCTTCTGGAAACCCAGTTGGATTTTTATGTAACCCATTGAAGCAGTTAAGAAGCCGCAAGTGGAATGAAATAAGACGCATACCTGTTATTGGCCGAGTGAGTCTTGCCACTTCGGTATTAATGAGATTTCTTGTTCCTGCCGACGATTTAAATATTTTATTGCGTAGGGATGGGAGCGAACCGCGAGCGATCGTTAGATCTGTGTCTAAGTGGGAGGTAAAGAGAAAGAAAAAAAACTTGAGAGGTGTCAAGGGACATCCGGATGGAACGAAGTTCCTTTCGATTAATTAGTGAAGGAATTGTAATATTTTTTTTAATAACAAATATAATGTAATATAAACTTAATCAGTAGGCTCAATTTTAGTAAAACACGCGCACGCCGCACGGCTTACAATAATAGCAAAAAGTGTCGTTACAACTTTTGGTCTTAGTTTTTTCCGTCTAGCCCCCTTTCGCAACGCGCGATAAGGAACTTCGTTCCAATTATTCAACTTAAACGAAACAACTTGATTGATCATTTCTATTTAATTAACTTCCCACCCATTTAATATAATACAAATATATTATCCGTGCAGGAACAGAGAAATGATAAATTTCCTGCGGCCTGTCGTAAGAGGCGGCAAAACAACCCACAGCCCGGTGGTAGGGCATTTGCCCAACTGGATGGCTACCACCCCTGGTCTGAAGTATGTCGCCATAAAAACCATGAGTTGTGTTCCGGCATTAGTGACCAGGTTCCAGTCTCCCTTAAGAGAGAGGCAGCGCATTTGTAGCACCTTTAGTACTGCGAATGTACATAGGCGATGGTAATTGTTTTCCATCAAGTGGCCGTCTGCCTATCTGCTGAACTCCTGCAATAAAAAAAGAGAAAAAAAGAGAGCTAGGTTTGTTTGCTGAATAGTTTCTTGCGCCGCTTCTTCTCTTCAAGCCACAACATGTTGTGAAGCGGTGGTAAATTAGATTAGGCTTCCATAGAGTAAATAATAAAAATAAACAAATTTAATATTGAATAATTAAAATTGACAAGTTGGCGGTAGGTTAAATGAACTTTAACAATACTTATTGACACTCGACATCTTTGTCTTCCGTGATCACATCTACGAAAAAGTGGCCGAGACGTCGGAATAATAAAAATCAAATAATTTACCGCGCTTAAAACCGTTAAAACATAGTTTTATTAGCGGCCTTTTTTGTGTGAATGGACAATCAGATTTTACCCAATTCAATTGGCAAATCTGATTGGCAATTGTATAGTGCGAAAGGGGCTTAAAGCAATTTTGTGTTGCTTAAAACCTAAACTTGATATCTAATAAAAAAGTATTAATTCGATCCGGGACAAAAAAACGCATCCATAGTATATACTCTAAAATTATGCCGCCTCTCACCACCTCTAGTCTAATTATGCCTCTCATCCATGCGGCCGTAACGATTTTTTCGTGACAGAAAAAATCCTAATACCCCCCCCCCCGTCTATATAGAAGTTTAACTTCAATAAAATTGCACCGAAATTTCTATATGTCCCATCACTAAAGGCGTGTGCAACACATTCTCGGTCCCGATGGGTTCGGTGCGTGCGTTTTATAACCCACTCAACTGTTAAAGTGCCGGGTCGGCTTCTAATCTCCCAGTAAGATACACAATCTTGACTTCTAAATACTTAGGCCGTTTTGATAGGCTCTTGCTCTTGTAACAGAAACAATCAAAACTGACTCTTAATTAATGGTCAGGTAACCACTTTCCATCCGGTGGGCCGTCGGCCAGTCTGGAAGCTACACAACAAAAAACTAGAAGTGAAACAAAGTCTGAAGGGATTCTAAATTTCGTGACGTCACCATATTTTTTATTTCTTTTATTGCATGTTC
Source organism: Dendrolimus punctatus (assembly GCA_012273795.1). Classification (NCBI taxonomy): domain Eukaryota; kingdom Metazoa; phylum Arthropoda; class Insecta; order Lepidoptera; family Lasiocampidae; genus Dendrolimus; species Dendrolimus punctatus. The sequence continues at coordinate 19,835,178 of CM022543.1, forward strand.
AGCAGACAGGCAAACGGCCCAATTGTTGGAAAGCAGTTACCATCGCCTATGGACATTTACAACACCATAGGTGCTACAAATGCGCTGCCGCTCTCTTAAGGGAGGCTGGAACCTGGCCACTAATGCCGAAACACAACTCAAGGTTGTTATGGCGACGTACTTTAGGCCAGGGGTGGTAGCCATCCGTTCGGAGAAATGCCCTACCACCTAGATGTATTGCTGGAGAGTGTTTTGCGGCTTCTTCTGCTTAACAGCAATAAGTTGCGAGGTAGTGTACATAGACTTACAAGTAAAATTAAAATTTAACTTATATGTATGGTATGACCTTCAAAATGTGTTGTCCAGTAGAACTTATTTTGAATTTGAATATGTTATTTCTAAATTTATTAATAATACGCATTTGGCCACATTATTTTGACATTGTCGCAGTTGCGACCCCATCATAAGGGCATGTCAAAATTCCATCGAGTATAACTCGTGAAATATGTATTTTTCCATATAAACAAGTATCCCGCGTTTTTAATACTTAATAGATTCAAATATTTGCGTACCTCCCTTATGTCCCGGAAGGTACCTATTACAAATTTATGAGTGTAGCCGCAGGGCGCGTATGTATACGAGGGGAGATAAAATTGCTTAAACAAACAATGCTACTACAAATGTTGGCTAATGAAATTCTTGTGGACAAGTTTTCCTCTTCTAACTTTTAGATGTTGACTCGTACATTTGCGCGTTATTGAGATTATACCGCACTCATAGAGAGTTAATTGCCCATTATAGAGTTTTTAAACCGACTTAAAAAAAGGATGAGGTTTCCAATTGATCTTTTATTTATGGCAGGAGTTCAGCAGACAGGTAGACGGCCCACTTGATGGAAAGCGGTTACCATCGTCACCATCGGTTATCATCGTGTAAATATTTTATGAATATTCAAATATAACTTTTTGTTTCTGAACCGATTTTGATCATTCTATTTGCATTGAATTTAGTAAATCTTCAGAATAATTTCATCATTTTTGTTATTACTACTTAATATAATATACGTAACTAAAAATTGAAAAAAAAACTAGGTAAACAGATCGACTCCAAAAGTAAATAAAATACATGTTTTTACATCTTGAAATCGGTGCCCAATAAGATATAAAAAAACAACAACAAATTTACAAAGTATAGTATTTTTTGTATTTTACTTCGCACCGACTTCGATATGTTGTATAAATATTTATTTTTGCCTTTTATTTACTCTTAAAATCTTTTTTTTATACTAAGTTAGTTTAAAATATATAGTATAGTCGTTTTTATAATTTATTTGTTTTAAAACCATAAAAATTAAGAGAAAAATTTGAAAATTCAGTCTACAATTGGTAGAGAAATCGCGTCGTATGCATATAAAAAATTTACGCGCTTGTAGAAAATGTAATATCTACACCCGTAAACAAGCTTTTTTCGAGGAATTTAGACACACGGCTTTTGATTTTCGATTTCCGGGAATGTGAGTAATGAAAAAAATGATAATTTGTTTTAAATTAACGGAGATACTGTGTTACGAAGTGCATTAACAATTTTAGTGGGTTTCTCTAAATCACTAAAATCCTCTCATCAGATACTGACATGGTGACTATGGGAAAATATTGAAAATCAGTTCAAAATTGACGGAGAAATTGAGTAACACACGTATAAAAAAACATAGACTAATGAGGACTTCCCCGTTTTTGAAGTCGGTTAAAAATAATAGTAAATAACAGTACAATTTTCACAACACTTTCATAGTATTGAATCATAAAGAAACACAAAATCAACAGCGATACTTACAAAATCTTTGCAAATGAAAGCCTTTACAAATAATAATATCATCCAGTAACTTCGTATAAGATTATAATTTGAATGCGAGTTTTGGAGTTAAGCAAAACAAAATTTTGAAACAACCCAGATAAGTGGGGGGGAGTTGGCTGCGAAAACAGTGTTAAAGGAGGCCTGTGAGGCCATAACAAACTCGGAATAAGATTTTGATCAAAATCGTTTTTTTTATATTTTGTGGCCACACATCAGGCATCAGGCGACAGATAAGAATTTCTAGTGAAACGTAACAAAAGCGTTAAAAACTAGTTTTAATAGATTTGTTATTCGTAAAATATAATAAAAAAATAGCTAATTTTAACCGCTACGCCAAGAAACTATATAGCTAAGAGAAAGTTATGAATCTCTGTGGGGTTTTATGAAAATCATGTAATTAAGGAAGAAATCGCGAGAAAAAACATTATATTAATTATTTAAATACAGTAAATACATTTGGAGGACATAGTGGGCTGTACATTCATAGGTCATTGGTTCGTATCTTACTCGAAGGATTACTTAGTACTTTTAAATAATTAAATATAGTAAATAAATTTGGGAACATAGTGAAAAGAAGTCATTTTGGGTTGGTGGCGTTTGCGAAAAATGTTGTCACACATAAAAAATGATCTAGTGTCGCCAGACAAAATCATAAAAGTATCAGAATATTTTACAAGTTGAACACATTATATTTGAAGGCATGCAGTATTTTAATTGCCGGATGAGCTATAAAAGTGTATAAATATATTTTTCAATATTAAACTCAAGAATCTTTAACTTTTATCAATAAAATGAACCTAGATTAAAAGTACATGTAAAGTTTAAAAAAAATATGTACATCACAAGATTTTACATTGAATTTCTTGATACAGAAGTTAGTAGTTAGTAATTATATTTCATCAAATTTATAAACGAACTAAATGTTCTAATGGGAAATATGAGGCGACAAAACAACCCACAGCCAGGTGGTAGGGCATTTGCCCGACTGGATGGCTACCACCCCTGGTCTAAAGTATGTCGCTATAACAACCTTGAGTTGTGTTCTGGCATTAGTGGACCAGGTTTCAGTCTCCTTTAAGAGGGCAGCAGCGCATTTGTAGCATCTTTGGTGTTAATGTCCATAGGCGATGGTAACCGCTCTCCATCAAGTGGGCCGTCTGCCTGTCTGCTGACCTCCTGCAATAAAAAAAAATGTTATTTTAAATCTTTTTAATATGAAATGAAATCCGATGAATTGAACGAATAAATATAATATAAATCTAGCGCTCTATAGTACGGAGAAGCTAAATTCTGTATCAACTTAGATAGGGTATAAGAAGCAGCTACGATTTTGCTGTGAAAACAGCGTTAAGGAAATCGTATGGCCATAAAACGAGCTGTGAAAGTTAAGTTATAGGAAACGTAGATTCAGTACTATCTGATGTGTCTCAACATGGCTATCATAATGAAATGCATTTCATGATACATTTAAACCTTCTTTTCAATCTTTTAAGCAGGTGCCCAGCTACATGTTCTTTCAAACGTGGTTAACGTCATCTATGGGGAACGTCGTCATCTAACTTAAGAAGAGAGAAAAGAACATGAGATATAAATAGAATGAGACAAATATAAAGAAAATCAAGTTGTAGCTAGACGTGTTGCTGGGGAGTTTGTTGCCGCTTCTTCTCCTTAACAGCAATAACACGTTGCGAAACTGTGTACCTAGACTAGGAGTTAAATTAAATTTTAACTTTCAATTTGTATGACCTTCGAAAAGTTTCCTCCAGTGGAACTTATTTTGAATAAATACTTTTGAATTTTAATATTGTTACTATCAGTTAAGAATGAGGTCGTGTAACTTGGCGCTGGCACCATACAAAGTTATTTTTGAATTTTCTTTTTGACACCACTAATCTTTTTTGTTCTGTGTGACTGTCAAACGTGTTTGTCGTCTAATTGTGTGACATTAAGGTTATATTATCTTTATATTGCTCATTATTTATATTCAATTACATGCCCATTGCTGATTTCAAATTTCTACCCTATCTACTAGGTGAGATAGTAATAAATGAACCGCGCGTTCCGTGTTCTTTTACGTTTGTCTTTAGGTTTGGTGTAAGACCACGAATATACAGCGTGTTTCATTTCAAATGACAATAAATGATAACTTTAGCGGTCGTACTCCATACAAATTTTTTGGTACCATTAAATCAACCGTAATGTCAAAAATAAAATTTTGAAATTTCCGAACAAATTAATTACAATAAAAAGGGAATAAAAACAGAACATCTTGTAAATATTGGTTCGCGAGCGAGAGCGTAAGAATGAACAACTTCCGCGTTTAATGATGAAGAGACGAGCTGGAAACATGATACATTGGTCACTAACCTACCGATTTAGACACAATAACTGATACATGTTGTTGTAATATTCTGAAATGAAAAATGAGGTCCTGTGGCTAAACCAAAGAAGCTACCTTGATTCATTTTTGTATTTGGGCAGAGTACGTCACGAAGAAAACGTGGTCTGATTTATTGTCGTAAGGTCTGAAACACGCTGTATACAAAACTAATGTTAAAAATAATCGTTTGTACGTAGTCTCTTATTCAATGGCCCCACAACTCTTCAGTCGCTCGTCTGTTGACTTTCAATGTGCTATGAATAATGTTCTGCGGAGGCTTTTCTTATTATATTACGGGCAGCCAACGATATGCCGAGCCACTTCGATTTTACGGTCAATAAATAACACTAAGTATAGTACTTTCTTAAGTATTAGTAACTAGTACACGTAATTAAAACTTAACGGTTTTAAGTGCAGCATTTTAATTGATTTCTAATTCCGACATTTCGACCACTTTTCGGTAGTCGTGATCACGGAAAACAAAGATGTTAAGTGTCAAAAAGTAATATTAAAGTTTTATTTAGCCTACCGTCAACTTGTTCATTTTATTTATTTAATTTATTTTTTGTTTATGGTTACTATTTACTTTATGGGAGCTTGATGTAATATACCACCGCAATAAAATGTAAAGTTCAAAATAGCTATAAAAATCTTTATATTAAAACAACAAGATAAAATATATATATAAAAACAAACATAGATAATAAGATTATATATAATAAGGTAATTATAATAAGATTAAATTTATAAATATAAAAAAATGTATTAGAGTGTATAATACATTAAAGAAAGAAACACTAAAGAGAAACCTTGTTTCTTAAATTATGAAAGGGGCGGAGACAAGTAAAAAATTAAAAAATATATCATTGCTGCTAAGTAGTGTAGCGTGGAGAAGTCTTAAAAAATCAATTTCTGAAGACAACTTTATTGTAAGACAGTTCTTACAAGATTTAATTAATTACAATTAAAGTAAAAAATAACTTAATACTAATTATTCGCTGATACCTGGTCAGCAGGTTGATGGGCAGCGGTGTGTCCACCGTTTGTGGCTTGAAGAGAAGCAGCGGTGAAGAAAACTATTCAAAAAGATTCCCAGAAGATTTATATATCTAACCTTTTAGTTTGAGTGGCACTAGAAAAATATACTACCGTCTACCGATAAGACATACTAAAAATACATATTGCAACACATCGTCAATTTCTTACATGTTTGACAAAAACAAAACGTTACGCAGGAGATAGTATAAAAATACAAAAATAACACATGCAGAGAACTGCACCCTTTTTGCAATGCCCCATCTCTGCTTTAGGATCCCATAAAGTCTACTTAATATGTAAGTCTATGCTCAAATATAAACTCCAAACCCCAAACTCGTAATATGCTATATCCAACAGAACCCGTACTCGCGTTTATGATTCGCACCTGACTAGAATATTCTGGAATTTAACATAGCAGTACGAAAATATTGGCTATTTTTAGAGGGAATGAAACAGCTAAAAAGTAGATACGATCCTATCCTATAGTATTTTCTTAAGTTGTCGCGACTACTATAGATAAATTAAATTAGCTTCAAGACGTTTGTAGTTGTGTACGGTTAGCACATAAATAAATACACTGAAAGAAAGAAAAAAAAATCTTTATTTGAAGAAATAGTGACGTAATTATATTCTTTATACATTACTAAACACAGAGCATATGAGAATTTATACGCCGCATTTTCAACAAATAAAGCTTACACTCGGCATATTGCTGTGCCGGAATTATATCCGACATAATGCTGAAACCAATGTTTTTCATATATTTATATTATTTCTGTACGAAGGTATGAAACTAATAATATTAAACGATATTAAAATAATAAATATTAGTATTAAACATAATTTTTAATACTATATTTCTTCAATTCCAGACATTTCTTACTTATCTTCATCCTCACTTTCATTTCATGAATCATTTGTGGTAATTCTAATTTGTTCTGATATTGTATCTAAAGCCTCATCCCTGCCCTGAAATTTATTTTTCTCTTCGATAGCATGTAGAAAAACATTTTTCCATCCCTCCTCCGTTTTTCAATTAGCAATGTAAATAACAATTATTTATTTGACTTTTATCAATGATTTTAGATTGTTAATATTTAATCTTCAAAATGTAACGGACCTCTTTTTGACGACTGTACAAGGAAATTAAATTTCAAGTTTAGAATTTCCTGTAAATATACAAATACTACAAACGCAAAAACGTCTAAGCTATTTTATCTGTACACGTTTCAGTAGTACTTTTCGAAACGTCGGAATAAAAACAAATAAAATGCCGCACTTAAAACCGTTAAAACGGAATCTTAAAGATAAATCATATTTTTAAAATCATATTTTTTAAGTAAATAAGAGTAAGTTTGGAAGCTTCTTTAAAGCTGTAAAGAATCTTTCAGATATACCCTAACTGAATATGAATAATAAATTCAAATATACATAGTTCCATTTTTTTTATTGCATGATTTCAGCATACAGGCAGACGGTCCACCTGATGGAAAGCGATTGCCATCGCCTATGGACACTTATAACACCGAAGGTGCTACAAATGCGCTGCCGCTCTCTAAACACGACTCAAGGTTGTTATGGCGACATACTCTAGACCAGGGGTGGTAGCCATCCAGGTGGACAAGTACTCTACCACCCGGCTGTGTGTTCTTCTGTCACCTTTTACAACAGGCCGTATGGAACTGTATAATTTATTCGTGCCTCCACGGATAGAAATATTTGTATCGAGCTTATGTAAACCTTTAACCAATAGTTAGGTAAATGAACGGTTAGTGACATAAAGGAACCGGCCATAAATCAGTGAGTCAACACCTCATTATGGATATTCCGACATGCATCGATAGACTGTGCTTCCATACATGTAAAGTAGGACTGGGATTTCCATGGATATGGTCAGTGGTGTATTTCGAAAGGGTGAATATGATTTTGACAACTCATCGAGCTGGAATGTGAGGGTGTTACGCATTTCATACAGTTTTTGGCGGGCTTCGGTTTTTATGGACTTTTGTTGATTTTGGCTTCAACGCCTTGGGTATTGATTTTACCAATGTCGCCGTAGGTACGAAAAACGACAGGTGCCAGGATGTCTATCACGACATAGATGTGATGGTAGAAGGTTTATTTAATTATTTATAATATACTTTATTGCACACAACTTATAAATAATACTAAAGTCACAATGTAATAGAATTAAAAAAAATAAAAACTAAAAAATAAAAATTAACATTGACAAAATCAATTAATATTTATTTTTAAATTTTTAGACTTAGTTCAGTTTTTGTTTTGTGTAAGAGTTTATAGTTGATTTTCAGGGTATATATATTAATTTAAGAGTGTACTAGTATACTGGATATCATGCCTGAAGCATTAGATCGAGAATTTCATAATATTTCATAGTTATAAATGTAGCATACAGACCCATTATTCGTCTAAGATCCCTACTGCAGCTAAACATAAAAGCTGACCTAGAAACGGCCGGACCGATTTTGATAAAACATGTTCAAGGACCATCGCTAGATAACCTGCTTGTAGGAAACCTACATAGACACTGGCTGTATGGAAGCTTAAATATTTTATAATAATTTGTGTATGTATGATGAAAGAATGACTAAACAGATATACAATGCAAAAGTGGATGGATGCAGAAGTCGCGGAAGGCCACGACACACCTTCCATGATCAAATTGATGTGTTAGCAGAAGGTGATGTCAGGAGCCTTAAGAACAGACGAGCGTGCATGACAAGAACTATGAATGTCAAAGAAGCAAGTGAGGTGTGTAAGAATAAGCCTAAATGGCGCTCTGTTGTTCGTACCTACCCCGCAAGGGACCTGGCGTGAAGTTATGTATGTATATATGTAAAACTATGTCAGTCAGTTGCCATTGAACTGTTGATGTGAAATATTTACTGGCATTCAATTAATACAAACTACAGTGCAAGTGAAGTGCAGTTTTAATTTTATATATGTACGCGCATACATCAGCTAAGTACAGTCTGCTAAAATATAAGTTTTAAACACAGCTTTCAAATGTAAAAAAACGCATCCAAATCTGTTCACCGTTAAAGAGCTACGGTGTGGGTGAAACTTATAACACTCCTCTTTTTTGCGTCGGAAGTTAAAAAAGTGTATAATTAAATAATAAATAATTAAGTGTAAAGAGTAGATTGATTGGTCAATGAGTGGATTTATTGGTAAACGAGTGGATTGATTGGTGTAGATTGATTGTTAAATGAGTCGATTGATGGGTAAACGAGTGGATTGATGGGTAAACAAGTGGTTTAATGTGTAGCCTTGTCGCCGGACTGTCACCACTCATTTTTCAGTGATCTTTTGTGCAGAGTTGTCCCCGGAAGTCACACATACTTCTCCTTGACCATCCCCGTGGTCCAAGGGCATCCCCTTGGGCAAATGTTGGGGGGAATGGGGTTGGATTACCGATGTATTTTTCAATAAAATTCTTTTAATATAAACTTAAAAAATAATCAACCCCAACAAACATTGTTCTTTCATCCGCTATTTCCTTTCCATTATTTCCAAAAAGCCTTGTTTCGTTCAAACATTCATTCTGTTGACTCGTCGGGGTTCGCTCAATCAAATAATTACCAAATATTTGTTAACTTTAATTGGCTTACAAAGAGGGGGCAGGTTCAAAAAAAGAGTTCACTTTTATCGGATTTTTTTAAGCAACAGGTGTGAAGGGAAACGATAATTGATAGTAGTATGAAAGCTACTTTGTTTTGCGCTTTTACTCGTGTTATACTTGATTCTTCGGTTCTATACAGGGTGTTGCCGCCTACAAAACCTATAACTAAAAATTGCGTGAGAACAATATTTAATAATCCATTGAAATCTTACAATTTAAGGACCGAATATTGCATTTTATAGAGGACGCAATTTTATTTTTGGGACATGTGTGTGGGGGGGGGTCAATAGAAACGCGCCTACGGACTCTACCTCATAGGTGGCGGGGAAAACAGGGGACCTTTTCTACCTGCTTAACTTCGATAAGTTAATTTTGGTAAGTTTTATGGTAAAGAAAAGAGTTGGGAATTAATAAACAATTTCTCACTTTTATGCTTATAATTTCTTAAATTTTTAATTTAAGGCAAAAAGTTATAGAAACATATTTGTAGGAAAAACAATTTGCTACAAATTATGACTTCACAAATTTTTTGTTAGAAGCACAGTTTCTGAGATATCGCGAAAAAAGTGTTTTCACCGTTTTTTCCAAGATGGCGGCCGGGGGACAAGGGTGGCGACCCCACAAACTTGAGGTTAAGCTTCTATTGACCCCCCCACACATGTCCCAAAAATAAAATTGCGTCCTCTAAGAAATGCAAAGCTCATGTAAAATTTCAATGGATTATAATGCTTAAGAGGTGAATGAATTTCAACAATTAATAATAATATATAAGCACCACGCGATTCATTCATTAAAAATAACTGATCCCACTACAAGTATAAAAAGTATATGAACATAATAAAAACATATTTTAAAATAGCTGTCATCTTTTTTACAAACTGGGCCCAAGTATGTACAAAAGCGTATCCGTCTCCTTTGCTTTCGTTCCAAAACATCGATGATAAATGCCATAAAACAAGGTTTAAAATTAAACAGCGATGAAAAGTTTTAATGTGTCAGAAACACCGTTTAGGCCGAAACCTCTGGAGTTTAAAATGATAGTCGTTAAAGACTTCACAAACTTCACCGGCAATGATTTCATTAGGGAGTTGTCACTCTTAATCACCTCAGATGGGCTTATTAATTGAGGGGCGGGAATAAGGGGTTGAAACTTTGGATGGGTACTTAATATTCGCGGATTTTGGAAAAATAACTGCGTCTATAGAACCAGTCGTGTCATTTATTTTATTGAAATTTACTACGATTTTACTTTTATTATTTTTATCGTACAGGAATGGAGAAAGAAAACAATTTACTATGGCTGGGCGGCCAGTCTTAAGAGGCGACAAAACAATCCACAACCAGGGTATCTGCCCGACTAGGTGGCTACCACCCCTGATCTGAAGTATGTCGCCATAACAACCTTGAGTTGTGTTTCGGCATTAATGACCAGGTTCCAGTCTCCCTTAAGAGAGCAGCAGCGCGTTTGTAGCACCTTTGGTATTGCATAGGTATGCATAGGCGATGATAACCGCTTTCCATTAAGTGGGGCGTCTGCCTGTCTGCTAAACTCCTGCAACAAAAAAATACTTTAGCTGACATTTTTCTTGACGACGGTGAATGTCTATTCTTGAGACACCATCTTCAGGCCTGAGTAAGAGTAGAAAAGTAAAAATTATCTAATCAGTTACACATTAAGACTTAATTAGTTTTATTGTTCCTGAATTTTCCTGGGATAAAAATATTCTAAGTCCATCCCAGACATTGAACTTACATACATACATACCGAGTATTAGCTAAATTAGCCCAGTAATTTTTCCGTGAAAGAGTAACGGACAGACAAAGCTACTTTCACATTTATAATATTAATAGAAATATCACTTACGTTGAGTCACCCAAATTGGAAAACCGAAGTGTATCGTGTAATTTTAGTATTATACAAAAAACTTTTTTAATTCAAACTGCATAATAACAAAAGCGCCTAACACCCGTTCTCATACAATTGACGACCGCGAAACTCAATTCGCCGCTTCACTTCAATTTCACCCCCATTTTCACCCCCTACTTTGTTCTAATGAAAAATTGCCGCTTCACCGAAAATAAATCCTATAATGAGGTAGAAAACTGTACGAAAAAAGAAGAAAATCTCATGTCTTTTATTTCATCCAATTTAAAAGTAAGTTGATCATTTAAGGAAGGGGATGAAAATGTTAGGGATGACGTATTTTGAATATCTCTTGTAATATCGTTTTTATGTATTTGAATGCAAGTTATGATAGCTTAGTGGCTAGTCACTCATCTCTCTTGTAATCAACTGCGTGGGTCCAAACTTTTGGTCTACTATCTGTTTTTCATAAGTCTCGGAATATTTTTCGGGAGTTTTGCAAATGGGTATTTTTGTACATTTAGATTTGTTTTTCCGAATTTCAACTTTGCCACCTCGAATCTGTGACGCTCGCACCGCCATATTTGAAAATGGCGTTTAATATCAGTTCTTTAACCACATCCTATTACCGACTTAATTACATGTTTAAAAAATTAAAATAGAAAAAATCTTTTACAGGTATATCAATTTTTTTCGTTAAATCATAGTTTCAGTATTTTAAAAAAATGTTAAAGACATAAAAAAGTTCAGGTAATGCAAAGTTTACTGTGCATCGGTTGTACTTAATTTTTTTTAATCGCATAATGAGTTGATAACGAGATATAGTCAAAAAATACCACTAGGCGCCATATATACGCGAGCGGCGGTGGTGAAGTTATAATTCGGAAAAAGCACATCAAATTCAAATTCAAGTTTTAACTCAACATCAGTTCCACTGGAGAACACTTTTTAAAGGTTATACATATAAGTTAAATTTTAATTTTACTTCCTAGTCTATGTATACCGCTTCGCAACGTGTTATTGCTGTTAAGGAGCAAGAGCGACAAGAAACTCCCCAGCAACATGTCTAGATAAGAATTGATTACCACATTTTTTAAAAATAAATTTTATACAGAAATATGTTACACATATACTTTTCGAAGAATTAATGGAATTGTAGCAAACAGTGCATACTCAGTAAGACAAAGACGTTATACAATAAAATAAAAGAAAAATATTCATCAAATTCTATAAGCTTATCCGTTTTCAAAACTCCCGGAAAATATCCAAGTAACCCCTTTTTTCGAACAAAATGACTGTACTGCGAATACTCGTACACATACATGTACGGCCTTTAAAAATGTCCTGGGCTTAGCGTGGTCTGTACTTGAGCGACACAAGCAAGCACTGCGTGTCACGGAGATGATTATGCTGCGATACATGTGCGGAATGACGCGGTAAGACCGTGTCAGAAACTCCCGCATCCGCGACAGTGTTCATGTCCGTGACATAAAGACATACTGCAAGTGTCGCTTACGCTGGTACGGCCACGTTTTACGGAGATCGGCTAATTACATGGGGAACAAATCGGCCAAAAGGGGAGGGCCAAAAAATGTTGGCTTGACGTTGTGAAGGATGGTCCAAAACGAGGGATGCTGAATATTGGGCGAATTGGAATAGAAAAAGTAGGAAATCGGACCTTGGGCGTTGGAATGAACACTCCGAACGTAACCGGGAATTAACGCTCGGGTGATGATGATGATAAAATAAAATATAAAACCTTGAATTTTAATTTAATGAAACTAAACAGTCGTCACCTACTTCAAAGTAAAAATGTCTTATAATCTTCCACTTTCTTTAATATAGCCTCAGAGAATTACTGATGTATACTGTGTCAACATTCGTTTGAAGATAGCAAAATATACCTTGAGGCTACACTTCGAAGATACCCTATGAGTGTTGAGTAAACATTTTAAACGCATTACAAGTTCGACCCTAAGGCGTGGGCAGACAACTGTTATTTGACGTAATGCTATGCAAATATCTTCACCGTTTCTATTTATTTAACTGTCGATTCGGGGAGTTAGGGTGCGTCGTGTTATATTATGAGAACACTTTGTAACGTTGCACTTGCACCATTAAAAAACGTAAACATAGCCAATGACAGTACTAATGTCAATGTCACTGTCAAGAGAGTTTAAAAAAACGTTGTGACAACGGTTAAGTTTGTAGTTATTTATCTCCAAAGTTGCAGAAAACTAGTATAAATTACCGGCCAAATTTTAAGATTCACTATTATTTTTTTAATTTTTTTCACTTGCCTCTTCATACCCTGTCATTGGCAAAATCAGTGCTACGAGCATTGCAGCCATGAAATTAAAAAAAAAAGTTTGTAGTTTCAAAACTTTCATTACCTTGATTAAACAAGCTAGGTGTTCCCGCTGGGGACCAAGGCTATACTTACTTTGCCTAAGAAAACGATCCAACATATGCCAGACGCGGACAATTACCGATCAGCTAATATTAGAGCTGTGGACTACTCGACTTGAAAAGCTTCTAAGGCTTCGACAGGCCAGTGTACCCTTTTGTGCATAGAAGTCCACGGTTGTCACGGAACAGATTAAATACATTATATGCTACATAATTATGTTCTATAGTTCATTGACCCACCTAAACCTATTCTGTGGCCAACGAGGAGGAGCTGACTTTTCCCTCCACGTCACAACTTATTGAACATTTTTTGCTATATTTTTAAAACATTTATCTGTAGGAACTATTAATGTATTTCGTCTCTTTACTTCAATACCGTGATAAATCCGTAAAGTTATATTTTTAATTTGATCTTCCGTTTTGCTTTCGATATATTGTTTATTTTTCATTGCGTGAGGTCGCCAGACAGACAGACAGCTCACCTGATGGAAACCGGTTACTTTTGCCTATGGTCATTTGTAACATAAAAGTTGGTACCAATGTGCTGCCACTCTCTAAAAGGATACTGGAACTTGGCCAATGCCTGAACACAGGTGAAGGTTGTTATGGCGCCATAGTCCAGACCAGGGGTGGTAACCATCCAGACGACAAGAACCTTATGACCTGAATTCTTTCTCCGTTCCCACACGGATAAAATTAGGTGTATCACAAGTTACGTTTTTATATGGGCAGTTTTTTTTAAATTATTGATTAAATAAAAATGATAATCATTCCTTATTCTTCTTCTGGTAGTCCTTCTTGTAGTAGAAGTTATTTCTGCTTTGTAAAATATTGCACCCTACATTAGAGTATGTATAACAAGAGGGTCATTGTTGCCTGTTTGTGAGATGCCAAGAAGTCCCCTCAAAACTCAGGAACTCCCCTCCCTAAGAGGTTTCAAGGCTAACGCGCCCTCAATAATATAATGTCATATTTTAAGTATCATTTTGATGTTTTTGTTTATTTATCTTTATTTAACATATTGGGGGAAATCTTACTAGCTTTGTTTTAACATCGATATTATGGATACTAATTTCAGATGCGCTTATGTGGTATATTATACCGGTTATTGGTAGCAGTTGCTTCTTTAAAATAAAACTCGATGTGGACTGTATAGCTTATTATTAGAGTTATTTACAATGAAACTATGTGTAAAAGAAATCCTGAAAGTGCGTATTGGTGCTATTGTATGTGAGCAATGTGAAGCGAAGGAGCAAGAGAGTGAGGATTTCCGTCCTCCAAGGCCGCTTCTACATCCCACGTTCTGTCTGACGCCTAGCTGCTAACTGTGCGAGCTATGGGCTTCGACGTGTTGCTTGGGAGCTTCGTCTTTAAACAGCGATAACACATTGCGAAGCGGTGTACATATAATAGTAAGTAGATTTAAATTTTGATTTACATGTATGGACTACAAAAAGTGTTATCATAAGACTAAAACTTTTGAATTTAAATACGATTTTCTTTACTATTTGGATTTGTTATTTTAGTTTGTATTTGCAAGAACTGTGACTTACGAGTGTATAATTTATCAATACCAATTGCATTTTTAATTCGTACATAGTAAATGCGCAAAATTATATTAATTTCATCGTTTACGTCAACTCAAATTCATTTCTACCGGCAAACGAACATCCCGAAAATAAACTCGACGCATCCCGAAATATCTAAAGGAACCTCTTTATCAAATAATAAAAAGTGGGGGACAACAGGAAATATTAAACGAACCATGCCTGGTGGAGGCGACAATAAAAACACGAAAATTGCATAATAACGAATTCGTCCGGAGGCCGGAGGACTGTGAGCGGAGCACTGAGGGCGGAGGGCTAAGGAGGTATAACTCGATAGTCCCCGTCTTGTCGTCTCATAGCTGATGAAACGCTCTAATAACGTTATTTTTGCTACAGTAATTTTGGAGTAAATAACAGTGTAATATAATTTTGCACTGTTTTTAAAGTTTTGAATTCAACATTAAAAATTCATTTGTTTGCTTAAAAACATGGTTCACAAGGATGTCACAATTTGAAAAAAGTACACAACACAACTAAAACAGTCGACGCTCGTTAGATATACTATTATTAATTTTATTAACAAAGCTTTTAACTTTAACATTTTTCTACGACAAAGGATAACACGAAATTTACAGACAACCTATGAAGATATTGAGACATTTTTCTTAGCCTTATCCGTGCAGGAACGGAGAAAGAATACAAATTCCTGCGGCCGGGCGGCCTGTCGTAAGAGGCGACAAAACAACCCACAGCCAGGTGGTAGGGCATTTGCCCGACTGGATGGCTACCACCCCTGGTCTAAAGTATGTCGCCATAACAACCCTTAGTTGTGTTCCGGCATTAGTGACCAGGCTCCAGTCTCCTTCAAGAGAGCAGCAGCTCATTAGTAGTACCTTTGGTGTTACAAATGTCCATAGGCGATGGTAACCGCTATCCATCAAGTGGGCCGTCTGCCTGTCTGCTGAACTCGTGCAATAAAAAAAAATAAAAAAAAAGGCTCTTTTAAACTACATGCCCCAAGTAAATTCCTATTATAATATGCAGTTTAAAAGCAAGGTGTGAGCGACGCGCCTTGCGTTATGACCCGTGAAACTACTTTCAAAGACTTGCACATGCACTTAAGGCACTCTGAAGAGTCAAAACAGGGTTTATTACAGCTGATCCATTGGGAAAGAAAGGATAAGACTAAAAATTAATGCATAAATAAAGCCATAACAGTTGGCCTCTGTGTTTAAATAGCCTTTGCGTGCTTAGTTCATTGGAACACGAAGGTCAAGGTCCAATTTCTGCCACAGTAAATGTCGAAAAAATCCATCCATAACGAAGGTAGAAACGGTTGTAGCTTACACATCCATAAGGACGGTAACTATATTTTGGGAAGTTACGTCGAGTCTGGTTTTCTAAATATGTTTCAGACTCGATCGATTGTTGAGGTCTAGGCTTAGCAGTAAAGATAAGCTTAGAAGAAGAAGAAGAAGAACACTTCTAGATTGTAGTACATACATACATAACTTCACGCCAGGTCCCTTGCGGGGTAGGCACGAATTAGAGAGCACCATTCAGTCTTATTCTTACACACTTCAGTGCATTGTATATCTGTTTAGTCATTCTTTCGTCATACATTCTTTCCACATGCCCGAACCACGGGAGCATTCCTTTCCTTACCTTCACGCTGACACTATCTTTCAGACCAACTATCTATCTAGATTGTAGTAACATTCTTTCATTAGATTTTTATCCGTGCAGGAACGGAGAAAGCATACAATTGTCTGCGGCCGGGTGGCCTATCGTAAGAGGTGATCAAACAACCCACAGCCAGAAAACCGCTTCCCATAAAGTGTGCCGTCTGCCTGTATGCTGAACTCCTGCTAATTTGGTGGGAATTGTCATTCAGTTGCTCACGGATGAAGTATGATTCGTAGTATCCGACGACTGACCGGCAGCTCTCGACTTTGACAGATAAGGATGTGGTAGACAATCAAAAAATTGGTGTTTTCGATACCACTAGAGCCGCGACACTCATACATCGATTATTCGCATAATAGTAAATATATATGCAAACCAAACAACGGTAACCATTTTCCATCAGATGGACCGTAAACTATCAGCCTCTCCGCTATTCTCAAACAAAACTTCCATTACATACTACGGTCTGATCTGGCATGTGTTCACTAATTAATTTTTAATATCCTTTACAGTCGAACTATTTTTACAATTGTACTGTGACAAAAATATTCTAAACATGATAAATAATGAAATATGGCCGTCGTTATCTCCTTAGGATACAATGAGAGGTATTCAATATAATTTGACTTTCGCAAAAAAATAATGTTCGAAACGGAACGCGCAGACGGCTGGTGGGCGGAGGGCGGAAGACGAATTTCTTGTCGTACTTTGAGATATATGATAGCCCATCGCGGTTGGTGAGCGTGTATTAATGTAGAATAAGTAAACTGGCAGAAGGAGCTCGTTATATTTATTGAGTAAATGACACACACAAGTTACGATAAATTCTAAAGTCATTTACATAAGAGCAGGCAATGACAATGAAAAAACATTATTATTGTTTAAACTGCAATTAGTAGGTTATTTCTTGTTAGAATTATGACGTTCACATTTTGTAGTGTGACTTTTAATCAACCTCAAATTTCGATCTATTATTTAACGTCTGCGGTTAAGCAGCTTTTTTGATATATTTTTCATATTTGACGTCCTTTGTGATTGATCAGGCTAAAAGCCTTTGCCGGCCTATCACTGCAACGCAGAAGCTCCGGGTTCGATTCCTGGTATGGTAAATTTCGGAAATAATTTGACTCCGTTATTTACTATCGTGTGAGTGTCTGGGATCCACCCGAGATTAATCCGTTATATGTCACATGTAACACAAGCTTTTTTTGCTTAATTTGGGGATATACAATATGGATGTTTGTCAGCCGAATATTAATATATACGTATTGTTATAATTACGACAGACGTATGAAAGCGGTAAAGAAAAACACAATTATTGAAACTGTATACTGACATTATCGATAAGTGAAACGCGTTAATCCACCTTTAACAAGTGTAATGGATAAACAGCCCTTTCCCCTAATATGACGAGGCTAAGAATGGTATATGGCTGATAATATCAATGCTACCATATTTTATTTTAACTAATACATATGTTGTATATAGCATATACATACTCATTACTCATACTTCACAAATAATATTGTTTCATTTACTATTCCAATATTTACTGCAGTCTGGCAGTTTCATCCATTTTGTATTGGAGTTGGAAGCTCAGAATGTTGTGGATAGTGATGGAAAGCCTAAGGAAACAGACCTTATGTTGGATTGATGGATCTACTAATATCGGATATAATACATGGGATCGACTAAGGTGGTGATCAGCTTGGTGTCAATAAATAGATTCGACCCTTGCCATGCTCAAAAGTGATCTTTGAGAGCAATTGAATTATTAACTGTCATTAGAAAAAAATAGAAAAAGAAAAAAAAAGCTACACGATCCCTAATTTTATTCACCACACTTTATCTTGATATATAAAAATGAATATTTGTGTAGGTGTGTCCTTTATAGAATCGTAAACTATACATCCGATTTTGATGAAATTTCGTGTGTGTGTGTGTGTGTGTTTGAATGGATCCCGGGTTGGTTTACAGCCACAATTGGAACCGGTAAGTGGCGCTGAGATCAGGTTCTAGAATCCTCCTAACCACTGGGATTGATTTGGGTGATTTCAAATTCAAATTCAAAAGTTTTTATTCAAAATAAGTTCCACTGGAGAACACTTTTTGAAGGTCATACATGTAGGTTAAAATTTAATTTTACTTCCTAGTCTATGTACACCGCTTCGCAACGTGTTATTGCTGATAAGGAGAAGAAGCGGCAAGAAACTCCCCAGCAACAGGTCTAGCTAAAAATTGTTTTTCTTTATATTTGTTGTTCTATTTTTTACATTTAAGTACTTTTTTTAAAAAGATTTTATACAGAATTATGTTACAGAATAACTTTTGAAGAATTAATGGAGTTGTAGCAAACAGTGCATATTCAATAAGACAAAAGCGCAATAAAAGGATAGAAAATAATTAGTTATAAATATAAAGACGTAACGTAATTATTTTTTTTGCAACATATCTCCATATGTTCCTTACAAGTACGGCAAGATAAAAACGTTATACTCGTACAAAACACAGTATAAGAGGTTGGAGCGAGCTGTTATGTAAATGAACTTTTGTCATTTAAATATTCTTCAATAGTGTAGTATCCCTTTTTTAGCAAGATACTTTTTATTTTGATTTTGAATTTAGTGAAGGGCAGATCTAACATTTCACTCGGAATCTTATTGAAGAAGCGTATACCAACTCCCAAGAAAGAAGACAATACTTTTTGTAATCTAAAAGACGGCAATATCAGTTTATTACAATGCCTGGTGTTGAAATCGTGAACATCCTTATACCGCTTGTAGGCACTCAAATTATTACGAATATAAATTATATTATTAAAAATATATTGGCAGGCGACCGTCATAATAATTGTTTTTTTGTTTTTGTGTACTTGAGTGTATTCCCGGATGGTTTAGATTCACAGTTAAAACCGGTAGGTGGCGCTGAGATCAGATTCTAGAATCCTTCTAATCACCAGGAGCGATTTTGGTGATTTTATTTTTGTGTCATGGAACAGTCTTTTATTAATTCAGAAAATACGTGTTGCGAATTTCGCCGGGTCAGCTGTAATATCATAAATGTTATAGTTATAGCATAACTTAAGAATGTAATATACATTTTTTTATACGCTAATTTCGCTTCCCAACTAATCTAATACAACTTCTGCAATTTTTGATATACTACACGGCGTAATGTAATCATGGGCCGCGAGGCGGGAGATGACTTACAAGTCGTAATTTTCGTTATGATTATGACCCAACCACATCTGGAGCATTCGCGTACTATGCGTGTACGCTTAAATAACACATCACAGATGTGGCTTATGTTCTTACTTACCTCGAAAAGCCTGAGACGATGAGAAAAATGTACTTAATAATCTTTTTATAATATAATGAAACGCAACGGAGAATATATTCTCCCTTTACTAAGGCTTTCTCTCTTGTTTTTAAGACTTTAGCCATACTTGCATGTCAGCCATAAACATAATTCTTTATTTCCCCTTGAAGTACACAGTGAAACTTAAAACTAGTAAGAACATTAACTAAGAGACTACGAAGAGACTAAGAAACCTGTCGTTCAAGTCAACAGGATCAACCCGTTGGCTAAAAAAGAAAAATAAGAAAATATACTAGTATATTTATTATAAGTAATCGTGTCAGAATGAGCCCTTCAGGTGCATAGGTGTGATGTAGTGTCTGTGTGTCAGTAAGTTCGTATAGATTGTTGACATTTCAATAGACAGAGAAGTCACGTAACATGAATATAAAAAATTAAGCGCCTGTAGAAAATGTAATACCTACACGCATATTTATTTAAGATTTTTTCCAAAAATTTAGGCGCGTAGTGTTCTTTAATAAGGCTTATTCTCGACATCCCTAGGATCTATCCTACTACTAGATACTGACTTGGTGACCATAGGACTACCTTGAGAGTATATACTTACGAGTAAAGAAAAATATTGAAAATCGATTTACATTTGACGAGGTTATCGTGTTACGAAGAATTTGGTTAACGATTTTCGTGGGTTCCTCTAATTCCTTGGAATCTACTCCTCATATCCTGACATGGTGACAATCGGACCAATTCGGGAGTATAAAATTATGATTAAAAGATTTTTTTTGCAAATCGGTTGACAATTTACGGAGAAATGAAGTAACGAACATACAAAAAACAACATTATTTTTTATATTGCAGGAGTTCAGTAAACAGGCAAACGGCCCACTTGATAGAAAGTGGCTAGCATCGTCTATGGAAATTTGGAACACCAAAAGTGTTATAAATGCGCTGCTACCTTTTAAGGGAGACTGATACCTGGTCATTAATCCCGAAACATAACCACAATGTGGTTATAGCGACATAATGTAAATCAAGTTTGGTAGCCATCTAGTCGGGCAAATGCCCTACCACCTGGCTGTGGGTTGGTTTGTCCACTTTTACGATAGGCCGCCCGGCCGCAGGAAATTATATTCTTTCTCCGTTCCTGCACGGATATATAACATAAAGACGGATTGAGAACCTCTTCCTTTTAGAAGTCAGTTAAAAATAGTCTCGATTGCAGCGCCACTTATTTGGTCTAATTGTGGATTTCAATTACCAAGGGGCCCGCTTAAATATACACAAAAATGCCATCAAAATCGGTCCAACCATTTAGGAGGAGTTCAGTGGCATACACACGACCAGAAGAATCTTATCTTAAACTAATATATAAAGCTGAATAGTTTGTTTGTTTGTTTGAACGCGCTAATCTCAGGTACTACTGGTCTGACTTGAAAAGTTCTTTCAGTGTTAAATAGCCCGTTTATCCAGAAAGGCTATAGGCTATATATCCTCACGCTAAGACCAATAGGAGCGGAGCACCAATGAAAAAATGTTTCAAAATCGCGGGGCGTTTTTTAACTATTTTACGCGGGGAGAAGCTAGTTACATACATAAAAAAGATTAATACATAGACATATTAATCGATAGATCATAGCCCTGTTCTCGATTAGATGACGCATCCCTACCAACTATATTAGCAAATCGTTAGCCCAATTTGCATACGTGTAACTCACAGCATTAGTGTCCCAGCATAGTCTGCTCGGACATTTATGTCCAGCGGCAAATGGCATCTGATTAATGTCTAATTGCTTTATCATAATTCAGCCTAAACTCTATCTGACACCTTATTGGCAGTTGAAATGGGCGTGGGACGTATTATTAGAACATTATCATCTATAATAATATAACATCTGACTAAACAGATATACAATGCAAAAGTGGATGGATGCAGAAGTCGCGGAAGGCCACGACACACCTTCCATGATCGAATTGATCATGTCTTAGCAGAAGGTGATGTTAGGAGCCTTAAGAACAGACGAGCGTACATGACAAGAGCTATGAATGTCAAAGAAGCAAGTGAGGTGTGTAAGAATGGGCCTGTGTTGCGCTCTGTTGTTCGTGCCTACCCCGCAAGGGACCTGGCGTGAAGTTATGTATGTATGTATGTATTATCATCTATATAGTGTTGTTTTGTTGATGTTGTTTATTCGACGATTGGAAGGTATCAAGAGTAATGTATATATTTATTTCGGGATTCGATTCCTGGTATAGTAAATTTCGGAAAGAAATTTTCTTCGTTATTTACTATGGTCTAGTTGTCTGGGATCGCCTCCTAGTCCGATGTCTGTTACCCATAACACAGGCGTAACTTACTTAATTTGGGAATATACAATATATGTTTCTCGGCATAAAACAAGAAAGGTAAAAAACGTGTGCTAGGCCACATAGTAGAAGTGGAACTTTCTACGGACAAGTGGAAAACCGAATGGGAACATAATTTTAACTTGCAGAGAAGAACCTGCTCAAGAAACTCTTCAGCAAACATGCTTAGCTCTAATCATTTTATATAATACTAGCTGTCCCGGCAGACGTCGTCCTGCCCGGTAAAAAATAGGGGTTGATCGTAGGGGTTGAAAATTTAGGGTTGTATGTATTTTTGTATGTTGTATCATAAAAAAATAGAAATTAAAAATTTTGTCTAAAAAATAAATAAATAAATTTAGGGGTGGACTACCCCTAACATTTAGGGGGATGAAAAATAGATGTTGGCCGATTCTCATAGATACCGGATAAGCACAAAAAATTTCATCAAAATCGGTCAAGCCGTTTCGGAGGAGTATGGCAACGAAAACTGTGACACGAGAATTTTATATATTAGATTAAAATTGGTGTTTTGTGTCCCACTGCACGCAGAAGGAGCTCACAGTGTATGGAAGTTAGGCAGTTGGTAATTGCCGGGTTTGGGACTTAATAATTTTTATGATCGAAACGTCGGAATAATAAAAATCAAATAAATTACAGCGCCTAAAAACGTTAACACGTAGTTTTATTAAGCACCTGTAATGTTGCGAATATCCATAGACGACTCTAACCACTTTCCATCAGGTGATCATAATGTCAACTGTAGTCTTGCAAAAAAAAATCAAGTTGATCCTGTATTGATGTTACTGAAACAAATCGATATTTACAGCTATGGCAACACAATGAGTTAGATATGTGCATAAGCTACCGCTCGGATCTGTTTGCGATAGTGTTGACCAACGTGCTTTGTATCACGAATGGGGGCGGTTTGCATGTTGGTATTGAGATTTGCTTATTAATGCGTTACTACGAGTATAAACGTTGCTAATGTTTCCACAATATGGAGTTTAACAGTCAAATCAACTGAAATATTGTTTATCATTTTACTTTATAAAATGTCACAATCTCATAGATATAGATATAACGCTTCATTGCTCAAATAACAAGCACAGTATATTAATTTCACTAACTTAGATAAAACTAATAGACGGCCTTATCGCTTAAAGCGGTCTCTTCTAGAAAACCTAACTTATAAGATGTTCTATGCTAATATAATATATATATACATACTCATGAGATATATTTAACTGATAAACCGAAGTTATGTTATACTAGCGGCCCGTCCCGACTTGCACGGCTGGACATTTATTTATTTTTCTTACATTGCGGAATAAATGTATTGTTACGAGTTACGCAGGACCTGAATTAAAATGTCTTTGGAATTATTATACAGTTTATTACAACTGTACAAACACTTATAAAATAGGTACAAATATAACTGGATACAACCAGTACACAATGCACGATTCAATAACATGCGCAAAGTCCGACATTATATCGCTCATCGAATGTACGTCTTCCTCGTATCATTATCGTCGCTTAACTGCCCCTCTCCGCAATGGGCCATTGCTTTATAATGCACCGATGCCATACCTGGCAAGCTTCGACGCAATACAATAACAACAATAATTAGTTCGACACTAATGACGGCCATAAAACAAGTACAATAACAATAAAATGTTTTTTTTTATTACAAATTCTGACCACAAAGTAAACAAAAGAATTCCTAAATGCGGGAAAGGTAATAAACTGCACTTTATGATAGGCAGGTGTGCCTTCACCTTTGTCGGCATGTAACAATATAAATAAATAAATAATTGCTCGTTTAAGCAACATATTGACTGATCTTCAACTATTCAACTCGAATTAATTGTTCTGACTTGTAGACAGTCGTTTCAATAAATTATTCCACTATAATATTATGGTAGGGGGTACTGTGACCCCGATTGACATTTACCCCATTATTATGGCTGTTGTATAATTTTCTCGAACATAGTGTGTCGTTGAATGAATATTTTAGATGGGTCTGCCATCTAGCAGATGGTCACGACATGCCCAGGTGTGAGCTTGCTTAGAGAACTTTGAAATTCTAAGTATGGAGTAATGTTTTGTTTGACCATTCACTTGACATGGCAATTGGATCTAGAGGTGATATGAAATGATTATTTTGCAGTAAGTAATTCCTTTTAGCACTCTTCTAGTGAAATATTATAAATATGTATAATTTCTAATGGTTACTCGTGGTCGAAATTCGACCATAATAATTAATTAAGTTTGAACATGATTAAGTTTCGGTTGTCAAAGACTATACTTCTATAATCATAGATTTCGCCAAGGCTACACTGTCAATTTGACTTTAACATTAACAAAAGAATGTATATGCGTGTGTGTGTGTGTCAAATACATGGTAGTGTGTGTAATGTTTTATTTATTGATTTAATGTATTGTTTATGCATAATTTAAAAAAAATATTAGCTTTTTGCACCTTTCTCTATATAAACTATAAGTGTGCGAAATTTCATACTTCTCCGTCCGCACAATTTTCCTAAAAAGGGTACAGTTTTTTGCTGTGTTGTTGCTTCACATATTAATATAATATAGATAACAGCCCATAAACTTCTGGGTTTAGGCCTTCTACTTACAGGAGGAACAGACAGTGTGCACGCCATGCTTGTGTCCGAGGCGGATTGACGGCGCGTATTATTCAAAGACTTTCATCTTCAAGCATCGCGGAATTACCGTAACACCTTACATATGTTCTCCATAAAAATAATTTTATTTTCTCTATTGCCTAAAGTAGGCAAACAGGCGGACGGCCCACTTGATGGAAGGTGGTTACCGTCACCTATGGACGTTTGCAACACCAGAGGCGTTGCCAACGCCGGCGTCTAAGAAATTTTATTTTAACGCTCTTCTTAAACGACCCCAAGTCGTAGCGCAGAGGGAATACCGCGGCGGGAAGTTCCCTTCAGACCATTGTTGTACGTGCAATAAACGTTCTAGAGAACCGGTGCGTAGTTGAGAGTGGAAGCTCCAGGAACAGGGGGTTAACATCCTGTCGATGGCGAGCGTTGCGGTTTTTTTTATTGTAGTAGTTCAGCAGACAGGCAGACGGCTCACTTAAGGGAAAGCGGTTACCATCGCCTGTGGGCATTCGCAACACCAAAGGTTGCTGCTCTGTTAAGGGAGACTGGAACCTGGCCACTAATGCCGGATCACAACCCAAGGTTGTTATGGCGACATACTCTAGACCAGGGGTGGCAGCTATCCAGTTGGGCAAATGCCCTACCACCTGGTTGTGGGTTGTCTTATCGCGTCTTACAACGGTTGTAAAATAAATGAGGCACCAGATCAAACAGTTTCTTGGACACTCTCCACTCCACTCGTTGTACAGGCGGTAGAATTCGCAGGGGGACGCAAAGTCTCTCAGAAGACTAAGCGATTCTAAGCCGCCTGTTAGTATGGGATGGTTGACTATATGAACGTCTGAATTAATTAAATGACGGTTGCCATTGCACAAACAAATAAACATATACACCTAAAACTGTATACATTTCCGACATTCGTAATGGACATAAACCGATTTACAAATTCAATTAAAACCAGGCTCTTATATTTTATGAATACGATGCGGACTAAACGCGCCGCACACACTTGCGGTTTGTCGGGAATGGAATGAAAACATAAAATCCGCACGGGGGAAATTAAATCGTAAATAATATATGAAAAATTTACACCCTGTTATGTGGTTACGCAGGAAATGTGTTCGCTGTTTATATTTTATAGCTTTGGTTAGTTTCTTGCTGGTAGTGTGCCGGCGAACGCTGACGCTGCTGAGAGCGCGAGGCGGCGGAGGGGGAGAAAGGAGAGGGAGGGGTGATGGCGCAGGAGCAATCCTTCGCAGCCTCCCCCTCCCCCGCTATCGCGAACGCCCCCCCCCCCGCCGCTGACCGCTGCTGAGTGCGCGAGGCGGCGGGGGGAGGAGGAAGGAGAGGGAGGGGTGATGGCGCAGGAACAATCCTTCGCAGCCTCCCCCTCCCGGCGGCAGCGGGCGTCGAGGTCTGGGGGATCAGAAAGACCTCCGCCCGCACTAATGCCGCGAGAGGGCGCGAGAGGCAGCCGCACGTCCCTCTCAGGGCCGGGGAAACGTCATTCCCCGGCCCGCACACAGGAGAGGCCGCCTCTGTTTACGAGGCGGCCAGCCGCTGCCGAGGTTGCGAGGTAAGCTCGCGCATGTACCGTGACCCCGGCGCTAGGCGGAAGAAGGCTCCCATGAGGTTTTAGTGGGTATACCGGCGCCGGTCGTACTGATTAATCGGCGTCGGGGAGCCCCACATACCGGCCGCGCATGATCCCCCACGCGGCTAACGGTGCGACAACGCATTTCCTCATGTAAAAAAAAAGTGTTTCGGCGAAACTTCGTTGGCGTTGAAATGAAACTGAAATTCTTTCTGCAATTTTCACCATCACTAAGGTTTATAATTTTTCATTAAATATAAAATAATAAATAATATATAGGTACTTAATAGCAGCGATACTCAACCCGCGGCCCGCGGACCGCACGTGCCCCGCCGAGATTTTGTAAGTCTCCCGTCTGACATACTAATACAGGGGCCCCAAATTGCGGACCGTGATTCGCCTCTGGACCACCGACCCATTTTATACGGACCGCGAAAAAATTACATGTTTCTTTTTAATATGAAAAAAACACCTTTGTTATTTCCGTAATTACATTTGTTTAATAAATATTTTTTTTCTATAAAATGTGATACGGACCGCCAGACGGTCATTCGATTTCTTAAAACGGACTCCGAGAGAAACTAACCAATGACCTTATACTAATGGTCTTATAATAATGGTCAAAATTTAATTTTACCTCCTGGTCTATGTACATGTCGTGTTATTGATGTTTAGGAGAAGAAGCGGCAAGAAACTCCCCAGCAACGCGTCTAACTAAAAATAGTTTTACTTTATATTTCTCTTATTCTGTTTATATCTCAAGTTTTTTTATACAGAAATATGTTACAAAATGACTTTGAAGAGTTGATGGAGTTGTAGCAAACAGTGCATAATAATACGCAATAAGACAGAGACACAATAAAAGCAAAGAAAAATATTACTGCAGTTATAATAAAGACATGACGTACTACTTTTTTTTTTGCTGCAACATGTCTCCATTGTCCATTGAAATGAATTAATGTTGTGGTCCACAGCATCTTATCTAATACATCTATGTGGCTCTTATAAGAAAAAGGTTGAGTATAACTGCTTTGTAAGTGTAGATACTATTCTGTAACAGTAATAGACGAAAGAATTTCGCTTTTCTTTATCTCGAGAATCTTCGCAACGGATGAGGGGAGCCCCAGAAGAGGGGAGGCGTAACGGGCGGGGTGATAATGGGAATGGCGTGAGATCATAGTCTGCCATAACAATAATGTTTATTCATAATTTACTGTACGCCTCCGCGTGAGTCACGGTCGGGATACGAGAACGGCGGCAATTATCGTGGCCTAACATTCTCTCAAGATCTTCATACAAAAAGCGTTAACACAATGTTACTTATAATATGATTTTGTCTTTTACCTCTACAACACTTAACTGTTTATAAATATGTATTATTTATTTCATATAATTCATCTAATATTGAATGAATGAATGAATGAAACTACTTATTGTTCACCATAACTTACTACTAGACATTTAATATGAATATGACTGGACGGGCTTTAATATAAGGTATTCAATCGTAATTAAATATAATTTATTTAGAAAAACTAAAAATAATAATAATAAACTACATATAAATACTTAGATCTTGCTCACGAGGTTACCGCTATGTGGCGGCTGGAGTCAACGAGCATTGTGCCGATAGTTGTAACCACCAATGGTCTTATAGCGAAAAGCCTCGACCGTCATCTAGAGAGGCTTTCGCTGGGAAGCTGGGTGAAGGGCCAGATGCAGAAGGCAGCACTCTTGGACACGGCACGAATTGTGAGGAGGTTCCTGTCACTGGATCCCTAACCACCGGTAGTTTGGACCCCAGGCCCCGCTGACGGTGATCAGCAAGATTTTATATTTTTTTATTGAATATGTATTTTATTTTTTGATGCATTTTTGTAAAAGAATAATGTTATTTATTTTTTTATAAAAAAATATCTTTGTATATTTAAAAAAAAAGTAAAATTTTTGATAATAAATAAATACATATAATAAACTACATATAAATAATTAAATATTATAATAATACAAATTAGATATACCTTCCTACATCAAACAATAATATAATTCTATTAAGTGCAACAATTTTTATTTAATGGATAAATAATGGCCAGTAATCAACAGTTTGAATGTAGAAATGGATGTCTGATTTTCAAGGGGAGGGATTCCATAGGTGATCGGATTGTATGGCAAAAGAATTTCTTACGAAGGACGAAGTATGTGTAGGTATCGTAAGCAGAAGTTTTTATTTATTTTTATTTTTTTATTATTTTTTATTAATTAAATATGGACGAGTACAGAGATTGTAAAGAATATTCTGCAGAAGTGAGAGTAAGTGAACATTCCGGCATCCGGAAAACATTGTCAGTTGCTAAGTATTTACATTGCACAGCTGATATATCCACTATCCATTCCCATATAGTATACGTAATACATTTATTCCGAGCTGAAGTAGTGGAATTCATTCACGATTCCCACTAGCCGAGCGGTGGCGTGATGGAACGCGGTTAACACGTCGCGGCGGTACCCTTGGGCTTTATGTTGCAAACATACCTTCGCTATCTAGTTAGAATAAAATAATTAAATCAACTACATAGCTGGATGTGAGTACAACTTTGTTTATATGTGATTAATAGATGCAATATAGTGCTTGCGATGTTGACATTATAAATAAATCGCAGAACGGCCTCATTCTCACGACATCTCCTTTAGTTATTGCAGGTTTAGTGGGCGTCATCAGGATAAAATGCAAGCATAAAACACAATAGCCACGATTTATACACTTTAATTTAGATTTAAAAGATATTTTAACATAGTTTAGACCGAGCAGCAGGTTCAGGGCACCCGCTCATACTTCCAACATCAATACTTTCTTTAAAATACTCCATGGTCCAACTCGACCTATTGGCATCAAATCAAATGTGCCACAAAAACTCCTCAGTCTACCCAAGTAGATATTACTCAAAGTATAGAGGGCGCTGACCCCGCTCTGCCATATGCTCTGCTCCGATTGGTCGTTTATTAAATTACAATATTCATAACTTTTATTAGGTTAGAACTATTTTGAAGTTATAGAAACATTTAACAAATCTAATTAAATTACATTAAGAATTTTAGAAGTAATTATAATGTAAACAAATGATATTGTGCTTTATACATCCAGTCAACAATACATCGTCATATCGTCATAGTCATAGCGTCCCTCCGACATATATATATATATATATATATATATATATATATATATATATATATATATATATATATATATATATATATATATATATATATATATATATATATATATATGGTTTTTTTATATTCTGGCCCTTCAGGCCAGGCGTCACTCGTGATATAGTCAGGGACATTGGTAAGAAGATATTTTATAACCAGGTGTACTTAGTTCTAAATCGCATATTTATATTACACTAATGGTCGCCCATGGTCGAAATTCGACCATAATAGTTTATGTCCAAGACTATACTTCCATAATCACAGATTTTACTAAGGTTACGCTGTTAATTTGACTTGAACAATAATCTAAAGAGTGTATGCGTGTGAGTGTCAAATACATGGTAGCGTGTATAATGTTTTTATTTATTTATTTAATGTGTTTACTATGCATAATTTTAAAAACTTTAGGATGGGAAAAGGGATGGAACAGGGTAGGGGAAAGTGGACTATCAGAACTGTCACGTACGCAACAAGATTAACTCCGTAACCGTAACATAACCGTTTCGCACCGATATTCTGTGAGAGCATGATAAAATCAATCAAGCCGGCTCTAGAGTAATTCAAGATAATGATATCATCTATGCTAATATTATGAAGAAGAAAGATTTGTATTTTTGTGTATTTATAACGAATAAACTCAAAAACCACTGGTCCAATTTCAAAGATTCTTTCATAATTAAAATGCTACATTGTTCTTGAGTAACATAGGCTATATTTATTTCTAGAAAAAAAATTACGGATCTACTAAAACTTCAATAATGTAACACGAGGTCTGAAATAATTACCACAAACTAGCCGTCTTTTATACAAATATATTCTCACTCCCTAAGTTTAACGATGGCAACTCGTTTTATTTAAAAATACTAACTTCATATAATTTATTTGAAGAGCCTGCCTCTTGAAGAACCATGCAGGCGGATTTTCTTCGTTATTTACTACGGTCTGGGTATCTACCTACGATCGGCTCTAGAGAAGTCCGTTGTCTATACATATAACACAAGCGTAACTTGCTTAAGTTGGGGATATAAAAGATGTGTTTGTCTTCTGATTATTATTATTTAGACATTAATTCTTAACGTAACAATCGCTATACTAATGGCCACAGTCGCTGAGACGGTTGGCGCCACTCGTGCGCCTCGCGCTGTTGACTCACTCCATTCAAGTGAGATGCCGTCACCTCTAGTCAATACACACATTTTGCACATAAGACATTTAACCATACAACCTGTAATACATTATTTTGCATAAACGTTATGTTTAAATCGTTAAACCGCCGTGGAGTAGAATCACTGATAATAAGTAGTTAAAGTTAAGTTAAGTAAAACAAATACTAGGGCATTACTGCCCTATTATTTGTTTTATTAATTAATTGTTGTGCCATGAAATAATCTGGACTTTACTAACATTGAAATAATTTTATGATATAAAATTGTATACTATGGAAATACTCAATTTTCTGAAATAAATGAATTATTTTTGTTATTGTATGTCTTTCAAGACCACGGGCCATAAAAATGGCCCGGACTTTTGGAGGGCTTGCGTGAGGCCATGAGGAGGCCAACACGCAGAGGCCCTTTGACATATCTAATGTAAATGTGGCGTGACGCTGACCGGCTTCACCCTGTCTACACCATATAATAATGCACCCAAGGAAAAGCTCCGGCCAGTATAGGACTATTGTGAGAAAGGAGAACAGAAAGTACCGGACTATTGGGGTGAACTGGGTCTGGGAATATGGGGACTATGGCGGCCAGTTGCAATATTCGGAGAGCATGGAAAAATGAGCAGACGATGACCCGCTACTCTCTGCATGGGCACCTAAAAATGCCATAGAAGACAGGGGCAACATGGGTGTGAGTGGCTAAAGAGTGTCGAAATGTGGGCTGCAAGTTCACCGAAACTACTTCTGACGTGATGCCATTTATCTCGACCACCCCTGGAGTTCGAGTCTTAGCTCTAGCGATTTCCACTTCGTGCCTGCTGACTAACTCAAGCACGGAGTCAGGTACGAGGTGTCGCTACTCACCTAAGGCTTGGCCAAAAGCCCCCTTGCGGATTCAGTAATTATTATTATGTTTATAGTAATTCTATATATAACAGTGCAACATCCGTCTGTCCCAAGGTGCAGTTGAAAACCAGCGTTAGGCACCTGTTGCCTGGCATATGCTGAACTGCATCTATTTGGAACCATCGCGAGAGTTTTTCTTTGGTATATACTATATCGTAAAAATCGTCGCCATGTGCCTCGCTATGTTTGCCAAGCCAAATAAATGGTTTTTATTTTCTTTCTTTCTTTTCATTTAGAAATATTACACAATACATACAACTTAAATAAATAATATATATATAAAAAGACTTCAAAAACTAAAAAGTATAAAATAACTTATAAAGATTTTTCACTAAGAATTTGTTTAGTTTATTAAGAGACAAAATAGTATAAAATTTTCTACATCTTGAAGTCGGTGCCGAGCAAATCATAAAAATTACCATATACACTGTTGTCGTAAAATATTTAACGTTTAATACCCTTTATACAACTAACAAGTGGACGTAAGACTAATAGAACTAAATACCGAGTCAAAAGAATTCTGAAACAGACAAAAGGATATTTCAACAATGCCCTTATCAAATCGATTCCGCCCACAAAGCTCACGTGCCCCACAAATAGCTGTGAAAACGCTCGAAGATTTTTCCGACAACTATTTTTGTTTGTCCCGTTACACTCGAGTCTCTGAGCGGGGCCCGCGGTGTATTATTTCTCAAACTATCGCCGAGGTTTGAGCGATGAGATTGGGGATCATTTCTATTTCGTATTTTATTTTTGGAAAATGTTCTCCTATTTTTAACCAACTTCCAAAAGGAGTAGGTTTGAAATTCTATATAGGCGGGGGATATATTAGGATTTTTTCGGTCATAAAAAGCTTTACGGCCGTGGTGAAAGGAGGCATAATTTTAGAGTTAACGTAGTGACAGGCGGCACAATGCTAGACTTGTTCCGGATCGAATGCAGTTTTTTTGTTTGATAAAATAAAATACTTTTAAATAAAAAAAGTATTCATTAAAATGTATCTAATCTAACCAAATCATAATTTTCAGTAAACCTGCGCAAAATCGAAAAGTGTACTGGGGCACATAGTACAAGTGAAATTTCAACGGACAAGTGGAAAATCAAAACGCATTAAATTTTAACTTGAATTTTTACGGGCATATTGTTAATGTACTTAACCAATTTGAAAACATGTCCGTTAATTATAATACATAATTTTTATACTATATTATAATTTTAAATTTGTCCTCAGAGGCCTATTTTGAAAATTCACATATACTTGTGTCCTACGATTTCCGCTCATGTACTATCTCTCTGAGTTTCAGTATGTACGGTGTAAACCAGAGCATCGGTGCAGAGTAAACCAGTAAACGAAATTGTAAATTCCATTCGAAAATCCACATTCAAGGGTAAACACCGAACGCAAACTGCACTCGACGGCGGCGGACGCGGAATGCTGGCAATGCGTCGCCGCACTGCGTATTTAAACCGTATCACCGCACTCTTGGGTGTTGCATATTTGTACTGTCATGTGGACGCTGTTTTACATTGATTTACTTTGCACTCTGTGGTTTACTGTTTTGAAAGTTCTCTAATATATCCGCAGGGGGCTTTGTAGCGAGGCCTTAGGTGAGTAGCGACATTTCGGACCTGACTCCGGGGGCCAAGGCAAGGCCCCCACCTCCATGCTTGCCTTAACCGGCCGGAACGGAGTGGAGATCTCTAGAACTACAACTCAAGCTCCAGGGGTGGAAGTAATAATCGCCCTAACGACAGAAGTAGCTTCGGTGAACGGTTCGGTTCCACCTCTCTACACCCCTTAGTCACTTATTGCCCCTGTCTTCTATGGCATTGTTAGTGGCTCATGTAGGAAGAAGCGAGACACTATCTGCCCATTTTGCATGTTCCCCGAACATAGCGATGGGCAGACGCTATAGTCCCCATATTTCCAGACCCAGTTCACCCCAATAGCCCGGTACTTTTTGTTCTCATTTCCCACAATAGTCCTACATTGGACGGGGCTTGTCCTTGGGTGCATTATTATACGGTGTAGACAGGGATAATCGCCGGTTAGTGTCACGCCACATTGACATAAAATTTGACAAGGGGCATCTACGTGTTGGCCTTCCCATAGCCCCACGCAAGACCTCCAAAAGTCCACGCCAATTTTATGGCCTGTGGTTTTCAGTGTTATACAATAATAAGGTTTTTGAGGTCTTCAAGTAGAAGTAAAACAATGTTGTGTGTTTGAATTGCAGTTCAGGAATGCATGATGTAGGCTCGCTCCGCGCTTACTAAAGTACTACAAAAATGCAGACGCTTAGCAGCTAACGGAGCGAGCTATGTCCCCGCGGTAGGCGGGGCGTGGTCGCACGGGCTTTACGGGGGTGACGTCAGTGGAGTGATTCTGTCCGCAACAGTTTGTGAGCGGCCGCCGTGGCGATCGGACGTCTGCGGCTACAGGGCTCCCCCTCAAGCGAAGCGTACCGGTGGTTTGACTCGACGTCCACTGCGGGTGTGAAAATTTTCTGTGCCAACTGCCTTTTTCAAGGCGTCCGTATGGTCGTCACACACTGCCTTTTTCAAGGCAACCATGTTTCCGCAACGATCTTTACTGCCAACTGCCTTTTTTAAGGCATCCTTCTGGTTTCCAACTGCAGGGTGAGTTGGCGTAGTGCACAGCTTCAGGACGTAGGCGGGCTTCAGACGGTCGATAGAGACGTTGGTTTCTCTTCCAGGCAGCTTAATTTTGAAGAATTTATCATTTCGTTCCAGGATTGGGTAGGGTCCTTCGTGGGGAGGCTGAAGTGGTTTCTTCACGGCGTCGACTCTGACGAATACGTTTTCACATGTTGCTAGGTCGTGATGTACAAATGTCTTCAGATTATTCTCGTGTGTAGTGTCTGTGGTTGGAGTTAGGCTTCTGATAGTTGCTTGAAGTTTATGAACGAAATCTTCGTGTAGTGGTATACTTTGTGGTTGGGTAGGCGTTATGAAGGTTCCGGGAACACGTAGGGCTGTGCCAAAAGTTAACTGCGCGGCGCTCGTTTTTGTGTCTTCACGCACAGCGTTTCGTAGGCCGAGTAGCACCGTTGCCAGTTCGTCCGTCCATTTTCCGCCGTTTTGCAAACGGGCGGTTAGTGCTGTTTTAAGCGTGCGGTGCCATCGTTCAACTATCCCGTTGCTTTGTGGGTGATAAGCGGTCGTTCTGGTTTTCTCTATTCCTAGTAGTCTAGTTAATGATTGAAATAGCTGGCTCTCAAATTGTCGACCCTGGTCCGAGGTAATAGTTGTAGGGCAACCAAAACGAGCTATCCATTGGTCGTAAACCGTCTTGGCAACTTGTTCCGCTGTTATCTCACTGAGTGGTATTGCTTCGGGCCAACGAGTCGCGCGGTCGATCATCGTGAGTAGGTATCTGTGTCCTTGCGCTGTTGTAGTAAGCGGTCCAACTATATCTATGTGTAGATGTTGAAAGCGTTCGGTTGGCGGGAACGATGCGGGTTCGCTGTGTGTGTGTCGTTGTATTTTGGCGCGCTGGCACGGTACGCATGTTTTTGCCCATGTTCCGATATCGGTGTTCATAGATGGCCAAAAGTATTGCTGTTGTATCATCTTGCGTGTAGTTCGTATTCCAGGGTGACTAATATTATGCAGCGCGTTGAATGCTATGCGACGATAGTCATCAGGTAGATAAGGACGGATGTATGCTGTTGATGTTTCGCAGTATATTGGTTTTGTCGAGCCGGGAATTACGATCTTTTTGATTTTTACGTTGGACGATTGGCTGTTGCAGATCTGGGGTAGGCAGGTGTCCTTTTCTTGTGCGCTAGCGAGTTCTTCAAAATTAATTAATGTAGGTACGTCGATTGTTTCAATGCGTGATAGTGCGTCGGCTACGGGGTTGTTTTTGCCGTTTACGTGTCTTATGTCAGTTGTGAACTCGCTAATGAAAAGTAGCTGGCGGGCGCGTCGTTGGGTCTCGCTGTCGGATGGCGGTTTGTGAATGGCATATGTGAGTGGTTTGTGATCTGTGTAGATGATGAGTGTTCGTCCTTCGAATAGCTTCCTGAAGTGTTTAACGGCCATGTAGATTGAAAGTAGTTCGCGATCGAAAGTGCTGTATCGTTGTTGGGCGTCGGATAGTTTCTTCGAAAAATACCCTAGCGGTGTCCACTTGCCGTTAGTGCTCTGTTGAAGGACGGCGCCGGCACATGTATTGGATGCATCGCACATGAGCGTCATTGGTTCTGACATTGATGGTGATGGGTGAGCGAGTAAGGCTGCGGTCTGTATGCTGGCCTTACACGCTTCAAATGCTTCTTCGGCCTCTTTTGTCCACTCGATCTTCGTTTTGTCCCGCTTTTTGCAGTTATGTAGGTAAGTGTTGAGTGGTATTTGGAGTTCTGCGGCCTTCGGTATGGAGTCACGGTAAAAGTTAATCATACCGAGGAATCGACGGAGCTCTTCGATGTTTGCTGGCCGGGGGTAGTCAGTAATGGCTTGAACTTTTTCTTGTGGTGGTTTTATACCTTCGGTTGACACGTCATATCCCAGGAATGTTAAATTTTTCTTTCCAAATACGCATTTTGATGGATTGATGGTTATACCATAGGCGTCAAGTCTTTGTAGGACTGTTTTCAAATGGTGTTCATGTTGTTCTTCATTTTCTGATCCAATGATGACGTCATCGATGAACGGGAATGCAAAATCGAGTCCATTGAGAACTTGGTGGATAAATCGTTGGAAAGTTTGGCCTGCGTTTTTGAGCCCTGGTACCATTCTGGGAAATTCGAAAAGTCCGAATGGTGTTGTGATGGCAGTCTTTTGTATGTCAGCTTCTTGGACTGGTAGCTGATTGTAGGCTCTGTTTAGGTCGAGTGTGCTGAAGATTTTCTTCCCGTGTAATAAGTACGTGAAATCTTTAAGTCGTGGTACGGGGTATCGGTCGTCTATAGTAACTGTGTTGAGACGTCTGTAGTCGCCGCATACACGTAAATCCCCATTTTTCTTAGGTACCACGTGTAGTGGGCTTGACCATGGACTCTTGCTGGGACGACATAGGCCTTGCTGCATCATATCTTCAAATTCTTTTTTGACGGCCATGTAGCGGTGCGGTGCGAGTGGACGAGTGCGGCAGTGGAGTGGTGGGCCATTCGTTTCTATGTAGTGTTCAACATTGTGTTTTGGTGTTTCTTTGAAGCACGATGGGCGAGTAATGTCGGGGAAAGCGGCTAGTATGCGATGGTATTTTTGTTCCACGTCGATGCTGCGTATTGTGGGTTCCGTTGCGTTGACTATTGGTGCCTGTACTGAGAGGTTTGTCACCTTATCAATAAGGCATCGGCTTGCAACATCAACGAGTAGCTTGTGGTGCTTCAAAAAATCGGCTCCGATAATGGGCTTGCTCACTGCTGCGATGATAAATTTCCACTTGTAAGGCCGACGCAGTTTCAAATCCAGCTCCAATGTCTTTTCGCCATATGTTGGAATGACTGTGTTGTTGGCGGCATATAGTGAAAAGTTCGTAGGCTTGGCTTTGATGTTGCCGAACCGCGGTAGTACCGATACGTTTGCACCGGTATCGATGAGAAAAGATAGCCGTGATTTGCGGTCATAGACGAATAGGCGGTGAGAAGTAATGTGGGCGTCGGATTCCGCCGCATCCAACGCTGTGCTTAGTTTTCCGCCGGTTTCTGGTAATTGCAGGGATGTGTGCATTTTCTGGCTGCATTTCCAAATCTACGATGATAATAGCAGATAGTTTGGCTGGGATGGTTCTGATTGTATCGCTCTCGGGAACGTGATCTTGATGAGTTACGATAGAAAGGTCTCGTTCGGTGTTGATTAGTCTTCAGCTCAGCTATTTCTTGGGTGAGGCGGTCGATTTTTGAGTGAAGCTCGCTGAATGCATTTGTAGGTGATTGTGGCTGTGGCGGTGACGTCGCTCTTGTAGTGACTGCGAAGATCGGGTTTGTTGGTGTGGAGTTTTCGACGACTTTGTCGGCCACCAACGCAAGCTCACTAAGTTGAGACTGCTTGGCAATATTTTCACTGATGGCCAGTACTGCACGGGCTGCTGGTGGCAGGTGACTGATCCACATTAGGCGGAGCGCTGTTTCAGACACTTTGTTGCCAGCTAGATGTTGCATACGCCTTAGTAATTGTGATGGCTTCAATTCTCCAAGTTCCACTTCAGAGATTAGTCGCTGTAGTTGCCTCTGTTCAGATTCTTCGTATACGTTGAGGAGTCTCTTCTTGATGGTGTCGTATTTGTTGTCAGCGGGTGGGTTTAGTAAAATGTCACTTATTTCGTCGATATCCTGTCGTTCCAGTTGTCCAACAACGAGTTCATACATCGCCTTGTCGCCTTTTTTCTGTGCCGAGACGATGGCTTCAAACTGGACAAACCATAGCCTTAATCTGTCGCGCCAGAGTGGTGGAATTCTTGGTGTCAAAGCGAGGCCGGATACTTCCTTCAGTTCATGGCTGGCTGTTGCTGCTTTACTGCAATCTTCCATATTGTCTGAGCTTGATCGGCTAAACAGACGAGCAGAGTTTTCTATCCTGCAGGAATTTTGTTTCGAGATGATCCTTTCTTCAGAAGGTGGTTTTCTTGCGGGGTCACCACTTTTGAGGTCTTCAAGTAGAAGTAAAACAATGTTGTGTGTTTGAATTGCAGTTCAGGAATGCATGATGTAGGCTCGCTCCGCGCTTACTAAAGTACTACAAAAATGCAGACGCTTAGCAGCTAACGGAGCGAGCTATGTCCCCGCGGTAGGCGGGGCGTGGTCGCACGGGCTTTACGGGGGTGACGTCAGTGGAGTGATTCTGTCCGCAACAGTTTGTGAGCGGCCGCCGTGGCGATCGGACGTCTGCGGCTACAAGGTAATATTACCAATATAACCACAAGCCAGTACTTGATAATGTCAATAATATAGTCCGCTCTACTGGGACCGATCAATTATCACAGACGGGACTATTGTCGCCAATAAGCCTGATATTGTGATAGTTGATCGGTGTGGGAGACGTGCTGGGTCTGTTACTATTACTAAATTAAAACCAAATTAAAAAGTATCTTGCTAAAAAAGGTATACTACACTATTGAAGAATACTTAAATGACAAAACATCATTCATATTGCAGCTCGCTCCAACCTTTTATATAAGTATTATATTTTGTATAACGTTTTTATCTTGCCAAGCTTATAAGGATGATGTCATAATTACATACATACATACATACATAACTTCATGCCAGGTCCCTTGCGGGGTAGGCACGAACAACAGAGCGCCACAATTATAACTATATTTAACTTTCCTATTATATATTTATTGTGTCTTTGTTTTATTAAGTACTAGCGACCCGCCCCGGCTTCGCACGGGCATCACTACATAGAAACCTCTAAAATTAGCAATGTTGCCTTAGTATATGATGCATGTATTATACATATAAACCTTCCTCTTGAATCACTCTATCTATTGGAAAAAACCACATCAAAATTCGTTGGGTAGTTTTAAAGATTTAAGCGCACATAGGGATATAGGGACAGAAAAGGCGACTTTGTTTTATACTATGTAGTGATAGTGATGCACTGTTTGCTACAACTCCATTAATTCTTCAAAAGTAATTCAATAACATACTTCAGTATAAAACTTATAAAAAAAGAACAGAGATATAAATATGATAAAAAATATCAAAAAAAACAATATTTACCTAAACATGCTGCTGGTGAGTTGGCTGCCGCTTCTTCTCCTTAACAGCAATAACACGTTGCGAAGCGGTATACATAGGATAGAACAGGAAGTAAAATTAATTTTGAACTTATATAAATAAATAGATAAATAACACTTTATTGCACACCAAAATATACAATCACAAAAACAGACCATGTTTACAATATTTTCCAGGCAAAATGCAATAGGCGGCCTTATCGCTTAAAGCGATCTCTTCCAGGCAACCTAAATAACAGAAATTGAATCATCTTATGATTATGTACGATATGTATGGCCTACAAAAAGTGTTCTCCAGTGGAACTTATTTTGAATAAAAACTTTTTGAATATAATTCTAGATGTCGCGATTCCCCATGACGGTAATCAATGCCAAGTCTCGAAGCTATCGCCACGTGGAACTTGGACCCTACACTGATAGTTTCATCAGTGGTGTCAGCGAATCAACTAAAAGTAAAGAGCCTTGATCATCATCTTGAAAGGCTTTCGCTTAATGCTCGTTTGGCATGCCAAGTTTAGTCTGTATGCTGTCTGTTTCTCTAAGGAATTGAGCGGACTGAGCTCCGCAGTGGGACAATTATACATACATACATACATAACTTCACGCCAGGTCCCTTGCGGGGTAGGCACGCACAACAGAGCGCCACACAGGCCCATTCTTACACACCTCACTTGCTTCTTTGACATTCATAGCTCTTGTCATGCACGCTCGTCTGTTCTTAAGGCTCCTAACATCACCTTCTGCTAACACATGATCAATTTGATCATGGAAGGTGTGTCGTGGCCTTCCGCGACTTCTGCATCCATCAACTTTTGCATTGTATATCTGTTTAGTCATTCTTTCATCATACATTCTTTCCACATGCCCGAACCACCGGAGCATTCCTTTCCTTACCTTCACCCCGACACTCTCTTTCAGACCAACTCTCTTTCTTACTTCGGTATTGCGAACGCGGTCCGCGAGCGTCACTCCGCAGATTTTGCGCAGTGCTCGCATCTCGACCGCGTTTACTCTACTTTCGTGCTCTCTATTCCATACCCAACTCTCGCTTCCATATTGTATTCCATAACTAGGACAATTATATTGTAATTTATTTTATGTTTAAAAAAGTTTAATATTATATGAAGAGCATAACTAGACGTAGTCTATATACTTGTGCCAATATGTTCATATCAGCATATCAATTAGGAATTAGGGGCAGCTGTGATGCTTGCCACTAATTATGAGGCGCGCCGGCTGCGTGGCGGCGTTTATTGCTTCATTGCATTATTGGTTCACTGCTAATATTGGGTGGATTTCTAACTTGGCCACGACGCTTGTAAGCAGTTTCAGTTGGAATTGTACAAAACTGTTTTTATTATATTATACTAACAATTAGTTTTTAAGTCTTTTGTGTAAATAACTAACTTAGCTTATGAACGCAAGTCTGAGAAATATAATTATAAGTAATAAAATAAATAATTGTTTATAGAATAGAATATACTTGTTGTACCATAACATTTATGAAATAATACATAAAAGCAACTTAGAATTAAGGGCAAATGGAGGCCTTATCGCTGACAGCGATTTCTTCCAGACAACCTTGGGATGGAGAGAGATAATGGCACAAAAGCTTGTGCAGGGTTAAGTTGCACAATATTCTTAATTAAAAAAATATATTAATATTATGTGGCCGGAAAACTTCGTTAGCGTTGCCCTGACGACGATGTTGATGAAATATTGTGAAAATTGGTTGAAGAAATCGCGTAACAAACATACAAAAAAAAACAACCAGTTGAATTGAGAATCTCCTCCTTTTGGAAGTTGACTAAAAAGTAGGTATATACATAACTAAAAACTAAAATATTTTTACGAAACTTGCGCGGATGATGTGTATGAAATTTTACACACTTATAGTTTATATAGAGAAGAAGCCCACAAATGCTATTTTTTTAAATTGTGCATAAAAAATATATTAAATCAATAAAAAAAAATATTACACACACTACCATGTCTTTGACACACACGCATATCTAATATATAAAATTCTTGTGTCACAGTTTTCGTTGCCATACTCCTCCGAAACGGCTTGACCGATTTTGATGAATTTTTTGTGCTTATCCGGTATCTATGAGTATCGGCCAACATCTATTTTTCATCCCCCTAAATGTTAGGGGTAGTCCACCCCTAAATTTTTTATTTATTTTTTAGACAAAATTTTTAATTTCTATTTTTTTATGATACAACATACAAAAATACATACAACCCTAAATTATTAACCCTCTGCAACAAACCCCTATTTTTACCGGGCAGTACGACGTCTGCCGGGACAGCTAGTATACTCTATTGTTTATTGTTGCCTTGCCGTGATTATAGAAGTATAATCTTTGACAATAAATTATTATGGTCGAATTTCGGCCATGGGCGACCACTAGTACATATAAAGACAATAATATATTACTCAACAACGCGCAAGGCGTTTATAAAACTTAAATTTTATTTATCCAATATATTTCATACGTCTAGGAGCAACTAACCGCAAAACACGTTGCCTCGTGGAAACTTTTGAAAAATTCACAAGCGGACATGCGGAGCTGTTGGTATATCTCCAGAGACCGTGTCCGCCGCGCCGGGCGGATTATCCGCAAAATATTTTCAATATCCGCCAACTTGTGTTGAATACGTCCACGTCGCAACTTTGAACGGTACAAAGTTTGTGATGCGTTTCTTTTTATTCGTCTATTGATAAGGTCTTTCCTGAAGTTGATGATAATTTTGAAAGAAAGAAAACATCTTTTTTTAAGACATATACAAGTGAAACAAACATATTACATACATACATACATAACTTCACTCCAGGTCCCTTGCGGGGTAGGTACGAACAACAGAGCGCCACACAGGCCCATTCTTACACACCTCACTTGCTTCTTTGACATTCATAGCTCTTGTCATGCACGCTCGTCTGTTCTTAAGGCTCCTGACATCACCTTCTGCTAGTACACGATCAATTTGATCATGGAAGGTGTGTCGTGGCCTTCCGCGACTTCTGTATCCATCCACTTTTGCATTGTATATCTGTTTAGTGATTCTTTTCTTCCCTTCCCTTCTTCCCTCATTCAACAAACATATTAAAGATAATAAATAAAGCACAATAATAAAAGAGAAAACAACCACAAAGTATCTGAAGATATGCACATATTAAGTCCTAAAAATTTGATTAAGTTCAGCCAAAAATATGTTGATCTGTTAGACAAATGCTGATCTTCCACTTGACCCTAGAGCGAGGTCTCGGCGAACTACACCTTATATTATTAATACATACATTTTAGGGTAACGTAGCAGTTTTTGGAAAAAACAATCCTTGTAAATCTTCACGTTCGTTTGTCTGTCTATCCGTGAATGTTAGAGTTATTTTTCTCGGAAATTAATTTATCCACATAAATGAAATTAGACACTGAGTTGTAGTCTCAGACTAATTTTGAAAATGTCCTCAATTTCAAAAATTTGCATTAATGACATAATTCCAAGAGTCACGTGCCACTTAATATTGTTACACGCCGACAAAAGTGAATGCACATCTGTAGTTTATTACCTTTTCGACATTTGGACTACTTTTGTTTACTTTTTGTTTAAAATTTGTAATTAGACAAAACAGCCTATTGTGTATATTAATCCTTTATGGTAGACATTATCCAGGTGTGATTCTTGGAAATTATTGTTATGCGGTCGATTATTGTGTTCGAGATATATTGTATTTGTAGAGGATAAAAGGAACGCCCGAACGGAGGGGTGAGGCAGTCAAAGCGATAACACAAGCGAGGCAAGACGTGTGTACATTTAGTGACGGACTTTGCGCATGTTATTGAATTGTGAATTACGTTTAGACTTATTGTGTCCGGTCATATTTGTACCTGTTATATACGTGTTTGTATAGTTATAATAAATTCTATAGTTATTCCAACGGCATTTTAATTCGCGTCCCGTAACTCGTAACAATATCATTAACATTATTACTCAATTAAGGAAATGACCCATTGTATCGTGTAGAAATGTAGAGGGTACATAACAAAAAAAAACTATGCACCTAAATAAATGTAACACTGGTGTCATCAAGTCCTGATAGGTACCTTATAGGTAAGCGTGCTCCATCTTGGACAATAATTACTCTCCACATGGGGCGAGAACATACGAACATACACTACTATCAACAAAGCTTCCCTTCACTGTGTACGGACTAGGAAGCATTCGCCCAATTTATTTTCATTTCCAACTACAGTATATTAGATAATTTATCAGAAGCCACTTTAACAAAACAGACTGCCACCCCATATAAAGCGGAGTTTCCAAACCCCGAAGCGAAGCCCACGAAACCTCCCATCAATCCCGGTAACCATGGCGTCCGAATGTCTTCACACAATTTGTGTTAGCGGGGTAGGCAGCAATCAGTTGCGGTCGTGTTTGACGGCCACAACATTTGCCACGACCGGCCGCGTGGAACTGAGCTGCTGTCTTCCTTTGCACTGTGTACGAGTGATGGGTAGTACATGTGTGAGACAGTGCATTTGTACTTTACTGTAAAATTTAAAATTGTACTACAAAAATATTGTCACGCTACTCGCGCGTCAAATGCAAAAGGAAGGACGGAACGAGACAATAGTACTAATAATGCCTCTACGGATATTCACAACAAAGTGGGACAAGCCATGTACTGCTAGTAAAATGAGGT
Organism: Dendrolimus punctatus; assembly: GCA_012273795.1. NCBI lineage: Eukaryota > Metazoa > Arthropoda > Insecta > Lepidoptera > Lasiocampidae > Dendrolimus > Dendrolimus punctatus. The sequence goes on from CM022543.1 coordinate 19,879,175, forward strand.
AACCGAGGCCGATGACATCCGATTCTTGACGAACATTTGTGAATTGGAAGTTTTGGGACAAATGAGGGAATGGCGCTCAATGCATGACCAGCCTCATCGCTTCTAACGTACTGCCGCAGTTTAAACCATACAAATCCCCTCGCCTCATTTAAAGTGGTACATTGTACTGCGGTTCAGTACAAAATATCATGTCCGACCTAACTTTAAATCTTACATGTTGTCTTACTATTATATGTATAAATTTAGTTGTATGTAAGTTTATAATACAACATTAAAAAAAATTGTACGCCCAACCAGCAAAAATATGTGCTCAGTGTATAACAACAAGACCTATTGTAAAACCATCTTTTTATACAATAAACTAGCTGTCCCGGCAGACGTCGTCCTGCCCGGTAAAAAATAGGGGTTGATCGTAGAGGGTTGAAAATCTAGGGTTGTATGTATTTTTGTATGTTGTATCATAAAAAAATAGAAATTAAAAATTTTGTCTAAATAATAAATAAATAAATTTAGGGGTGGACTACCCCTAACATTTAGGGGGATGAAAAATAGATGTTGGCCGATTCTCATAGATACGGGATAAGCACAAAAAATTTCATCAAAATCGGTCAAGCCGTTTCGGAGGAGTATGGCAACGAAAACTGTGACACGAGAATTTTATATATTAGATTATTTTGATTTGATTTGGTTGCTTTAAAAGTTTTATATGAATTCAATGATTCAATTACATATTACATACCAAGTCCCAAAAACTTCCAGTGGTGTAAAATTAAACAACGTGACAGATGCTCAAAAATATGTGTATTCTCTACTGGAATCGAATCAAACCTTATTATCACAAACTAGCTTCTGTCCGCGTCTTCGTCCGCGTGGAATAGTTACTTCGGGATAACGCTAACTTTAACCCGCGACTTTGTTTACGTAGAAACTGGAAATATTTTTAAACCTTAACCTTGATCATTATTTTGTTGCGATGTTATTTTAAAACTGTGATATCTTAGATAATCATTGAAATCGAATGAAGTAAAAGGCAATTTTGTTTTAAACTAATAACTTGTGATGAATAACGTATTTATTTGGATAAGGATTAATATAATATTTATAAAAACACCTTCGCAAATAATGCATTATTTTAGCACAAGTTTAGTTAGCATAAAAAAGGTTATGGTGAGCCAAGCTTAAAAGATTCGACATATGCTGTCGCGGACTTTTTTTAGAACTTTTAAAGGAGAACAATTCTTTCAAACGCAGCGGAAGCTCTCAAAAGGAAAAAAACCTGATGTTGAAAAATTCTTCATTGGTGCTTCGCTCCTATTGGTCTTAGCGTGATGATAGGCCTTTAGCCTTCCTAGATAAATGGACTATCTAACACTGAAAAAAAAATCTAATCAGGCTAGTAGTTCATGAGATTAACGCGTTCATGCAAACAAACAAACTCTTCAGATTTATATATTAGTATAGGATAACATAACACATGCGTTATACAATGATTTAAAATGTAGTGCATTCAGTGTCATCAGCTAATTCGATACCTGATAAAGGTAATTGATTTTTCAAAAATCTAATGATATATATTAGGGTGGTTGTTAAAAATTAAATTTCTTGCGACGCCCCCTAAAAAGCTTCCTTTTAATGAAAAAACACTGGGATTTTTTTATAATATTTTCAAGTCAAAACAACACGTGCCTCAAGACGATTCAAGTTAATTTTTGGGTAATATCATGTTTTTTCAGGAAACTTCTTCATACTTAGAAGTAATAATTATTTTAAGATTGGAAAAGTTTTAACAATGAAATACCTTCCGTATTATCATTCTCAGTGATGAATTTCAAATTATAGTTTCAGAAAAAGTTTAAAATTCTTCGTGATTCAAGCTTATCTTTCAATTTTTCTTATATTTTTAGTTTTAACTTGAATCGTCTTGAGGCACGTGATGTCTTGACTTGAAAAAATTATAAAAAAAATCCCAGTGTTTTTTCATTAAAAGGAAGCTTTTTAGGGGGCGTCGCAAGAAATTTAATTTTTAACGACCACCCTAATATATATCTTTAGTTTTCTTCAAAATCGGCCTCGACACTCTTTGGGGTGTTTTCGCTATTTAGCAAAGTTTAGGATCTAGCTTTGAACGCCTACTTGAAAAAAATATTCTATATAAATAGCATTAAAAGTGTTATAGTGTTGTACACGCTATCGATAACATCTTTATCCGGATGTCGGCGTACGTGTCGTCATCCGGTTATATGTCACGTACGCCGCACGACGGTGCAACCGAGGAATTCGAGTTTCTTAGATGCATGCGGTTTAAAAGGACACGTTATATCATTTATATTTGCGCGGTTTAAAATGGAACTGGAGAGAAATTCAATTTTATAAAGGAAAACCTAAGGAAATGTTTTTTTTATTGTTGGAGCATAGCAGATAGTCGGATAGACCACTTGATGAAGACTGGGACTCTAGAGGTGGTATCAATGTAATACCGTTCCGAAAGAATATTTGACATACGTGTCGCAAACTTCTGTAGGCGACGGTATTTACTTTTAATGAGCTAGGCCATCTGACTGTTTAATAAAACAGTATCACAGCCCCAGATTCAAGAGGTTCTAGAATTCTAAGATATTCGTTCTTGAAGTTCTTCTATAAATATTATTAAAACTTTACTCGTCTAAAATTGTATTTATTCGGAATACAATAATTAATATACTTAAATATAAAACACAAAATTAATACACATATCAATCAACTCCCCACTAAAAAATAATTCATAAAATGATAAAAATCAAAATTGGCACAAACTATTAATTAAAAGAATAAAAAAAATACAATAATATGAAAATTACATGAAAATCTATTTAAACGAGATAAATATTGAACAAAAAAAATGTACAAAAATACAATCATTATATGTCAATATATAAAAAAGTAACCACAATAATTACTACCAAAATAGAAAAAAAAGGAAATTATAAGTCATTGGATTATTCTAAATAACTTTTGTTTTAAATTTACGTTAAAATTACCTATGAAAGGATCTATATTAGCATATAGTGCATTGTATTGCTGAAAAATGCGATATAAAAATTTGTTTTCTGTATAGTCAGTTTTTTTTAAATAGTACTCAAAATAGGAATGAATGAATGAATGAATGAATGTTCTTTATTGCATATATATACAAGTTACATATATGTATATACAATAGGAGGTCTTATCGCCGCAGGCGATATCTTCCAGACCACCTTTACACTGTTTGAAAATAATTTACTTATCATAGAACAAAAAAAATTAATTAAATTAAATGTCAAAAAAAATAAAAAAGATTAAATTAAATGTCCAAAAAAAAAAAGATTAAATTAAATGTCAAAAAAAAAAAACTAATATTGATACGCTTGTTAGATATAATGATGTCAGTGCATTTATTATCCTTGTCAGAATTATATTGGTATATATTTTAATCATTTATTGCTACTGTCAAAGAATTCCTGTATTGAATAATATGTCTTGTCTGTTAAATATGTAAATAGCTTATATTTATATGTCTTAAATTCGCGGCATGTTTTTATGTCTAATGGTAATTTGTTATATATTTTTATGGACATCATAAATATGCTACGTGCAAACAGTGTTGTTGTGCACCTTTTATTAAATTTTAATAAGTCACATCTTCGTGAGCTTATGATGTCTTGTCTTAGGGATTTATCACTTCACATTTATCACGTAATTAGAATATAAAATATCCCACTTTCATCTCAATTATATATAGTTCATACACACCATTTTCATGACTTTCGTTATGTTATAAAATCTATTGATGAACAAAGCTTGACATATTATAGATTTATCCGGGGTCAAATAATGGTTGAAATATCTCTATTTCATATAACTGAGTAAAACTACTGTTTGTTTATCTGTAAATCAAATCTCATTTTAGTAGCAGCGTCCGGATAGAACTAGTTTCGTCCGGATATAAAGTTGGTAACTGTTTTATTTATAGCGTGAAAGAATACATCCGGATTTTAGTAGTGTTGTGGGGATATACATTTATCTAAGTAATGTTATATATCGTTACATGTACCATAACAATATTATGACTTATAATGATCGTATATGTAGATATGATTTTCGAAATTGTCGAGGTGACTAATGTTAGATTTATATTTTTAACCGACTTCAAAAAAAGGAGGAGGTTCTCAATCCGTCGGAATCTTTTTTTTTTTGCTTTTTTTTATGTATGTTCGCCGATTACTTTGTGATTTATGATCTGATTTACGTGATTCTTTAGTTCGACGCGGAATAGCTTCCAATTGGTCCCCTAAAAATTTTACATAGTTTGGCCCGGTAGTTTTCATTTTATGAACACTTTTCATGGAAATAATTTTCACTCCGTTCCATATGTACACCGATTACTCTGAGATTTATGATTCTATTTACGTGATTCTTTTTTGTTCGACGCGGAATAGCTGCCATGTGGTCCTCTAAAAATTTGACATAGTTTGGCCCAGTAGTTTTCATTTTACGAACATTTTTTTGTTCCCGGTTCTTGGGACCTATATTTTTTAAGAAGTGCGGCACCATTCGTAGGTTTACCCATACATAGCTAGACACTAAAAAGTAACAAATTAAAAATAAAAACTTCATTAAAAAAAACTGACTTCGAAAACTAAAATGTATAAAATAACTTATTTCTAAAACTATTATTATTAATATATATTATCTAAAACATCTTGAAGTCGGTGCAAAGTAAAACATATAAATTACTATATTTTGAAAATTACTAAGCACCGACTTTAAGATGTTTTAGATAATATATATTAATAATAATAGCTTTAGAAATAAGTTATTTTATACATTTTAGTTTTTTAGTGTTTGAAGTCGGTTTTTTTTATAAGTATTGCTCTCACTTTTGTTTCAAGACTACCTTCACATATTATAAATAATAAACTAAGTAGGTTCGAAAAGTACTTAAAATATTAATATATTACAGTAATAAATGGACAGATGCGCTAATAAGGGTAAATGTATATGTTGTAATATAAGTATGTGTTGCGTTGCGTTGCATTGAAAGAAAGAAAATAATGTTTATTTAAAATTATAAAATTATGCATAAGTAGTTTAATAAAAGCCAGAAAATAACTAACTCTAAACAGGCCCTAACTCAGCAAATGCTGGTTGATAACAACGAAAGCTGGTCTTCCGTTAGTGCCAGGCAGTAACGCCACCAGCTTTCCATTCCGTTCCTTTCCAATCCGTTCCATTCCGTTCTGTTCCGTTCCGTTCCATCGCTCAGCCGTATTTAAATTGTATTCTTCTCCGTTCCTGTATGGATAAATATGGTGTATTACCAATAGGTGTTCTAAATTCAAAATCAAGTTTGACATTTCTATGAATTATAACATGCGCAGTTCATGATATCATGAACTGAGCATGTTACATACATACATATCCTTTTTTGATGCTTGAGGAAAGCCTCTTGTACTATTTTCAGGCCCGAAAGGAGGCTGCCGGAGGGCATATGGTACTCCCAACGGTCTTTCACTCTGACTACAAAATTAACTTTAACGCGAGTGAAGTCGCAGGTAAAATCTGCTCGTATGTAATCTTATCTTAAGCTTAAAGATATCAATGGCTTAGATTTTATCTTGATTGCTACTACCAATTCAAGTATAGATACAAAGATAATAAAATAAAACAGATGGCTAATATCATTGCTTTATCGTCCCTTCATGAAACCAGACAGCATAGGGTAAATGAAATGGATACTCAAAGTCACAGGCGTTATCGGTTTTATGCCTGCTAGTATAAAATAATCGCACAGTATAAATATAAATTACAGTTGTGGCACATCGTCGTATAAACAGTATTATTGCGTAATCAGCAAATTCGCAAAGCTTTTACACATTGTAAGTGTCTGAATGTTCAGTTTCACAAAGCAATTTTAGAGTAGTATTAAGGTTTCAGTCTAGAAGTATGAATTCTCTTCGAAACGCAAACTGTTTTTTGAAGTGATGACTTTTTCTGAAGGATAAAACGCTTCGTTACGTAACGCATTACGGCGCCAGTCGGTTTGTTATCACTTCTGTCGGGGGTCCCGAGAGGCACCACGTTTTTTAAATATATATATGTATATAATATTAATTTACAATGTTAATTTTTTGTAGCTTAGTGATTACGTAAATGGTTTTTCATACCAATAAAGTAAATGAAAGTCTTAGCAAAGAACATGTACTAATACACGTTTTTACAAATATTAAGAGCTGCATATTAAAAAAAAATGAAAATATTTACACAAAGATTACTGGTATGCGATACCGGCCAAAAACTATGTACATTTCTTATTTGCATTGACACTTTTATAATTTTTTAAATATTAATCGAATCAAATTTTAAATATCGAGTAAATAATGATCGACAGTGAAAAATTTATCCAGCATCAAAACTGTGTATGTGTGCTAACTGAATGAACAATCAAACTGTGACAGAGAATAAAGTAACAACGGATACACTTTATATCATCGTCATTTATGTTTGAGGATTACACACACCGGGTTTTGTTACTCATTGAATCTAACTATAATTATTGAATTACAATCAAGAAGTGGCGAAGATAGAATATTAACATTATATACGAACATTTTATATTATTTTAGGGCATGTAATAAAAGCTCATAAACATCTCACTGCTGGGCTCTGGTATCCCACTTCAGGGGAACGGACACCCGCCACGCTTGTCCACGGCGGCTTGGCAGGTTTGACGCATCGGTTGTCACCATGTGCAGGATTTATCACGATGTTTTACATTGCCGTTGTTAGCACGTGGGAATTGTAAATGCACATTAAATCAAAAAACTGCCTAAGTGGTGCATGCGTTTCAGCCAGGATCGAAATCGAGCTTTTTGAGTTTAGGACGCGTATGGAAGCCCTTACCTTACGTTACGCTACCACGAGTTTATTAAGTCACATGTACTGTAATATTTATTTTTATTCCGTGAGTTCAGCAGACAGGCAGACGACTCACTTGATGGAAATGGGTTACCATCGCCTATGGACATTTGCAACACAAATGCGCTGCTGCTCTCTTAAGGGAGACTGGACAACTCATTTTTTTTATGGTGACATACTTTATACCAGGGGTGTTAGCATTCGGGCAAATGCCCTGCCATTTGGCTGTGGGTTGTTTTGCCGAATCTTACGTTAGGCCGCCAAAAACGGAGGAAATTGTATTCTTTCTCCGTTCCTGAACGGGTAGATAATATTGTACTAATTGAAAAGTGTGTAACGATTTTCACAAAATGCTTATCAAGGACCTTCAAGATGAATATAAGAATGAATTTTATGTCATAAAGTAAGATATTGTGAACAGTTTTCCCGTCATTTTTGGACAGTTTTTGGTATCCATCGTATACTACCATTAAAAGATAGATATCCAAATGTTCTGGTAGGCTTATATTACCAGGTTTTAACATATTTAACTAAATTACATAGTTACTTTAAAAAGTCTATAATAAATAAAAACATTGTAAAATCATTTTAAGATCTTACTTCAAGAATTTTCTCCAGTAGAGTCCAATTTTAATTAAAACTTTTTATTTGAATTTGATAGTTAACATTACATTGCCGTTAGCTGACATAGGTCACAGTTTATTGTTTATTTAATCCCTATATTAAATTAACACGATAACCTAACTCAACTACAAGCCGTAATTTACATACTGTCATGCCAGTTAAATGGCGTAAACAACAAATGTGTCATTGAAAGATATTAACGATTACTTATAAAATTAATTACTAACTAACTTTTAGTTGTAAGTTTTGTAATTTAAAAAAATAGTCCTTGGTCTAAAATGAAATAATTATCATACATGAAAGAAATGGGTTTGAATAAATAACGACGTACGTACATTGTCTGACTAGTATCTTAAAAAAAACACATTTTGAGAATTTGTACGCCGCATTCAGAAACAAGGTTTGTACATACCGACATAATAATATCAGACACAACGCTGATTTTTCAGTGCAAACTTTCCTTTAGGCCTAATTCTAAAACGAATATTGTGTGAATTTAATTTAAAATTATTTAATTTGTAAATAATAATATATCTGCATGATTATCTAAGTGGATTGTAGTATTTTATTAAGTTTTCTCGACGCATAATTCAAAAATATACATACATGGCAATTGTAAGATGTTGAAATCTTTAAAGTGTGTTTTACAAGTCTCAAAAAATCGGATACCTACAATATGCTTGTTTAAAAAGAAAGATTTTAAATAACAGTATTTATGGCCAGACTAGTAAGAATTACCACAGATAATTAACCCATGCCGTAGTACCGAAGCCATGTACCCATGATTTTCCCTTTCTAGCTATATTTTAATATTTAAAATCGTAACTTCCATTGAAGTGTACTTAATACCCTCTTAACCGTTTTATTATCACCGGCCCTCGTTAAGAGCCAGTCTCATTAGTGATTCGTTAATATAAAAAATATAAATATATTTTATTTTTCATTTACCCAAGTCACAGCGCTCGTTTACGCAGCGGCTATAAGCGTTTTCTTGCACACTATAAAGATTTACATTAAGTAATTAAAACTGCTTTTAAGCATGAAAGTGCGTGTGTGAGATTATTTTAAAGGTGTTTTTATAATATACCTTCTGACTATTTATTATGTTGAGAAATTTTACTTTTTATATGTTTTTCTACTTCATATGTACCTAAAGTTTTTTATTGCGGAGTTCCGCAGACAGGCACACGGCCCACTCGATGGAAAGCGGTTAGCTTTTTCCGACACAGTTTCCACTAGAACTAAAGCTTACTTTCTTTTTTCAATTCTGTTCCGGGAATTTTAAGTCAAGCATGGACGAAGTCGCGGGCTTATTCTAGTGAAATTGTTATATCTAACGGGGTGTTAAGGAAAGTAAGATTACAGGGATCGCCTCACCGTATATTCAAATATCATATTCACAAATACTTCCTCTGTAGAAGATTATGAAAGATCAGGGCGGCTCCCTGCTGTCAGAACTACAAAGGCTGTTAATGCTGTTGAAACCAGCATTATCCGAAACCATATTAAGAAACAAAAAATCTTCTCGCGGGTTAAAGACCTCCTCTAAATTAATTTTCATTTATTTATTATTAAAAAGTATTGTTACGACTGACAAAGACAAATTCACACATGCATTTTATTACGTTTAGGAATTTGAAGTGACTGTTTACTTTGTGTTTAAAATTTGGGATTAGAAAAACAGCCCATTGTGTATTATACTCTTTTATGGTAGTCATTAGCCAAGTGTGATTCAAGGAAATTCGGTCCACGCGGCCGAGCAGACATATTGCATCCGTGCAGATAAAGCAATGCCTCGATTGATGGACGAGGCAGTCGAGCGATAAAAACAAGCGAAGCAAGACTTGTATTCGGTAATCTATTTAAATGAAGGACTTTGCGCGTGTATTTAAATTACGATCTTCTGCATTACGTTTGGACTTATTACGTTCGGTTATATATGTACCTGTGTTATATGTGTTTGTATTGTTCTAATAAACTCTATAGTAATTCTAACAGCATTTTAATTCGAGTCCTGCAACTCGTAACAATAATATTGGTTTAGGTGAAACCGATAGCAGTAACGAACAGTTAAACTGTAGTAGTAAAAATACCTCGGAAACCACTTTCTCTCTCTCTCTTTTCTTTCACCATATCCCAACCGGCACAATATGTCTTTTTCTTCCACACTCTTCTATTCTGATATACATCTTCTGTCACACCACAAATCATCATATCATCGTTCACGCAATCCATCCATCTTTTTTGGTCTCCCTTTACATCTGTACCCATCCATCTTGTAGTTTAACATTCTTTTTGTCAAGTGACTTTCATCCCTCCTCATTATATGCCCCTACAAACTTTCTAAGTTATGGCAAAGCTATTACGCTGCTGAGGATTTTTCTAAAATAAGACTTAATTTTTTTCTTAAGCTTTCGCGACTTGTACAAATAATAAAACTACGTTTTAACGGTTTTAATTGCGGTAATTTATTTTATTTAGGTTTATCAGACGTTTCGGCCGCTTTACAAACTGCCGGACCTCAAGATACTGTGAGCTCTTTCTGCGTGCAACGAAACAAACCACTTGACTAATAATTTCTTTTATTTTTTCCTTCCACTCATTTTAATATTATATAAAAAATTTTTAGAACTAGGCATGTTTGCTGAAGAGTTTCTTGCGCCGCTTCTTCTCTTCAAGCCTCAACATGTTGTGAACCGGTGGTAAATTAGATTAGGCTCCCATAGAGTAAATAATATCCATAAACAAATTAAAACTAAATAATTAAAATGAGCAAGTTGGCGGTAGGCTGAATAAAAACTTGGACAATACACGTCTGACAAATGTCATCTTTGTCTTCCGTGACCACGGCAACTGAAAAGCGGCCGAAACGTCGGATAAACCTAAATAAAATAAATTACCGCGATTAAAACCGTTAAAACGTAGTTTTATTATAAGACTTAATGACAAAACTATCGGCCATTGAAGTGAATCACCGTTTTCAAATCGAATCGTCAACATTCGACTCTTCGCTGCATCAATATTAGCCGAGGCTAACGAGCTTATATCCTTCCCAAAGAAATTTGTACTTTATTCCTTTAACAGTACAGTTCTTGTTAGGTAAAAGGTAACATCTTAATTTCCACACACGACTGTACACCTTATTATCTGAACGATAGAGTTGTTTTATGATAGTGTTTGTAATTAATTATTTAATTTAAATATTTGCCAATTATGCGTCTGGATTTCGCTGGACTTGGTATTATGGGGGTTTTGTCGATACTGAATATTATATACGATATTCATACATAGCTTGGATATAATTATTTGCATTCTTTAATGCAACGCAGCTTTTGAATGTACGCCAATATTTATGTTCTTTGATGTACGCAAAAGTGTAAGAGACAGATTGTGTGAAGGATGAAATTGTGATCTGTGGTGTAACAGAAGATGTGCGCGAGAACAGAAAATACGGAAGGAAAATGATGTTGCGTCTACCGACTATATAAAAGGGAGTGTTTCAAGGACCTGTTCAGAATGGTCCCTTCGTCCTCTCTCCAGCACCGCACCGCTGACCCTAGGCTGGGCGTTCGTCTGCACTTCCTAGAGCCACTTCGCTCTTTTACGCAACGTTTCTCTTGCGCATCTTGGGGATCTGGAATGAGCTCCCAGCGTGGTTTCTCACAGTGTACGTTATGAAGTCTTTTCTTTCTTCTTCGATTTCTTTGAGGCTGGCAGCGCGTTGGTAGGATTCCTGGTGTTGCCAGCATCGATAGGCATCGATAATTGCATTCCATCAGATGGGCCGGCTGCCTTTGTCCAGCTTTAAAAATGCATGTTTGTAATAATTTTAGACATAATAGAAAAAATAATTGGTATTCCTTAAATAGGCGAAATAACCACTCTCTATCTATTATAATAATATCTTGTACTTCCATGTTTTCTGCGAAAAATAATTTAAAAAAAGTGTATTGTGCCTACAACAAATAGTTGGTAAAAGAAAATAGACTTATTTTGGAAGATGATTTGATGAGAATAATTTTCAACACGTTGTAGATGGCGCTGTAATCGATATATTGAATATCAATAGGAGTGCGTCTGAAAATAGACCATGTTATTTCTACAGCTTGACAGTTATAGCCACAAAGTAAACGAAACATCAATAAATATACTATAAGAAGTGAATTTACTTCTAACTAATAAAATCTATTTTAAATAGATATAGTAATATGCATTCCCTGAATATATCTTCACAAATGTATTTAACAAGAGAAATGAGAAAAGCTCTTGTACTACATTTTCTCTGAATTTTTCCTCTTCGAAGTAAACTCCATGCATGAAATATCATATATTTTTCCAAACAACTACATTTTCCAGCTCGAGTGAAGGTAAAATGAGAATATAACAAATTCCGCTACATTTACAACTCATTTGTAACGTTTGTATGTATACGTAGCACACCGCCGTAGCAATGTGTAAAAAAACGACAAGTTCCCGACAGGGCGTAGTGCGTCGTAGTGATCGGCGTAGCAGGCTAGTGCAAGAGCTGGTGTATGGATTTCTTACTTTTTAACTATTTACTTTAAACTAGTTTACGATCAAAATGAATCATTTTCGAGTTTGCAATCTAGCTTCGAAATGATATTATAAACCAAAAGTAATATCGGGCTCACAATTACTTATAAACATTTCACTGCTGTGATCAGGCCTTCCCATTTTAAAGGTAAATTGAGTTCCGGTAAGCTTGCTCAAGAATGTACCTAAATTACTGCTATTTTTTTTTAATTTACCCAGAGTTTTGGATATTATTTGGCATTTTTCTACGGAAATATAATACATTAAGGAAAGCAACACATCTTTCTTTAATGTATTATATTTAAAACTATTAAAGTCAGATAAATAGGAAATATACCAATTGGGATTGTTCACTTTTTTTCAATCTAGCTATTTGAAAAACCATTTCGAGGAATAGTGTCTCTAATCATTTCTGTCTAGTTAAAATTCCAAAAAACGTACGATCTTGTATTTGGTAAGAAATGCGTTTGACCTTTATTTGACCTTACTAAATCCAATCAGGTGGGCTGCCTGCCTGTTTTCCTGCTTCAGGTGTAAAAAAATTCTGGCTGTGCATTATTTGATTTAAGTTCTGTAACATGGGTTTTCCCTAAAGACCACTTTAAAAAATTTAACGATAACTATAGAAAATAATAGTGGTTGAACACTAAAACTTATAAGCCTAGCGACAAAAAACACTAAAATGATCACGATGCGTAATGAGTAATGACAGTGACATTTAAATAGTAGCACCGATTACTATGATTTTATATAGATAAAACTCACTTTTATTATTTTTGTTTTCTATGCAAAGAAATCAATGTAAACTTGTCCCTTATGACGTCATCGGAGAAATAATTTTAAAATCAAATTATAAAAAACTAACGCTTAAAATAGAAAAAATATTCAAATTATTATCTTAAAAAATTTCTAAATTTTACGTAATAAAAATATAACATTAGAGGGTAATTTTTTGTGAACAATCCCCATTTTAAGCTTCAGAGTTTAATGTTAATTACTTATGCAAAAAAATATTTGTAAGGTTACAATTTATTTATTATAAACTACTATTAGTAAAAGTCGTTTTAGTAATGAAAAATAACAGTTATAACTTAATTATTGCTCAGAAATATAACGTAAAAAATTTCAAAGGTTAAATTATTTAAATTTATTTTAATAAACCTTTAAATTAAAACGTCACCTCTCAGGCTATAGCGTATGTAGCACATTTTAAAGAATCTTGTAGCGTGGTCCCAAGACACGTCTGCGTAGCGTTCCGTAGCACGTCGAGCTCGTAGCGCCCGTAGCGAATGTGTCGTGGGAACTATAAAACTTGTTCAGAGTTAAAAATACTGAATAAAATGTTCCGTTAGGGAACGAAGTGGAATTTAAAATGTTTTAAAGTCCGGTACTATATAAAGCATTATATACATACAGTCATATATACTTATTGTTACATACTCTTTTTCTATATTCGGTTTTAGATTTATTTTTCCAATGGATTTGATGTTTGGTTGTTTATTCAAATTATATTTATTCTCTGTCTGTCATAAAGTTAAAAATTGCATGTATTTCTATTTTACCACTAAATACGTTTATTAGCCACAAAATCATTCATTTTACGGGTAATCTCCGAAACACTTAACTATACTAATATTATAAAGTTCCTCTTTCTACTATTAGTATGTCGGAGGAAGCTATGAGTAGGGTTCATTGTTTTTTGGATATATAACGAACAATTTTATTTGTTTACATTCTAATTACTTTTAAAATTCTTATTTTTTTTTATTTGATTTGTTAAATTTTTCTGTAATTTAAAAGTCGTCCTATCCTAATAAAAAATGAATATTGTAATTTAATAAGCGACCTAATAAAAAATGAATATTGTAATTTAATAAGCGACCTAATAAAAAATGAATATTGTAATTTAATAAGCGACCTAATAAAAAATGAATATTGTAATTTAATAAGCGACCTAATAAAAAATGAATATTGTAATTTAATAAGCGACCTAATAAAAAATGAATATTGTAATTTTATAAGCGACCTAATAAAAAATGAATATTGTAATTTAATAAGCGACCTAATAAAAAATGAATGTTGTAATTTAATAAGCGACCTAATAAAAAATGAATATTGTAATTTAATAAGCGACCTAATAAAAAATGAATATTGTAATTTAATAAGCGACCTTATAAAAAATGAATATTGTAATTTAATAAGCGATCAAAGAATGTTGAGTTGTTAATGTGTGGTGTTACGATTATGGATAAGGTGAGAAATGCGTACATAAGAGGATCTTTGAAAGTTGCACCCGTGACTGAAAAATTGTGAGGAAAAAGACTAAGTTGGTATGGGCATATAATGAAGAGAGATGCAAGTCACGTGACAAAAAGAAGGTTAAACTACAAGATGAATGGGTACAGATGTAAAGGGAGACAAAAGAAAAGATGGATGGATTGCGTAAACGATGAATGATGATTTGTGGTGTGACAGAAGATGTACGTCAGAATAGAAGAGTGCGGAAGGAAAAGGCATATTGTGCCGACCACAATTAATTGGGATATGGTGAAAGAAAAGAAAGCCTTCATTTGGTTTCACTAATTAAAACACGCATCCCAAAACTTGAGTATAAAGACACTAATTAGCAATAATCAGTACTAACAAATAAACACGCTAAAACACATTGTAAGCTAATTTAATCTTGATGGTTATTGGCGCAACAGTGCGTATTCAATTAACGTAATTAACTTTAATAATGGCGGTGTTAGCCGACTGCGCAGATTACTGTATTGTGTTTTGACACGTGTATGTTGTTAGCGAGATATTTAGGGTATTGAGGAGGTAACATACAAATATTTGTAAGCTTGTAACGTGTATGTAATTATTTGATATATCTCTTAGGCCCACTTGCGCGTATAGTCATGTTAAATAAATCAATGAAGAGTTAATAAACTCGGGGTTAGTAAATTTTTAAATCTTTATTTATTTGGGACTTAACGTACAATAATTTATATATTGTTACGAGTTGCAGGACTCACATTAAAATGCCGTTAGAATCACTATAGAAATTATTAGAACTATACAAACACGTATAACACAGGTACAAATATAACTGATCACAAACATTCCAAACATAAAGCACGGTTCCATAACACGTGCAAAGTCCGTAACTATTAGATTCCCGACTGTACACACGTCAAGCCATGATAGTAGTTGTCGCTGAACTGACCCCTCTCTCCATCAGTAACGTAGACTCCATCAGTAGACGTAATCCGCAACACCTGGCTAATGATTCAGCCGTAGGCGGCCGTAAACGAGTACAAATAGAACAATAGGCTATTCTCGACTAAGACGATCACAAATGAATTACATTTAGTAAAAATGCCGACAAGTAATGAAATGTTTTTTTTACTGACTAGTAGTGGAATTTGTTTTTGCCTGTGAATATATTTTGATTATTTGTAGTAATTTAATCATCGTAGGTACTTTTCCTTATGGAAGAGTATGTATTAAAGTTAAACACCATCCCTCTCTGAACTTTCAATGGGCTCGTGGGTTTTATATAGAAATAAAAAAGCCCTTTGGTCCATTCAGCTGGCCATGTACTCGTGTAATGGGCAAAGGGCCGCGTTTGGGTTGGCTTCGACGCAATACCTTTTGAGTTTGTATAGTGATATTGCAGTGAAATTTATTTTTCAGTAAACAGAGAGACATGTAGATGTTCAGATTGCTATACGTTGTAAAGGCACAGATTTACAAAGTTTTAGACTAATTCATAATATTATGATGACAATGCTAATGTAGAAATATAATGAGGAAGGATGAAAGTCACGTGACAAAAATAATATTAAACTATAAGATGGATATGGGTAGAGATGTAGAGATAGACCAAAACAAAGATGGATGGATGTTGTAAATGATGATATGATGAAATGTGGTGTGACAGAATATGTATGTCACAGTACAGGAGTGTGGAAGGAAAAGAAATTGGGCCGACCCGAAATAATTGAGATGTGGTGAAAGAAAAGAGAATGCTAATGTAGGTTAGGTTAGTAGGTCTTAGCTTCTTCCACCGTTGTTGTCATGACGAGAGCGGGGGCGTCGAGCCGAAGCTCTGCCTCCTCGCAGATGAAGACTCCAGTGCTCGGCTGGCTTGGATGACCTCCAGCACCGTGAGCTCACGGCCGTGGGCGAAACTCAGAGGAGAGTCCGCGCGTAGCGGGGTTGTTCCACGCTCCCTATTCCGTCGCCGAGGGATGCTTTTCCGTCGCCGCCCTGCGGTGACAATGGATGAGGTATTTTTGGCCAGCGCCTGCCAGGGCTTTTGCGGGCAGGCAATAACCACTTCCCACGGCTCTGCTGGCTACAGGCGACTAGAAGGAAGACGAGTAGTTTAAGTGGGTATTCCGGCAACAGTCCTGCGACTCTCCACACGCCCTCACTGTGATTCCCACATGGTGAGATGTCCGTAAGTGAATTTTCCTTGTTAAAAAAGGAGGCCGTAGCTTCGTAGCACACAGCTGATGAAACTACGATGAGTTATTATGAGAAATGGTCATTGTGACGTCACACGCGCGCTGGGGTTTTTTCGGGATTTGTCGTCGTATTTTCAGTACTTGGGTACTCCGGGTTCAAAATATTATTTTTAATTTAATATAAATTTTTCAAATAAAGACTTTTGTCTTTAAGTATAAAACTTGAAGACAAAAGTCTTCGAGCAGTGCGACCTCCCCGTTCTGACCTTATGAGCCGAGATCTGGACACTGACGGCAGGATTGGTCCACAAGTTCCAAGTCGCTCAACGGGCTATGGAGCGAGCTATGTTGGGTGTTTCTCTTATGGGTAAAATTAGAAATAAGGATATCCGTAAGAAAATCAAGGTAACCAACATAGCTCGGAAAATTTGCAAGTTGAAGTGCAGTGGGCCGGTCACGTCTGAAGGACTGGTAGCCGATGGAGCAGATGAGTCCTGGAGTGGAGACCACGTCTCGGTAAACGTCGTGTCGGAAGTCCCCCAGCCGGATGGACTGACGACCTGTGCAAGGTCACCGGTAGGCGATGGATGACGTAGTCAGGGAACGGGGATGAGTGACGTCATCTTGCGGAGGTCTACGTCCAGCAGTGGACTGCGAATGGTTGACAACGACGATATTTTTTTAATTCTAAGGAAAAAAATGGTTTGTTATATAACTTGATAATTAAAAAACGCGAAAAATATTCAAGAACCCAACTACATAGGGTTCGATTTTTGCAAAAACTATGTTACCCTATAAAACCGTTTCGCCACTTTTTCACATATCAGCCTTTCTGATATTACGTCCAAGTAATCCTTCTTTTACATAGGAAAGCAGCTCCCCAATCCCCCAAATCTAATTCCCGTGTCCTTAACATAGCTTAAGCTATTATCCTGTTAGCATTATCGGGTGACCCACATCTCCAAATATACATCTCACGGTGACACACAGACCCACAGTCACACGTTAGTGGGGACAAGAAACAAATATCCGCATATTATATTAAATATTCGTAAAAATCCGCTTCCTTAATTTACAGTTACAAAAATATAACATATTTTAAATTTATTCTCGGTTTCTACTATTAAACAAGTTTCCTGGTATTGTTTATACTCAAGGATGTAAAATAAACAAAAATGTTGGATCGTGGGGTCCCGAGGCTATGAGTCTCTCCAAAAATTTATCAAAACGACTCATTGACTTTTCACCTGATTAGAGGACTGGTGGCTATCTCTGACAACGGATCAGTATGGCGATCCAGAGAGGAAATTTAGCCACCTTTCTGGGCACCTTACCTATTGAAGTTAGTGTGACCTGGGTTCAGTATTCTACCTATAGACTGGAGGTAAAGTACAATATAACTAAGTGTTATTGTATTAGTCTGTAAAGTCATTGTAATAAATTTGTTATTTATCAAGAAACTAACTAACCATTTTTTATTTACATTAAAAAAAAACATATAAATACAAAATTAGTATTCATGCACTCATATTAAAATTATCCATGTAAACTATTTTTAGGGATTTTATCTCAACGTCAGAAACCAATGTGGTCACCTCAACGAAACGTCTTGACGAATTCGAAATAAACACTGATCCGTCTGATTACTTAACATAATTATTAGATAATATATTACTCATACAATAATTATTTTCTAAATAATAAAAATCTTTATAGGTCTCTTTTCTTTAACAATACAGATTTTATGTCACTATATATATATATTCTTAAAAAAATTAAAGCTGGAGTACCACAAGGTAGTGTGTTAGGCCCGGTCCTGTACCTAGTATACACAAGTGATATTCCAGAACTAGAAAATAATACCATAGCTACCTTCGCAGATGACACAGCTATCATGGCTACGGGAGCTACCCACGAAGAAGCTGTGGAAAATGTCCAAAAAGCAGTTAATACCATTTACAACTGGACAAAAAAATGGCGTATTAACCTCAACAAAGCCAAGTCGATCCACATTGACTTCACTAACAAAATGGCAAATTATCACCCGATATACGTAAATAACACCGTAGTACCGTATGAAAATACGGCAAAGTACTTAGGTATGACACTTGACGCTAAACTGCGTTGGAAAGCTCATGTCAAAAAGAAACGCGAGGAACTGGAGGCTCGCTATAGAAATATGTACTGGCTACTTGGAAAACATTCAAAATTGTCGGTACCTAACAAACTGCTTCTTTACAAACAAGTCTTGATGCCAGTCTGGACCTACGGTGTACAGTTGTGGGGCTGTACCAAACCAAGTAATGTAGAAATCATACAACGCTTCCAAAATAAAGTGCTGAAAGGAATTGTAAACGCGCCATGGTACGTTAGATCGAGCGATCTCCATCGGGACCTGAAAGTGGAGTTTGTCAACAACATTATTAGGAAGTACGCGGAAGCCCACGAGCATCGGCTTCATCATCACGTGAATGTCGAGGCGATCCAGCTCCTCAACAACACGGACATAACGAGAAGGCTCAAAAGGACAAAACCATTTGAACTAGTGGTTTAACAAAACAAAAGTGTAGTGTAATGTGCTTGCTATTAATAAAGAACACATGAACAAAGTGTCTTCGCCTTAATAGAGACAATAAGAAAAGTGATAATGGACACTTTCTTAGTAATAATACTTTTAGTTAATTTAGGTTATATTTAAATTACTTATTAATCTTCTTAGGTTAGATGGTAATATTAATAAGGTATTTCTTATTAAATACCTTATTTATAGAAAAATATATATACATTGTAATTTACATACATACATACATAACTTCACGCCAGGTCCCTTGCGGGGTAGGCACGAACAACAGAGCGCCATTTAGGCTTATTCTTACACACCTCACTTGCTTCTTTGACATATAGTTCTTGTCATGCACGCTCGTCTGTTCTTAAGGCTCCTGACATCACCTTCTGCTAGTACACGATCAATTTGATCATGGAAGGTGTGTCGTGGCCTTCCGCGACTTCTGCATCCATCCACTTTTGCATTGTATATCTGTTTAGTCATTCTTTCATCATACATTCTTTCCACGTGCCCGAACCATCGGAGCATTCCTTTCCTTACCTTCACCCCGACACTCTCTTTCAGACCAACTCTCTTTCTTACTTCGGTATTACGAACACGGTCCGCGAGCGTCACTCCGCAGATTTTGCGGAGTAATTGTATTGTAATTGTAATTTACATGGTTTTAATTTATTTATAACTTACAAGCTAGTTTCGAATGTAACATAAGTTAAAAATAATTTTAAGTGTAGGTGTTAGTAAACATATTCATCAGATAACAGATATCTCTTTCGGTGCTGTATTTAAACTACTGTACAACCGAAAATAACACATGAAACCCAATTTAAAACCTGTTTTTGTGGTATACCCAAAAGTGACTATACAAGTATACTAAAAAGCGGATATTTATCTGACGCGGATAAATATGGACGACGTCCATCACTAAACCGACGAAACTTATAGTAATAATAAACTTTTTCGACCGACCTCCGGTGTAACTTCAACCGGGGTGATTTGTCTCTGAAACTTATTTAACGAAACCCCGTAACCGGATATATGCGGTACAACACTAATAAAAAGTTAACCAGTCAAACTGGCCCATCAATTAGTGTTGTGTTCGTGTGAATTTACTATGTCTTATTTTACACGCTTTATGTTTAATTGTTTTGGTACAAGAACTTTGGTACAGTAATTTAGTTGCTGTCAGTGCGTTTTAGGCTCGATTTACTGGTACATTTATTTAATTGCATATTTGTTTTGTCAAGTTTTTTTTAAGGTTAATAATTAATTTTGTTACGTACCCTCTAATTACTAAACGATGCAATCGGCCCTTTCCTTAATTGAATAATAATGTTATATTTTTATATATTCTGTGATTAACGCCTATTTTTAACCGACTTCAAAAAAAGGAGGAGGTTCTCAATTCGTCGTGATCTTTTTTTTTTGCTTCTATATAGAGTGGTTCTCCATAATTTGCCATAATTTTATGTAACAATATTTATCTCTAATATGATGTGGTAACTAGATTATAACTCAAAATCTCTCAATTGTATTTGGACGGTATTCACTTTTTTATTTTCATGTTGGCATACGCGCTAGATATTTACTGTGTTAGATTTATTTTATTACATGTAAATCTTTAAATATAATATCTTCTACAAAATATTATCTAAAATTTCCAAACAATAATATAAAATTCTTGTTGAATTGAATTGAATTCAAAAATGTCGTATCAGGCAATATGACTTCATTAAAAGCAGTCGGTAGCATCGATTATTAAATATGGAGTATATGAAAACTCAGGTCCGCTTGCATAACGATTGCCTTCAAATAAAATTAGTTGATCATATCAAACTGCCTAAATACGTTTTACACAAAACATATTGACAGTTTTTTAAACATATTTAGCGGCAAATTTTGCGTTAATACACTTATTGTATTTAAGGGTGTTAAATACTTTTTGTGCTTCTTATATAAATTAATAATATAATAATAAAGGTTGCTTAAACCTTAAGCAAGCGGCTTAGATTGGATATTTAGCTTGCAATGCAAATTTACTAACTAAAATTTAGTTTCCAGTAAATGTATCTATACAGATGAATCAAAAAAGTGTTTATAATAAAATAAAAATGTAAGAATAATCTGGCTTATCTCTGAAACAGCTGCACTGATTTTGACGGGACTTTCACTGGTAGATAGCTAATGTTATACGGAGTAACTTAGTCTACATTTTCAGTGTTCCGTGAAAAAAACTCGTAACGCGTTTGCTTCGCCCCTGGTGTTGCAAACGTCTATAAGCGATGATAGCCACTTTTCATGAGCTGAACCGTCTGTCTGTTGGCCAGCTTTGCAACAAAAAGCAAACAAAGTCACGGGCACAACTGTGTTATAAACGTACAACACTGCTATAATATTAAGATAGCTCATCGTCCCCCAACAAGATTAAATTATATCAGATTATTGCTTTGCACGTCTCGAGGGAAAAATTAGGATTCTGAATTAATAGATCACAGTGAGGTTGTATTTTGAGGATGTGATCAGAATTAATTGAATTATTTTAATTAATATGATAAGAAAGTGTTTTCGAGGGTACATTTCAACCATTTTTAGGGTGTTCAGAAGCTATTTTGACAATTATAGGAACTTTATATATATAAAAGTTTTGTTTGCAATTTAGTTTACTACTACTTTATTAGGTAGATATCTATAAATATTATAAACGGAAAAGTTTGTAAGAAGGTATGGATGTATGTTTGTTACTCTTTCACGCAAAAAATACTGAATGGATTTTGATGACAATTTACAATTATATAGCTTCCACATCTGAATAACACATAGGCTATAATTTATAAAGATATAGTGTGAATTATCCAATCATCACGCCATTCCATCACCAATATATTTTAATATATATTTTCGTGCAGGAATGGAGAAATAATACATTTTTACGCCGGGCTTGTCGTAAGAGGCGACAAAACAAACCACATCCAGGTGGTAGGGCATTTGCCTGTCTGGTTGGCTACCACCCCTGGTCTAGAGTATGCCACCATGAGTTGAGTTGTGTTCCGGCATTAGTGTCCAGGTTTCAGTTTTCCTTTAAAGAGCGGCAAAACACTAGAACACCATTATTGTTTCAGATGTCTATAGAGGATGGTAGCCGCTTTCCATCTGATAGGCCGTCTTCCTGTCTGATGAGCTCATGCAATAAAACATATTTACATAGTATAAAATAAATTCGCTTTCCGCGTTTTTCTGTCTGTCTGTATATCCACTAACTCAGCTTTGAACGCTTAATTTAATCGCCAAATCGTAGGGTTTTTTTTTATAGAACAGTTAATTTCCTACTAAATGTTTTATTGCGCATTTAATAATAGTCATTTATTGACGAGTTATAAAACTCATAAACAAAAATGAAATTTGTCTTAAAAATATTAAAATTAAATCTTTAGTATCATTCAAATGGTTTACGGAAAAAATATAAGATGCCATTTTTCTAGGGCTTTAAACTTCCTACAAAATTCTACTTTTGTACAATCGATTATTAAGGAGGTATGTTTTTTTTTCGATTGGACTGAGAAAAAAAAACTGCAATGCGGAGGATCTTGCTACTCAAATTAAGAGCTTATATTTGGTGAGAATTTTTTTAAGTTGTCTAGCAACCCATTCTTTGTAGCCATTGTAAAAAAAACCAAAAAATGATTTTTTGACCTATTTTAATGTTTGCGCATGGGTGAATGCATTTAAATCGTTTTGGTTCCGGCTGCACTATGTTTAGACCCCCTCTCGTTAGCAGTGGGCTAATTAGAGACCCTTATCTCGACCCCTATCTGGAACCCTTAATTACACAAATATGCTAATGTTATCGCGCACCTCGTTACTAACTTAATTGTTTTATTTTAATTTATTCTCTATCCGGTGGAATTGGATGTTGGGATGATTCCGGTGGATGCTAATGTAATTCGATGGGATTCTTTAAAGATTTTTGAAACAAATTTTTATTTAATAATATAGTATACAAGCCTCTGCCCGCGACTTGGTCTGCGTGGAATAGTTTTAAAAAAAGTAAGTTAAAAATACTCCCCTATTTTGAAACATTCTTCATTGGTGCTCCGCTCCTATTGGTCTTTGTGGGATGATATATAGCCTATAGCCTTCGTCGATAAATTGGCTATCTAACACTGAAATAATTTTTCAAATCAGATCATTAGTTCCTGAGACTAGCGCGTTTAAGCAAACAATCAAGCAAAAAAACTCTTCAGCGTTATATATTAGTATAAGATTAATAAAAATACAGAAATTCTCTGAAGGTAGATTAACTGGATGCCTAAAAAGGAATAATAGAGGAAGATTCCAGCAGCACTCCAGATTAATATTATTGTATTTATTGAGGAAGGCTATAGTCTATATATCATCACGCTAAAACCAATAGGAGAGGAGCACCAATGAAAAATGTTTGAAAAAGGGTTGTTTTTAAATTTCTTTTTTGATGATTCCACGACATATAGCGATACATCTGTCATATTAAAAAAAGATTTTACTATAGCGCTTAGTAAAAAAAAACTCGTGTTCATTTTAACAGGTTTCAGAAATGTAGGATGAAGTTACATCCATTTGTTCTTTTGGATAGTCTACTGCAGGTATCCGCAGCACCCATCCATTTTGTATGAAAATTTCATTACCTACTGCGTTCCGCCCGGCCCTGCATTGTTGGTTATTCCCGTTGGTGATAGTGAAATTGAACCATTTAATAATTACTATTTATATTGTATAAATATTATCGCCATATTATTTGTAAGTATACTATTTATGACCTTATTTATTAATAAAATACAGAAATTAATATATTTCATGTTTTTATTACATGTCAGTTAAGTTATCTCTGAAGATGGCCGACTGGATGTCCAAAAAGTGCGGCTCGACGTCAAGTCAATCGACTTGTTATTGAAATATTGAAGATCTCCTGAAATGGAAAAATTGAGAATAGTAGAAGATTCCAACAAACCTCCTGATTAATAATATTGTGGGCGACAATTAGATCTTAAATATCCGTTATCGGTTCTTTCATTCAACTCAACTACGTGTTGAGTATATCCATCACAGAAAAATAATTTTATTGCATTTATAAAAGTCGAATAATTGTTGTAAAAATTGTATGCAACGAAACCTCTACTGTTCTAATTCTGTTCGTATATTAATATTTTCCAAATTCAAGCTCAGTGGATATCGAGTGCGCGACTTCTGAGTGTTCCGTTGAAAACAAGTAGGCTTAGACTCTCTTAGACCACTAGACGGCAAAAACGATCAAAGGGAGATTATTTCTTAAATTCTTGATTCTCTTGGAGTCAAAGTGGGCCAGAACATTATTGACATTTAAGAATCTACTCAGGAAATACTGTACTTCCTTAAATAATTATTGCAATTATATAACTGTTGTATTATTTACATACTATTTATCAGTAAAATATATCTTATGAGTATGTATTATATATATATATATATATATAAAACTACGTTTTAACGGTTTTAAGCGCGGTAATTTATTTGATTTTGTTCACTAATGCCGGAACATAACTCAAGGTTGTTATGGCGATACTTTAGACCAGGGGTGATAGCCACCCAGTTGGGCAAATATCCTAACACCTGGCTGTGAGTTGTTTTGTCGCCTCTTACGACAGGCCGTCCGGCCTGAACGGATCAAATTACCTCACTACCTTACCTAACTTACCTGATATTTATCAGTAAGTACTGAATACGCCGACATTAACGCGACACCGCTACTCGCCGGCAGGGGCAGCACGAGCACTGCGAGTTACGCGCGGATAAATTAGGCGGATACTCACGATTCGCTTCGGACATCGGCCGACACTAATGGCGCGTCACGTGTCGTATTATCTAATTTTGGTGTTCACTTGCTTTTACATGTTTTGAAATTCAACAGATTTAATTCTACTTAGTATTTCGTTAGTTAAATATAAACGAAGAAATAATACAATTTCCTTCCTGCGGCCTGGTGGCCGGTGTCGTAAGAGGCGATAACGCAACCCACAGGTGGTAGGATATTTACCCGTCTGTATATCTATTACCCCTGGACTAGAGTATGCCGCTATAACAACCTTGAGTTGTGTTCAGGATTTAGTGGTAAAGGTAATTAATCGCTTTTCATCAGGTGGACAGTCTGGCTGTCTGCTTTCCTGCAATAAAAAAAATATACCAAGCCTGACCTAAGAGCTGTAATCAGGATTTTGCTTTTATCTTATTTTAAACTAGCTGTGCCCGCGACTTCGTCCGCATGATTTTTTTCTCGGAACCCTTAAAAGGGTAACCTAAGTTAATCGATATCACATCAGCTAGTGAAAGTCTTTTCAAAATCGGTCCAGAAGTTTCAGATATTAGCTAGCCGAAACATCCAGACACACAGACAGAAATTCTAGAAATTGCATTTTTGGAATAACGACTTTTTTTTGACATTACAAACAGACACTTCAATTTTATTTATCTGTATAAATTGAAAGTTTTGTAAAAATTATATGTATGTCGTAAATAATTTTGATTTCTTACACGAATAAACATGTATGTATTTTTTTTAAAAGAGAAAAATTAGTTAAAATTTAATACTTTGTACATGTAAATATGAATATATAATAATATGTTAACCACAGACAACGCGACAAGCGTCAAAGTCATAAATAAAATTAGGAGTCCGTCATCACATCCGGTTAAAAAAGCCATAAAACGGGCACCCACTCATAATTCCCGAACTAACAATGGAGATGCTTTCAATTTGTACGGGTCTAGGATGCGTGGGTATCCCATCGCCCCACGGGTGGGTGTGGGGAGTGGGGTGTGGGCAGACAACGGGCGCATAAATTAACCGAATTGGACGTTTGAATTCGGAAGGGTGAACAATGAATATGGATTAAAATGCAGAGGGGTCAAACCATTACTGCGGTGTAGGTATATATACCTATTGGTACTATTGGTACTTCCGAGAGAAGTCACAGAATAAATCTACAGTTATAACTACGATATACCCGCGACTTCGTCTATGGTTGACTTGAAATTCCCGCGGGATTCCTGGGATATAAAGAAATGAATGTAAGCAATCGTTTCTGTGAAAACTGTGTCCGAATAAGATAATTTTTATGCACTCGAACAACTACAATTTGCTTCCGAGAAAAATTCCAGATATCACATTTGCCTAATTAAATAATTATATCCCTAGTTAAATGTACGTACGAAAATGGCATAAGTATTAGGAATAGTGTCGTACAAAATACTGTAAGTTAGAAAATATAATATAAAAGTATATATTATCAAAATATTTAAAGATAAAAACAAATATTAGTAGAACGTGTAACACATAAAATAAGATATTATGTAAATAGCTCAGTGTGAACAAAATGTAAAGATTTAAGGACTCTGTAAACGTTTGGATAATAAACAAAAAAGACAAAGAAAAAACGAGAATAAAAGTAAAATAAAAAACACAAAAAAAAACAATCCAGTTCGTCCTGAGAAAGAGGAAGAAAATTGTACGTACGAATAAAATGGCTGACAATATTTTGCGCGGTTCACATTTAACACTTATATGACAGGTCTGTAACACGGTCATAGTCTTTGGCGAATAACAGAAGCACGTAACTGCGGGCCACGCGCATGCTATGGGGTTAAAAATCGTAAAGCCCCATCCGCATGCATCCAGTTCATCGTGATTTATATCTTAATATCTTATAAACCTCTTACCTATCTCTAACGCCCTTTATTTTGAAGATTTAAAACGTCCAAGCCACGGTAATAAGTCCATGTTTGAAAGCTGTATTCACTTGAAGTTTTTAACGTGATATAGCCACTAGATAACCTAAGTCACACTACTGAATAATACACTTACTTGTTTGTAGAGTTGCGTCGGACACGTACAAGCCAGTACTTTTGTCCCGTACAAAATGTATTTATTACTGATACAGTAGGAAATCTAAAAAAGGAATGCTTCAAATAGTTTATCGCGCTACTACTCAGTATCCTACTCGCGCCTCAAATATAAGAGGACGGACGGAACGAGGACAACAGTACTACGCCTTGACGGATATTCACATGACAAAGAGGGACAACATGACATGTACGACTGCTAGTAAAATGAGGTGACAGATAACGATCACATCCGATTCTTAACGAACATTTACAAACTAGAAGTTTTTTTACGGGACAAATGAGGGAATGACGTTCACGGCCTCACCGGCCTCATCGCTTCAAATGTACTGCTTGTAACAACCCCCCATATAAAATAAATTTCATATAAAGAGACTGAATGTCTCTATATAACCCCATAAGGATAAAATAAATACATAAGAGCGGTGAGTATATAGATACTCTTAAATTTTTCGCCCTTATAATTATTATAAAGAAATCTATTATAGAATTTCCTTTATTTAGATTGGCTGTGATAATATATCTAGTGATAGGTATCCTACGTTGTGTGTATAAGTATTGTAGTAACTCAGTTCTATGGCAATTTGTCTGGACAAGTAATTCATCCAAAACTAAGAAGTTGATTCGTACACGGTATAAATAACGGATTGTGATTACCTATAGATTTACCAAGCTATTTGCCTACCTTTAATGAAGCTAGGGTGAACAGAATAGTCCACTTCCGCAGAGAATACATTCCTATATATATATATATTTAAATATATAACTAAAATACATCATTTATAAGAATTTGATTTATTAGATTTTTATATTAGATTATTATGTGTATATAATATATATAGATATTATATGTATAAGGTATTTGTGAGATCTTAGTGATTGTAAAGTAAGAGTTTAATGAGTATATAAATAATATAATAAATTATGGAATTTGGAAAGGGATTTATTTAATGAAGATTTAATAAAAAGGTATAATAAAACCCAAAATTCCTTCCACCCGGGTCAAGAAGTGATCCCACACAATCACCTTTTATTATACCTTCAGGACAAGATAGGAACTAGTAATTGAGCCAATCCCTAGTATATTTTACTTTAATATTATGTGAGTCATATAGACCGATAATCCATTTCGGTTAGTGTTTGTACGTGAAATAGAATAAGTAAAATATTGATGACAGTGCCAAAGAAGCTTACAATGAATACACACGTGCCTTTTCAGTACTGTCCTATGAGGCGTTCTTGACTAGGCTGTCTTTCTATAAATAGAAGTTCGACGTCAATTTAATAGTAATATATGGTAGGCTTATTACTATTGGATTATTGGTATATCGCACTCATGATGGCAGTACTTACTTGTGACACATGTATTGATTTCAAAATATATTGCAATCATTTCAGACAAATCCAATTATTTTACTTTGTCTCGGTCACCTATCTATTAAAGAATTATCGGTAATAAACAAATAGGCAATATTGTATTCAGACAGCTATACCAGCTGACGAATGCAAGTATAATGTAAAGTAAATTAAATTACAATACAAAACATTGGCTCAGTTCCCAGTATAGAGGATCGGAGGGGTAAATGATACCTTGGACAAAACCTTTTAATGTTTTAATTCGAGGCAATTCAATAATACTTTGCAGTAATTAATTTCAATTTATATTCCTCCGAATATAAAATTCAAGAGAGTTTCTTACTCATTCACTTTTCCCTTTAGAAAGTCACATTCAAATGGATGGTAGGCGTGGGGCAGCCTCAAAGCAGTCAGAGTCTAAATAGAATACCTATATTGCATCCGTCTCGTGCGCTCCCCCAGTTCAGCAGACTATGAGTCCATCGAGGGTACTCAAAGCAGTCAGAATCTGGTAGGCGAGAACAGCCTCAAGCGAATTCTATACTACAGCAGACTATGGGCACCTCCCCAGCCACCTCTCTTAACTTTCAGAAGCTCATGTATTCCGGTCGAATCATCTAAAGTAGTCGAAGTGATTGAGTAATCTGAATCCACGTCAACTAGTATACCAAGAATGAAAACATATTACCTCACTAAGATTATAGATCAAACTTAATCTTAGCTACCTTGATATATACTTATAGAGTATTTTGTAAAGTACAAATTATCTGTGTAGTGTTATAATGTGATTTTAAAACACATAAAATTTATTGTTTTAACAAATAATAAACATTTAAGTAATTGTCTAGTACTACATAATAATTTACTTTTGCAACCTTCGCTTTTATCATGTTTGCGCGATTCTCAGTTACTTATATTTTGAGCACATTAGCATGCATAATTATCAATCTCCATGATAAAAGGCCAACAAGCCCTAGTAATAAAGTTTATAATAATTTGTACTATCTCAGTTCTAAATAAGTAATCAATTTCAACTGTTAGTATAAATTATAACCATAATTATTATCCTATTATTAGACTTGAGCGACCTTTCTATAAAAAAATAATGGTTTTGATATAACCAGCAAGATCACCGATCACCGTTACATAATGACTTGCACCTATTCTTTCAATTAATACCAGTACTTAGTATCTTTTGAATAATTTTGAATCCATTTTGGTTTGTATAGTGTAAATAAGTATATATTATATGTGACGTTGTCGCAGGCTACGAAACAAAATATCTTCTCCTACCGTTTTTGTGAATTGTGAACTATTTTTTTTGTACGTATATATTATTATAATTATTTATTTGCTAGGTGAAACATCGGACACATAGGTATATATAACATTAATTTACATCATAAGTTATTCTTGTATGAATGTATATATGTACCATGACCATTTTTACGTGTTTTTTAAGTTTTTAATTCTTAAATTTGCATGTTACAGCCACAACCTGATACATCATCTGATAATTTAATCCAATGTAATAAATGCTCCCAGGTACGTTTTTTTAAAGGCATAAGAGGTTTGAGGATCCATCTTGGTAAAGCACATAAAGATCAAGATGACTCCTCAAACACTTTACCTTTACCGCAATCAAACGACAACACAACCCCTACACCTTTTTGGAAAAAAATATCAACATGCAAACAAACATTGCCAATTTTAAAAAGAATTCCCCGTGCAGCCAGAATTACAGTATGCGAAACCTTTTCTCAAACAATAAGAAAAGTAGTAAATGAAAATTCTTTATGTACCTGGGAGAATTTATTATTGCTCCCTTACCAAGTTTTAAATATAACACAGAATGATAGAAGTACTGCAACCTCCAAAATTAAGAAAAATTGTAAGCAACTAAAAATTTTAGATTTCACTGATAATCCAAGTAGTTCCGGTAAGCGTAAGGAATCCACAAGACGGTTAACGCGGCTTGTGGAATCCAAGCTATCCGACGGTGATATTAAGGGAGCCGCAAGGATTTTATTTTCAGATGATGACATAGCTCCTTGCAATGAGATTACACTCCGTGCTTTGGCCGACAAACATCCACCTTCAGGATCGGGTCCCCAGTTGCTGGAGGAGGGAAATGATATAGATTGTTTACGCGCAACCTCAGATGAAGTACTTGCAGCCGTCATGTCCTTCAAATGTGGCTCTGCCGGCGGACTAGACGGCCTCACTCCGCAACATTTAAAAGATTTGTTGAGTGGAGACACTGGTAGCGCCGGCGAGAAACTTTTGAAGGATATGACAGATTTGGTTAATTTGATGCTTTCTGGTACTGTAACGAAAGAAATATTGCCAATCCTTTATGGTGCCAACTTATGTGCGCTAACTAAAAAAGACAGAAGTATCCGCCCTATAGCAGTCGGCATGACGTATCGGCGTCTCGCAGCGAAAATATGCTGTCGAGCGATAAAAGATTTAAGCTCCAGCTATTTTTTACCACATCAATTAGGATTCGGTACAAAAGGTGGCTGCGAGGCGGCGGTACATTCTCTTAGAGCTTTCACTGCCAGCAATAGTTGTGAAGCGATCCTTAAGGTGGATGTGAAAAACGCTTTTAATTCGGTAAACCGATCTGCCCTGCTGAACCAAATCAAAAGACATTTTCCCAAAATTTACAGATACGTTTGGCAGTGTTACGGCGAAAATTCATTTCTATTATACAAAAACCATTTAATTTATTCGGCTACTGGTTGCCAGCAGGGAGACCCGCTCGGGCCTGCAATTTTTTCACTAGCCATCCACCCAGTCATAGAAAAGCTAAATTCAAAATTTAACATTTGGTATTTAGATGACGGTACCCTAGGAGGCGACTTAGATACACTAAAAAATGATTTGAGTATGCTAACTGAAGAATTCGGCAAAATAGATCTGGAACTAAATTTTTCAAAATGTGAACTTTTCATAAACGAAAATTGTGACTACCCCGTTTCTGGAATTATAAATCTGGCCCCAAATTTAAAAATTGTTAGTAAAACAAACTTGACCCTCCTCGGGGCACCTGTCTTCGAAGAATCTTTTAACTCTTTCTTTGATGACAAAATTAAAAATTTTACACACAAAGTAGACAACTTAAAAATAATAAGTAAACACAGTGCATATTTTATTATTCGGCATTGCTTATTTGTTCCAAATTTTATGTACGTCCTACGGTGCTCTCCCCTGTGGAGGCACCCGAATATTCTAAATGTTTTGGATTCCACCATTAGACAATCGCTCACTTCCATTTTAAATTTACCACTCGATTTTGAAGACCGCACGTGGACCCAAGCTACCCTGCCAATTAGGCTAGGCGGCTTGGGAATACGCAAAATCTCAGACGTAGCTTTACCTGCTTTTCTGTCCTCAGTTTATAGTACTGTGGACCTCATTGGCAATATTATAAATCCGTCACCAGGTGACTTTGAGGTCCCATACTTGGCTGAGGCCAGAAACGCATGGTCACTAGCATGCCCGAGTCAAAATTATCCAGTAGAGCCCAAATCACAGAAGCTTTGGGACGGGCCGCTCAGCAAGTTGGTGTATGAAAATCTCTTGTCCTCTAGTGCCAACGAAGCTGAGCGAGCCCGTCTCTTAGCAGTCTCAACATGGGAGTCAGGCTTGTGGCTTCAGGCGCTGCCCTCATCAAATTTAGGCACATTCCTAGATGACACTACATTTAGGATTGCTGCCTCTATTCGACTGGGGGCACCGGCTGTAGTCCCTCATCACTGTCAATGCGGAGATAAAGTCGGTGGTTCAGGTTACCATAGCTTGTCGTGCGTCAGAAGTGCCGGTAGAATACCACGTCATGCTGCACTAAATGACATTATCCGCCGGGCTCTTGTCACCACCGGGACCCCAGCCATTTTAGAGCCAAATGGACTGTGTCGCGACGATGGCAGGAGACCGGACGGGATGTCTTTGGTGCCATGGAAGATGGGACGACCATTAGTTTGGGACGCAACGTGCGTTGACACTTTGGCAGCGTCCCATCTTCCCGATACGGCTGTGGTAGCTGGTGCAGCTGCCGCCCGACAAGAGGACCTAAAACGCCGTAAATATGCATCCATTGGCAGTGGATACATATTTGCGGCTTTTGGTGTCGAAACTCTCGGGCCATGGGGTCCAGAAGCCCATCGCCTTTATCGAGACCTATCAAAACGGCTGATAGATGTCTCACGAAACCAAAACGCTGGCCTGTATTTTGGACAACGCATAAGCATTGCCATACAACGTGGTAATGCGGCCAGCGTTTTGGGAACGTTCCCAACTGACGGTGATTTGGGACCTATTTACTATTTGTAGTTTGTATTTTTTTTTTTTAATTAAGTTGTATATATATTTTTAGAATAGGATGTATTTGTTTATTTTAATTTTAAGTTTGTAAAAAGTTATTATTTTTTATCATTTCCATATTAAATAAAATGTGACGTTTAAATAATTGTAATATCTATTACCCAATGAACTATAAATACATGTTAACGTTATACTCCTTTATATTTGTGTATAATTATCTCCAGTAATTATTATCCAGTTGAAAAGAATCATCAAAGGATAAAATTTTAATACACCTAATAAAGAGTGATTCTTCCATTTTAAATTAATATAATAGTATATTACATAGATTATTCCACTTGAAATTCAATTAAAAACCCTAATTAAATATATAATTTTGTACTGGTTTAGTTGAACTCCAATTAGCCACCTATATAAATAACTGTAAGCAATATAACTAACATGCAAGCTCACGTCTATAAACGAGAGCTCTAGGACTCACGTAACCGCTACTATTCTTTCAGGTTCAGGTTCTCGATGTCCAGAAACACGCCTATCTGGAACCACTTACTATGTTCGATTCCCGACACTAATCGACCTAGATTATTACGAGTTCCTACTTTATTGTATTCTAACACCAAATGTGAATAAAATACAAGAAAATATTTGTATTCAATTTAATTGTAGAATGACAAGGACTCTTTGAAATTTGACCTACTTACAATATTAAAGTGTAACAAAATCTACCACTAAACTAGCTAATCGATTTCTAAATTTAACACTCAACTTCGTTCGCGTAGCTCAACGGCGCCCCCGGAGCTCTATCGACCACGTAAACTTATATTCAAAATCTCTAAGATCTCCCGAATATTACGGAATATTCGATTTGCGATCCCCGGTCCCATGTCTCCAATCTCCTCGGGTTTTATACCAAACACTCCTGCCACCACCATTTCCAATAAAGGGGTGTTCTTTAATTATTTGGACCGCCCCCTTCAGTGAACCTTGATTGCTTACAAATTATTTGTAAAATAGACCTAATTAGCCTTAGTTTAAGGGTGTTAATGAACTATAATTGAGAAATTATCGATCAATCGATTTATACTACAAATGTAAATATGTCTCTTAACTGTATTGTTATTAGACTCAGATCAGCTTATAGTCAGTAATGATCAAATACTTAGAACCAATACATTCCTCTCGTCTTCTCTGTATGTTTTAACTGTGTTTTAAAGTATAAACAGTTTTAATTTAACTTTTAGTATAATCATACAGATTATTAATTTTTATTTTTAAACTTGTAATGTTCCTTAGTTGTTTTCTTTAGAATACAAAAGCTCTTTAGAGTACGTAAGACACCTTCAATTAATTATAATTTAAATATAAAATTCATAAGCATGGTGGATCCGTTACATGCTGCAGTACAAACCATACAAATCTCCTCGCCTCATTTGAAGTGGTGCATTGTAACAGTTCAGTACAAAATGTCATGTTACTCTTACTAAATCATGTCCTACCCAACTTTACTTGTTAGTGGTTTATTGAATAAACCTGAATAAAATACAAAAGAGGTTGATAAGATATATATTAAAAACAATAGTGTGTTTTATTAGGAGACAGCTTCACCTAGATTTGCACTGACTGAACTATTGGACTAATAAGTAAGGCGGTATCTCCGACAGGCATGCTGGAATCTTTTCTGGTTAACATACAACTCTTGGGACTGGCTCAGTTGGTACGATACCATGCTCTCACAGAATATTGGCGTAAAACGGTTAGTTTTGAACTAATCATCTCTCGTATGATATTGCCGACCGCACACTTCTTGCTCCCCATATCCCACCTTTAATCCATTCCTCCAGTCTTATCCCTGACTTTTACCAGGATCTTAAGTAAAAATCTCATCTATAATACTATATATATAATACTAATATATAATACTATGACATCTATATAAACACCAAAGAAGACGATGCATTTTTTAGATTTCTAGTCTATTGATTTGTATGTTTGTTCGGAATTCACGTAAAAACTACCGGGCCGATTTTGATGCAGTTTTCGCTAATCAACAGTGAATTATTAGACTTAAAATTTGCACTACTTTTTATCCCGGGAACCCCACAAGAAATTTTCTGGGAATGATTTAAAATGACCGAATTAGAAAAACAATGTGATTTTTTCAATGATCGATAGTAAATTTTATATAATAAAATGTGAGGTTTTTTTTATCAAGAGAATCCTGCGGAAATTTTCCTGAGAACAGTTTGTAGTTATTCGGGTGCATAAAATTTCACTTATTAAAACACAGTGTTACTTTGTGTCCCTGGAATCCTGAGCTAATTTCAAGTCAAGCTTGGACGAAGTCACTGGCATATTGCTAATTTTGGGGTTCAGGTAAGTCTTAAAAATAACTAATTATTAATCAAACAAAAATCGAAGCGTTTATGATTTATTTTCCGTATAACAAATAAGCCAGACTAATTAATTTGGAAAACATAGCTACGGACGTTATAAAGGCTATGTGGTGAATACATTGGTTTTAGGGGTCAATTTTTATTTAATTTTATTGCATAAGTTCAGCAATCAAACAGATGGCCTACCTGCTGGAATGCGGTTGCCACCGTCTATGGACATTTATAACACCAAAGGTACTACTAATGTGCTGCTCTCTAAAGGAAGGCTGGAACAACACAAGGTGCAGGAACGGAGAAAGAATATAATTTCCTGCAGCTTGACATAAACGGGCGACAAAACAACCCACAGCCTCACTGGATGGCTATCACCCCTGGTCTAGATCATTCCACCATAACAACCTTGAGTTGTGTTCCGGCAAAAGTGGCCAGGTTCCAGTATCCCCTTCAGAGATCAGCCGCGTATTTGTAGCATCTTTGTGTTACATTGTGCTCAATTCATTAGGTGTGCCGCGTGCCTGTCTGCTGAACTCTCCAATAGTTTTTTTTTTGGTTATGTAAAAATAATACACTGACAGACAAACATATAATATTATATTCCCTAACTAAGCAAGTTATGTGTGGCTAGGGGCGATTCCAAACACCCAGACTAATAAATTCATTGACGTAATTTAAAATGAATGAGTGCTGATTGATTTTAGCCTTTGTATAGCTTTTATCGCGGGCTTTGAGCGCGGCGACCGAATGAAAAAATTCCGTAACGGAAATAAACCTAACACCTGGGCCTGAGGCGTGCGATGGTCACAGAGACCCGCAAGCTCTCGTAGCGGTTCAATATGTGTCAGGTATTGCAAATTATGGACGACGAGCTGCTCCAAAATCGGACGAATACGTAAGCAGCTGTTTGTGAGAAAGTATATAGGTGTATAGGTATCTATCATATCTTTAGAATGCCACACTCACCACATGTGTCCCGTAAGTATAATACATGTAGGTATTTATGTATACATAGGTGATTTGTTTTCTTATCGGACACCACGCTCAAAAAGTGTAACTTGAATTAATATAAAAATAAATAAATAAATAACAAATGCATAAGTTGATAAAAAATGCTATGCAACAGCTTTACCGCGGCAGTCCCCGAGTGCCACAAGGAGTTTTTTTTTAATGTATTGATGTACAAAACAAATTACAATCATTACAAACCCTTACGACTAAAATATAAACAAAAATTCCGGATTGCAATCTACAAATAAGTGCACACATAAAAATAGTACAGTGTGACTGAAAATGACTTGATTATAATTAAATATTATAATTGTTAAAATAATTATGGCTTTAATATAATCTACTTTATAAATGTACTAAGTATCGAGGATATTTATTTTTTAATGATTTCCAGTCACAATTATTTATGTGTATATGATGCTAGAAAATACTTGTGAATATACATTAAAAAATGTTTTATTAGTTAACTTATAAATCTTTAAAAGTATTTAAAAGTTACGGAACTCTGATGTAATAGCCGTGACGCACTTCACCAGTTTCATTTTACATGTTACTTCTTATAGCGCGCTCCTGCAGAAAACTGCAGGTGGTCTAAAATAACTACAGCCTCTATTGCACCGTAGCGTAATGGAACTAAGGAGAACGAATGGACATTTGTTGCCTTGAATAAAATAAGAACATGTTTTTCTTTATTGAATTTTAAGCTTTATTAATGACCAGGTTTATTCCTGCTATTTTAATTACGGACAGTAACTAATGCGTTTTTTTCTAAAAGCAATAATAACGTTTTTTGGTCAATCTGATTGTAACGTTAACTACTTGTGAAACTTTAAGCATTCATTTGTTTTCACCTCCTTTTGGATTTTTCTTTAAAGTGCAGCTGTTTCTATAAAATTTAAATATATTAGAGGTAACCTTAATAATAACTAGCTGTGCCCACGGGTTCGTCCACGTGGAATTTCTTTTTGCGGAATCGTAAGTAGCCAACTCTTATAACATCAGTTATCTGCCAGTGAAAGTTCCGTCATAATCGATCCAGTCGTTTCACGACAGACAGACAAAAAATTAAAAATTACATTAAAGAACATCCTGGTCCGAATTGTTCTTCCTGATTTTTCGCATTTGTATTTTGATGTTACAAACAGACACTTCAATTTTATTTATCTGTATGGATAAAGACAACTTAATGCAATTAAACGCATTGCTATAACACATTTACCATTATATATATATCTTCAAGTCTCGTGAACAGGTATCTTCTGGGTAAGGCGGCTCCATCTTAGATTGCATTTGCACCTGACATCAGGTGCAACGTCGGCATATAATATTTTTTTTTAAATGCCACTAATAAGTAATTTATGAGAATAGAACCATTTCAAGATATTTTATTTATTGATTTTTTTAATAGTAAATGTAAAATATTTTTTTATTTTAATATCTTTGCACAGTGTGACAGCCCCTCTACTAAGAGCATACTGATGTCATTAGCTGCAACTTTATATGAATGAGAAGCCAAGCTGCTTTTAAAAAGAAATATGCTTTTTTCCTTCACTATTGCAGATAATATTTTTAAAATTCTATTTTTTTATATTCGAATTTTAAAAAAATATTAAGGTTGTTAATTTGACAATTTCTTTCATGGAAAAAGTTTAAAGTCGATGATACAGTCCAAACCATCTTCAAATATCATTGATTCTCTCTTCCACAAAATTTTCAGCAAAGAAAATCAATGAACTACCCTTAAAATGGCGAAAGTGCATAGTTTATTAAATATATAATATAACTAATCATTTTTGGTTTTGCTTTTTCCATATAACGCCAATTTCATACCGCAAGGGCCTATATTCACATATTCATTAATTTTTTTATTAATTTTGTTAACTCACTGCTTAAATAATTGTAACTGTTAAGTTGTAACTGTTTCAAAAATCGTTTGAAAACTGTAATAGATGATTTAATTAAATAATTTCTTGGACAATAATCGCCCTGGAGCGCTATTACGACATGTGCATCCAGCCAAAGTCTAAGTAGGAATGTTGTCTCGCCGTTCGGGCTGCACGCTTATATATCGAGCGATGACGGGACGAGCTGAGTAATGGGTACAAACTACCTTCTATTATTATTCTGTAAGTAAATAAAGTCGCTAAAATAGTACAATAATCTAACAGCGAAAACGTTTAAAGTTTAAAACATACCCTATTAAGCTACTTTGGATAAATTCCTTGAAAACTTTAACCTGGCTAATTTGCGAGTCCCTCACTTTGGCGGCTGGCGGCGTCGGAGGCAGTTGAAACAACGAAAATATGATAATGGGATAGATTAAATTTGCAATGCTTAACGCTAAGCCCGCCATATTAGCGCTGTTTTGTGCAATTCAAATGATCATTTTATACAGTTGACATCGCATAAATTATGAACAGATATCCTTGTTTTGTTACTGAAATATTTTAAGATCTGTCTTAAATAGTCAACATGGTTTTATTTATTGTGAAGCTGGAAAGCAAGCAGACGGCCCTCCTCATGGAAAGCGGTTATTGTTGGCTATTACTTTTGCAACAGCGAAGGCAACGCGTTGCCAGCATTTAGGATGAGATGGAAGCGATATGGTAGCCGAGATGGGATAGAAAGGTCAGTCAAACTTCTCACCTAACCTAACCTAACAGTGTCACGCCGATATTCTGTGAGAGTGTGATCGACCATCGACCGAGCCGGCCTTAATAGCTCAGCAGCAAGAGATAGAGGTTAAATTATACTTCAGATGGCAGAGAGTAGTATTCGCTGTCGAGTGCTGATGTGACCAATTTTTTTAGAGGATCATCAGCTGCTGCTCTTTGCCCTGGATTGAGTTTCGTAGGAGGTAATTATCCCCTGGTAACGGGGTACGGAAGCCGCCTAACAAATAAGAGGTATGTCGGCGGCTCGCGTCGGCTAATCAGCTGCTTTTGGTGGCCATCACAAGTTTCGCGTTGGCACCATCGGCGGCATGGTTGGCCAGTCTGCGGCGCCCGATGGCCATTTCGGGCTTTAGATGGCCATCTGCGGCGTCTGGTGGCCTATCCGCGGCATGGAGGAGATTTTCGCGACCTCTTAAACATCGCCTTAATACCGGCGGATGAGGTCACGGGGGACTAATTTATTTTGGATGCGGTAACCTTAAGTACAAATATTTACAAGTCGTACAGCTAGTAAAATATGTAGCACAATGTGTGAGCGACAGGGACGATGTGCGAGCGAGATAGAGCAACTATTAATATGTGCGCTTCCCCGCTACACTATCCAGTAGTTCGTTGTCCACTGCGATGACTAGCCGCATGCAGCTTGCATGGCTGACATCAAGATTCCACCACTCTACCAAATCGAAAGTGTTATTATTTTCATAAATTAAACATCGGTGCTTGTTGTTTAAGCTCATGAAGTTTATTATAAAGTTGAAGAAACTTCAATTGTTTAGTTTCATCATTTATTGGTTACGAAAGTATAATAAAGTATCAAAATCAGTAATATCCTATATTTGTCAATGTATTCAAAGGATCTTTTTCAAACCCTCATTATTAAAATTCCGTAGTCATTTGGGCAGAAGCGGAACTCTTGTATATCTTTCGTTTTGTCCAACGGTCTGACTTTATGCGTCATAATAATTTTTTCCCGGAACTACAAGCTTTGTGTGAATGAAATTTACAAATTGGTGTACTGAAATTGTGAAAATAAGAATATGCGCGACTCTTTAACATCAAACCAATTTTTTTGTGTACATAGCGTGTTGAGATGATTCGTATTAAGACTTCGGAAGAGTGTGTCACAGTCAAATGTGAAATAAAAAACATTATAGAAGTGTTGCTGGAGTTACTTTCTGCTTCCTCTCCTTAACAGCGATAACATGTTGCGCAGCGGTGTACATACGAGTATAATACGAAGTACGAGTAGATTTATTTTATAACATATAGGTATGTAGGATCTTTAAAAATCTCTTACATTATCAGTGTAGAGCAAAATATATATGCGACGAGCTGCGCACAAGTATTAAGGTAACAACTTCTTTGGCATACTTAATACTTTGGGCCATCTTAGGGCTAAGAAATGGAATATTTTCGAATAAGTTAATTGTTACAAAGATAGTTTACAAATACCCAATTACTAACAGAAGCGTAACATCATAATCGTTGGGTGTTTTATGTCTACTTTTACGATACATAAAATATG
Organism: Dendrolimus punctatus; assembly: GCA_012273795.1. Taxonomy (NCBI): domain Eukaryota; kingdom Metazoa; phylum Arthropoda; class Insecta; order Lepidoptera; family Lasiocampidae; genus Dendrolimus; species Dendrolimus punctatus. Next base: position 19,919,497 of record CM022543.1, read on the forward strand.
ACTTAAGTCAAATTACCATACAGTGAAGTGGTTATCTGCCTAATGTGCGCTCGTAAATGTTGGTTAAGAGATTAGATATTCTACAGGCTCCATATTATTCTGGCATTGTAATTTTATGATTTATATTGTTTTAGTTAGAAGTATTTAAGCATTTTTCCGCTTCAATCAATTAGCTGTGCAGGAACGGAGAAAGTATACAATTTCTTGCGGCCAGGCGGCCTCTCGTAAGAGGCGACAAAACAATCCACAGCTACGTTGTATTTACCCGACTGGATGGCTACCACCCCTGGTCTAAAGTATGCCACCATACTAACCTTTTTTTATAACCTGAAGCAGCCAGTATAGGCAAACAGGCAGACGGCCCACCTGATGAAAAGTGGTTACCGTCGCCTATGGACGTTTGCAACACCAGGGGTGTCACCATCGCGTTGCCGACCTCTAAGAAATTTCATAAAGTCCTGTTAAAGAACCCCATGTCATATCGAAAAGGGAACACCGCGGTGGGAAGTTCTCTCCAGATTATTGTTGTACGCTGAATAAATCTTCTAGAGAATCGTTGCGTAGTTGAGCGTGGGAGCTCAAGGAAATGAAGGTGAACCTTGAGTTGTGATTCGACATTGGTGGCCCGGTTCCAGTCCCCCTTTAGAGAGTGGCAGGGCATTAATAGCACTTTTGGTGTTAGAAATGTCCAGAGGCGAGTTATAAAATATTTTGAAAATTTTTAAAAATTTCAAAACGAATCAACGTCTACAAAAGTGAAGCAATCTAGAAGCTGATTGGCTACTTGGTGTCAACTCCTTTCTTTTCGGGACCAAAGAAGCATCAACGCCGAATGCGATGCTACCAAAAGCTTAACAGAAGTTGTGTCTGTTGTGAGCAACAAGCAACTAACCGCGACAACGCGCCCGCCCAGACCGCGCTCAAGGGACTTCCTGGACAGCACCCCGGTCAAACTCCTGTGTCATCCTCTTTATAGCCCTGACATAGCGCCACGTGACTTCTTTTTATTCCCGAAAATAAGAAATCAGCTCAAAGGAATACAATTTACGTCGCCTGAAGATGTGGTGTAAGCGTTCGAGTATGTTGTAAACGAGGTGTCTGCGACGGACTAGAAAAAAAGTTTCGAAAACTGGTTCAGACTCATAAACTTTATATAGAGGCTGGTGGAGAGTGCTTTGAGAAAAAATATTTACCTGTAGAACATTTTTTTCCCGTGTATGTACAAAGTTCTTTAATGAAAAATGAATGTATGGCCACAGTTTTAAACATACATAATTCATTTCTTAATCCCCGTAATAAATATATCTGGATGCTAACAAAATATAGGTTCAAACTTTATACGAGGGAAGCCACTGCAAAATCCTAGTAGATAATTAAATACCCGCTCACAAAGTTCAACTTAACATCCCGGTTAAGTTAGTTGCCGCATGTTTGCCGTAAAATTAAATAACTTCGTGCACTGGCGTCACTCGAAACGCAACTTTGTTTCAATTAACTTTAACTTAGAGTTACATGACACCAATTAAACAGAGCAGAGATTGATGTGTGGTCTTACTAGTCATTACAAATTTAAAAGTTGTCATTCAATCTAAGTTTCACTGGGAAACGCATTTCCATTTAACAAATTTATTTAGTGTTACGAGTTAGAGGATTCGAATCAAAATTCCATTGGAATTACTATTTATTATATTATAGTATTGTCACGTAAAATCCGTTGGAATTACTATAGAATTTATTAGAACCAAATAAACACGTATAACACAGGTACACATATAACAGGACACAACCAGTACAAACGTAATACACGGTTCAATAACACGCGCAAAGTCCATCACTATATAGCTTATCGAATGTACCTACGTCTTGCTCGTATCATAATCGTCGCTTGACTGCCATCTCTGTAATGGGTCATTGCGTTATAATGCACCGATGCCATGTGTCTACCTGGCAAGCGTCGACGCAATTTCCCAGAAAACGTGCACGTAGGAGCCGTTGGATCGCTCCGGGACTTGGTAACGGCCATGTTGCGGAGTGACGACCGCTGGGATGCTGCGGTTACTTTTTGCGAGGCAGTAATGTCTCTCAAAGAGGCTGCAGAAAGGGATAGGGAGCGAAGTCCTTCGGCGCGTGCTACGGTCTCTTCTCGAGGTCGCCGGCCTTCAGCTGGCACCCGGAGAGCCAGGTACGCGCATTACTTCCCTCCCTGAGTTAGGTTCCGTTATTGGGGGCCCTTAGCTGCTAGGTAAAGCAAGGGATTCATCTGTCCCCGTCTCGAAGTGGGGTGTGTTCTCCCGGGGCACACTTCAGGCACTTTATTGCGCTGGATCGACTGTTGCGTAACTATGTTCTATATCTCAGTCTTTCCATCACAAACAAAAGCGCAGGGTCGACAGGGAGGAGGGGATTTTTAGTGGGTATTGAGGTTGCTCGCCACACTACTCTGTGTCATCCATCGCGGACGGAACACAAACAAAGCATACTATTGCGAGTGTTATCGCCCCCGATGGATGCGTGCCGCTTCCTAGCGGCGGCCCAGAGTGTGCGCAACTCAGTCAAGCATTTTCCCTCGCCTAAAAACAAAAAAAACCCAGAAAAAGTAATCCGCACACCTTCGGCCATAACAACTACAATAATAAATTTTCGTGATCATTACTCGTACATAGCGAACAAATGCCTTCAATTGCTTGGGTTTATAACTAGGTGTACTAAAGAATTTAAGAAACCTCAGAACTATCTAACACTTTACTATAGTTTGATTCGAAGTATTATGGAGTATGCTTGTGTTATCTGGTCACCCTGTTATTCTGTACATTCTAGAACACTCGAAAACCTTCAAAGAAAATGTCTTAGGATTTTAAGTTATAAAAGTGGTCTTGGACGCAGTCTAACAAGCTACTCTGAACGACTTGTAAAATTTAGAGTTACTCCTTTACACGTTCGTCGCACACAACATGACCTAGTTAGACTATTTGCATCAATTACTGCATGGTAAATTGGATTCGTCTTATTTATTAAATATCTTGTCCCTTAAGAAATGTAATAAACGTGTACATAACAAAACATTTATCTTGGAAGTTTGTAAAAACAACACATCATACTAAAATCCGTTGACAAGAATGTGTCGTGTCTACAACGAACTCTCTTTGAAAAACAAAAAATTAGATATATTTAACGCAAAACTTTTAGCTATTAAAAAAAATAATCACTTGTTTAGTAATTTGTTTATTGCTTTCTTTTTCTTAATCTATTATCTTATAATGTATCACTAAAAATAATGTCTTAGCTTTAATTATTTATTGAATCACTATTACTGACATTATTCACATAATTTTGCATTAAACATAAAGTAAACAAAAGAAGTCCAAATATGAGAAAGGTGAAGTCCGGGTTTGCATTTACTTTTGTCTACATGTAACAATGTATAAATTAATAAATATATACAAAATAGCACAATCCGTTAGATAAAAAAATTATGTCTGGACCATGGCGTTATACGGGTGTGAAGCATGGACAATGACACGAAGAGATCGCGATAGATTAGAAGCATTTAAAATGTGGTACTGGAGATACATGGAGAGAATAAGATGGAGAGAAACGAAGACCAATGAAGAAGTTATGGTTATGTAGGTACTGGTTATGATATCGGAGAAACGCACAATTTTAAATACTCTGGAGGAAAGAAGGGGGATGATGTTTGGCCATTTGCTATGAGACGACAACTTCTTATTCACGTTAATCGAAGGCAAAGTGGAAGCAAGGAGAGGGAAGGGAAGGCCAAGGCGAGCATTCATGGATCAAATAATAGAAAAAGTGGGTGTCGTATCGTACATAGAAATAAAATAACTGGCCCTCAATAGAGAAGATTGGGGACACAGACAAGAGCAAAGCTCTTAAATGATAGATAGATGACTTTGGGTCTCCAATCAATTAGAAGAACATTTTTGCCAGACTTGTCACTACATAGTGGAGGAATAGATATAATTCTAAGCAACCCTTTGATCAAGGAGGATAGGTTATTATTTAAGTTCTATAGTTAAGTATGCAATTATAAATAAGTTTACTTAATTTATAAAATAAATATAAATTTGCCATCACCTAAGAGGCTGATATAGTCACGTGACGAAGCCTCAAAAAAATTTTTTTTTGGGTCTAATAAACATTGTAACGCCGAAAGCGAACCCATGATTAAAGGTAATAAAAGCAAACTGTAAATCGTAGTGGAGGCACGTAAGGTAGGAAACACACCGGGCCAAGTTCGATCGTGATACGATAGCCGAACAAAACGACGGTAACACAATCATTAGTTTTTCAGTTTCCGTCGAATACGCTCGTAGAAACACGACAGGGTTAAGTTTGAGGCACACTGAGAGATTTAAAAACAAATAAAATTTTATTTAAAATATTTTCAACTTAACACGATTTTCCCTTTTTAATTTATTTTTTTGTGTTTATTGGAACAGCAAACAGCTATATTACTAAATTTTACAAACTAAGTTACAACTTAGAATATGAAGTGTTAATGCAACTCACATACATACATACATAACCTCATGCCAGGTCCCTTGCGGGGTAGACACGAACAACAGAGCGCCATTTAGGCTTATTCTTATACACCTCACTTGTTTCTTTGACATTTATAGCTCTTGCAACTCACAGCTATATAAATATATTTTTTACACATAAGAAACAAAATTAAAACTAAATAATTAAAATGATTAAGTTGGCGGTATGCTAAATAAAACTTTAATAATACTCATTGTCACTTGACATCTGTCTTTCGTGATCACGGCTACTGAAAAGTGGCCGAAACGTCAAAAGAATAAAAATCAAATAAATTATTACGCTAGTCGCGAAAACTTAAGAAAATATAAAAAATATTTTGTTTATATATCTGTGTTACAGTGTATTTTATTTATTTATAATTAATACTATAATAATATTATCTCTATGTTGAGTTTTGTCTATATCAGTTCAGTAATTCTTACATCATCCTCTGACTGACAAATAGAAATTCTAAAAACTGCATTTACAGAATCTGCTGCTCCGCATCAGACCCCTGATTACTTTGCCTTCTTAAAATGTATTGTACGAACTCGAACCAAGATTTATTAGGCTCAAAGATTAAGCAAAGATTGAACGTGGTAAAGCCACCAGCGTTTAGGAACGTTCCGGCTAAGTGACAGTAGTTGGAGACCAATATTTTATCTATAAATATGCGCTCTTTTTATCTAGTTCTAGTATTTAAGTTTTGATTTCTTCTTTATAGCGTAGTTTACATTTGAGAATAATTTTAGAATATATTTTAAGTAAGGTCCCAATTAAATACTTAAGGAATTTTATTTAATAATAAAAGTTGGAGGAGAATTAGCTATGAGCTTTATAATAAATATTATATTTATATACGTAATACTATTTTCATGCTCCAAATACTCAACTATAAAAAAACATTCGAACCACCGTCAAATTTAGTTACGTACAAAAATATTTCCGTGTCACATCCCAGAATACGAAATCGAGGTTTATGAATCCGATTTCCGGGTACCGGAAGTGGTTAGATTGCCCCGGTGCGACACCAGCCTATGTGCGAAACACGCGAACATTTCCTGAAGGCTCCGAGCGGTTTCCGTTAGAAAAAGTTGAGGGTTCCGTGACGTGGGTATAGCGACCAATGGATAGGGTGGTAGGGTGACCTATCTTTTCCTTTTTTTTTATAGCTGGAGCGGCCTACCTGGTCGAAAGCGGTTACCGTCGCCTATGAACGTTTGCAACACAGATGTTACCAACGCGCTGCCAGCCTCGAAGAAATATAATGATATCCTTTATAAAAAAACTCCATATCGAAGCGCTGTGGGAAAACCTCAGTTGGGAGCGCATTCCAAATCTCAAGGGTACGCAAGAGAAATGTTCTACAGAACCGTTGCGTACATGAAGGAAGCCGCTTGAGGATGTGGCAATGAACTCCCAACCGATGGCGAGTGGTCCGGTGGTAGAAGAAGGACGAAGGCACCATTCTAAACATCCTCAGAACACTCCCCGTTACACAGTCGGTAGGATACGCAGAGAGACCCGAGGTTTCTCCTAAGGCCAAGCATATCTAGATTAGCTGGTAGGCAGGTGTTCCAGCCCAAAGGTGTGAGCATTACTCCATATGCGGTCTCACGTGGGCTTTAAAGCACAAGGCGTTGGCGCGATATGAAGTACTGCATAGACAGGTTTAGCACTCCAAGCTTGATGTGCTAATTAATTGATATGATGGCTAGTGATGTACATTAACACCGATGGTGAAAATAAAATAATCTCTCAAATATGTGTCTAAACAGAGATTATTTTATTTTAATCGTTGAGTACAATAATTATGTATACCACCATCGCCACTCCCAATCACAGTATTCTTGCCACGGGTTGTCTGGAAGAGATCGCTTTTTAGCGATAAGACCGCCCTTTGTACACAATTAAATTATTACTAGTAGTCCGTAAGTTTTCTGTAATGGTGTACAATAAAGTGTTATCTATCTATCTATCTATCTATCTAAATTTCTATGCACACCAGCCTTAGTATTCTATGTTGACTGTATCCCAAGTTATTTATTGATATTTCAAGAAGAACCTACAAGGACTTCCCTGTCATACGCCTACAAAACCCTTTTTAAAAGTCACATCCAGTTAATTCCTTAGCGCCCCTGAAAAAGGTGAAACCCTCAGGGTTCGAGGGTACGGAGGCGCGGGGGGGGGGTTGTCGGCATTCGACAATTTATTTCACATTAGCGCCCTTTGTGTCGGCCATTAGTCTACGGCGATAACAGCAGATATAAGCGACACTTATATCCTCGCGTGGGTTTGAAAAAATACAAAATCTTTTTTTTAAAAGAGGTATTGTTAAATATGCATTTATCAACCAAATACTTTATTGTTCAGTGAAACTTTGGTTAACAGGATAAATTTAACTCGCTACAAGAAGTTTACACGTCAAAACGCTGATTTATTTAAAAAGCTAAAGATATATATCCTCGCTCTACAAGAAATAGGGACAGATTAGTATTTGATTTTGTCCCAAGAACAACCCTATTTATGAAAAACTGTTACGCGATGTGTATAAAAATATTTAATAAATTACCTCCATCGATTAAACAACTGCCATTGAATCAATGTAAAAAAAAGCTAAAAATATGGTTACTGGAAAATATGACATACTCTATTAATGATTTCCTTAAATATGATAAAGACATGATATTTTAATACTATTTTACATTTTATTTATATCTTTCGATTTTGACACTTAATTTATTTTTCTTTTGACATTATCTCACTTCAATGTTTTTTTTTTTTTTTTATATAATATAACGAACAATGACTTGTATACCATTAGAATTATTGTGCTTTTTTTTTAGATTAAATATTTGTATGACCATGTGTAGGTCAAATACAGTGAGGACATCTGACTTTCTACCACCTAGTTATAACTATTACCTGTATTTTTACAAATAAAGTTTCATTTCATTTCATTTCATCATTTCATTTCATTTCAAACCTCTATTCTAGTATCTATATAAAATACGCGAAGGGAAACCTTTGGTCATTGAGTTATTTATTGTTACAAGTCGCGAGACTCGAATTAAAATGTCGTTAGAATGACTATAGAGTTTACTAGAACTACACAAACACGTATAACACAGGTTCAAATATAACCGAACACATCAAGTCGAAACGTAATGCAGAATGTTTTAATTCAATAAAACGGGAAAATCCGTCACTTATTAGATTTCCGATTGGAGTACACTAGTCTAGATTTGCTTGTGGTTCTCGCTCGACTCGTGGGAGGAGTCCATCAGGTCATCGTTTTATACTTCACAAATGCAATGTCCCCGTATTTAAGTCGACTTAATCCGCCACGCCTGGCTAAGGACTCAGCCGTAAACTGCGATAAAAGAGTACAATAAAACGATGGGCTGTTTTCTAATCACAAATTTTAAACAAAAAGAAGACGATCACAAAAGAGTTACAATTATTTTAAATGCCGGCAGGTAATAAAATGTATTTTGTTTCAGACATGCAGGTACATTTTGTTTAATTTCTTTTTAAGTATTTAGTTTTAATTCACTAGACTGTATATTATAGATAGACTAAATCAATAAATATTAATATTTTCTTAAGTTTTCGCGACTTGTACACATAATAAAACTACGTTTTAACGGTTTTAAGCGCGGTAATTTATTTTATTTAGGTTTGTCCGACGTTTCGGCCGCTTTTCAGTTGCCGTGGTCACGGAAGACAATGATGACATTTGTCAAACGTGTATTGTCAAAGTTTTTATTCAGCCTACCGCCAAACGAAACGTCGGATAAACCTAAATAAAATAAATTACCGCGCTTAAAACCGTTAAAACTTTGTTTTATTATCAATAAACATTTTTCTTTGTTTCTACTCAATTACTGTTCAATTTTGACTTCAGAACATTAATGTATATTTTCACCTTTAGTTTCAATAAGTTCATCAAATAAAATAACAAGCAAGTAAATCCACAACTCCGTGTATGCCAAATCAAATAACCTCAGTGAGAACTCAATAATGCAGAGATTCGCTCGTACTCACCCACTAAACAGGGTTCTGCACTTAGGGTTCCCTGACACCGTCACCTGTGACCTGTGAGATGATCGATAGGAGATGTTTCTGCTGAGAACATACGATTTACTTGCATAGTTATATATATGTATTGTCACAAGCTAGAGGACTCGAATTAAAGTGCCGTTGAAATGACTACATAATTTATTAGAACTATACAAACACGTATAACACGGGTACGAATATCTCCGAACGCAATAAGTCCAAATGTAATGCACAATTCAATAACACTCGCAAAGTCACTAAAATGTACACACGTCTTGCCTCGCTTATGTTATCGCTTTGACTTTCCTAGAAATCGTAATCCGCACACCTGGTTAATTATGCCTGCAAACGGCCATACACGAGTACAATAACAATAGGCTATTGTCTAATTGCAAATTTTAAACTAAAAATAAACCAAAGAAGTCCAAATGCGGGAAAGGTAATATACCAGGTGTGCATTCACTTTGTCGGCATGTAACAGTATGTACACGGATGCTTGGGTTTTGTCTTCGAAATATCTATGAAACATGATTGGCTCAGGCTTTATAGGCTCACTACGGCTCGAGGTCGAAACTACTTCAAGGTATCCTTCAAGGTGGTAGGGTATTCGCTCGACTGGATGGCTACCACCCCAGGTCTAAAGCATGCCGCCATAACAACTATTGAGTTGTGTTCCGGCATCAATGGGCAGGTTCCAGTTTCTCAACGTCCATAGGCGACGGTAACCACTTTCCATCAGCATCGTTGGGCCGTCAGCCTGTTTGCTGTGCTTCAGCAATAGAAAAAGTATTAAAAGATCTACGAAGACTGTCTGAAGTTTGACCATCAATATAAGAAGCTTCTTTAAACTTCAAATCTCTCACGTGTTTCACCCTCATTATTAAACTATACATTCATTACAGCTGCCACAGCCTTGTGTCCTGTTTTTCAAACATTTGTTATAAGATTAAATCATTTAACAGAGGCTCAACTTCATACATATTGTATTTTAACAAATACAAAGTCTAATTAGTACATAAATACGAAATTCAAAACCTGTTGTAAAATCAACTAATTTTTTCATAACAAATAACAGACTGAAATATTTATGTTACATACATACATACATAACTTCACGCCAGGTCCCTTGCGGGGTAGGCACGAATAACAGAGCGCCATTTAGGCTTATTCTTACACACCTCACTTGCTTCTTTGACATTCATAGTTCTTGTCATGCACGCTCGTCTGTTCTTAAGGCTTCTGTCATCACCTTCTGCTAGTACACGATCAATTTGATCATGGAAGGTGTGTCGTGGCCTCCGCGACTTCTGCATCCATCCACTTTTGCATTGTATATCTGTTTAGTCATTCTTTATTTATGTTGTATTGTTATATTAACTCTTGACACGTGTAAAACTTGACATTCCATTTATGCCGACCAAGTGAGGACCTCCTTCCTGTTTCTAGTTGGTTAAAAGACCGTTAATTGCATGCGGGATGTATAAAAAAAAATTAAACTAACTTTATCACCACACCAATGTTACTCATATAGTTTCACAACCCACCGGAAAGCGGTCACTGTAGCTTATGAAAATTTACAACACCAAAGGCGCTACTAATGTACTGCCAGACTCAAAAGTAGGGACTGAAATTTAGCAACTGGTGCCAGAACAAAACTCAAAGTTGTAATAGCGGCATACTCCAGACCAGGATGTTGGCCATCCAGACGGGAATAGATAAAAGTAATCAAATTAATATAATATATTTAAGCAGTAGATTATCATCAAGTGTCTTGTGCTTTCTGATTCTGTTTTTTAACCGATTTCAAAAAAGAGCAGATTTTCAATTTGCCACGTAGATATTTTTTTGTTACTGAATTGATTTTGATGATTCTTATTGAGTTATAGTAGCAGAGCATTGAAATTATTTTATATTTTTTTTATCGGATAACATGTACGTAACTTAAAAAAGAAATGTTTTAATTAGCGTCAACTACGAGATCTTATGGAACATATTTATTTTTTACTTTGTTAAAGCCAATTTCTTATTTGTTTTTATTCTTTTTTAACAACTCTACGGACTCGAGGTCCTTACCCTTTTTTAAAACTTAATTTCTAGATTTTATTTTTATAAGTTAAACACGCTTATTTGTTATTTTGATTTTTGTGTGTGACATTAACTTAGTGATTTTTGTGTTGAGGTGTATGTACCTTACGAATAACTTATTATATTTCTTTATTCTAATTTTAATACTAAACTTATACTAATGTAGAGTGAATCTGTTACATGCTGGTGTTGTGAGGAAGTGCATGTGCAGTGTGTGCCTTATGTCCATAACTATATATATTACCTTATCTAGTGCCATGTGTGCACACAATCACACACATTTATTATTTCTTAGAATAAAAAAAATAGAATAGGCATTAATCGCGCAGTCGCAAGAAAATGACCTCTCTGACTACTTATTTAGTCAATGAGCTTGGACACCGACTAAAATGCCACTTAGCCGGACCGTCACGTTTAATTGATTGATGGGACTCCGGGTGCACCCGGACTTTCTCGTTCCCGGTCAACTTTTGTCCGGATAATGGTTCGAAGGGTGACGGTTTGTATGATAATGGCTCTAGTAGTTCTCTGTATGCAAATGACAGATGAGGGACTCTAATTAATACAGAGGCTGCTCCAAGGGACTGTTAAACGTTGACGTTACTCCCGACAAAAACAAAATCCACCTGCATATCTGAAACAAAGCACATTTACAAATTATTTTATGGTCGTCTTCTTATGTTTACTTATTGGCATACGGCCTATTGCTGTATTGTAATCATTAGCCAGGTGTAACGGATTTAAAGTACAAACTTATTCTAGGAATTGGGCCTACGCTGCCGGGCGGACATTTTTCATTTGTGCAGTATAAACCAATGACCCGATTGCGGGAGGAGTCAGTCAAGCAAGAATCACCAGCGGAGCGAGACGTGTGTACTACAATCGGGAATCTAATAAGTGACGGACTTTCTGCATTACGTTTGGATATTTTGTGTTCGGTTATATTTTTACCTGTTTTATATGTGTTTGTATAGTTCTAATAAACCCTATAATCATTACTACGGGATTTTAATTCGAGTCCCGTAACCCACAACACTATGTTTTATTATTTGTATTAATTAAATTACATTATACATTACTATTTACTAAGTTCTTAAACAAATTATTGTTTTAGTGCTGGTTTAACTTTTGTTGTCTTTCTTATACGCCATCCAAAGGTTGTCTGGAAGAAACTCCAGGCGATATCACTGCCGATTATATATTTATGTTTGTAAACGCCGATCTATTTGGTCACCGCCTCTTTTGTTTCTTTTTTCTTCCGCCGCATCTGTCACTATGCAATGTGACACAGTCTACGTCCGACCGCTGAACGCATCGCTGCTCCTGCACAAACCTCGCTGTGTATTTTGGCGCTTTTTACACCCGCTTTCATCAACCCGCATGCTGGGAAGGTACAGCTGTACCGTTCCAGCTGGTCCACTAAGTCGAAGGAACCGCAAGACGAGAGGAAAGGATCACGAGGAAGACGTGCCTGCCGCTGCGAAGACGCATCGTTAGTAGCGTGTCTGGTGTGCGATCTTATCCTGTAAGTCCTTTCCTTCTCTTTATCCCCGCTCCCGCCCGCGCCAACAATGTTCTTGATTTTATGTAGCGTTATTGTACCATAAAGTAATTTCTTTTCTAAATGCTGACAAAATATTTTATTATTGTTTCAGGTAAGTCCAGTTCAAGATGTAAGTGTATATGCCCTTTAGGGTACTAATAATTATCAATAAGTATACTACAGTAAGTATGTATTAACACAGATGATTTTCTTTATAAACAAATCTTCTCCTTTAACAGTAACTAAAATTGCTTCGGAAGCAGTGGTAGACTTTTGACCTTCAAGAAGTAATTTGTAAGTTTCCATTTTCAAATAAATACATTCATTTCCACTGACACACACACAACAACACACACAAACACAAGCCAAAGATCCATTATAATAAACATCTCAGAGGTTATAAAAATTTGCAAGTTAATTATAGAGAGGGAACACTTTAATATTATTGCACACCAAAATATACAATCACAAAAACAGACCATGTTTACAATATTCTCTAGGTGGCCTTATCGCTCAAAGTGATCTGTTCCAGACAACCTAAATGAAAGAAATTTGAATCAGGCGTTGTAGGTGGTGCAGGAAAAAGGCAATACATACATAAATACTCAAACTAATTTACGAAATAAATATACAAATACATACTTGTATAGAGACTCATTTATATACATATATACTATAATATATTGCAAAATACATAACTTTTTACAATAAATGTATTAGCATGATTACATTGAGTTAATCAGATATAGCTATTTGTGGACAAATAGTGTTTTTTGAGTAAATTTCTAACTTTTGGTAAGGATTTGGCCTCTCTGACAGTAAGAGTCAGCAAATTCCAATGTTTGACAGACAGAGATTTCTAAGTACAAATTTTAATATCTGTCTGTTGAAATAAATGTATTAAGTATTGTAAAGTGTCCTAAATCTTGCCTTTCAAATATACCTTTTACCTCCCAAACTAATAAGAACATTAACATTAACATAACATTAAGGAGCATACTATATCGATGTGTGCAACCCACTAATCTCTATTATGCAAGTGCATATGGTGTATCAAATGCAAAAGGTATTATTCACGCTAATGAATGTTAATGTTTTGGCATCATAATTATTGCATGACTTTTGAATTTAGTAACAGAACTAAACCCGGTTTATTGGTTTTACCATAGTCAACAAACAGCGGCGAATTAAACTAAACTCTTAATCCAATACGATTTGGCGTACATTACGCGCAATCAACGGGCGTGTTAACATTAAAATTGGTCCACGTACACGACGAACATTTGTAGTCGTTTTTAACCGAGTTTAAAAAAAGAGGTTCGGTCGTAACTTTTCGTTTCTGAACAGATGTTGGCGATTCCTATACATTTAATGATATTGGATTTAGGGTTACGAAAGTATAGGCGTAGTGTACTTTTTGCGATTTTTCAAAAATAAATTTTGTTTATTAATCGGTTTTTATTATTCTTTTTGCATTATATTTAGTACATTTTCAGGAGAGTTTTTAATTAATTTCATTGTTATTGGATTATATTAATGTAACTTAAAGGTGAAAAATAAGAAATTTTCTAGCAAAAAAGATACCGACTTCAAGAATAAATAAAAACCAAAAAAAAACTACAAAATCTTAAGGTCGGTGCCAATTAAAACATAAGAAACTACAATAAATTTGCAAAATTTTGTCATTTTGTCGTTTTACTTCGTATCGACTCAAAATGTTGTAGAAAATATTTATTTTCTTCTTTTTAATTACTCATGAAGTCAGTTTCCTTTTTTCTATAAATGTTTAATGTTTTTTTATTGCTACAGTACAAAAACTGACATGCCATCTGATGGGAAGTGGTTATTGTTGCCCGTGGACATTTGCGACACCAAATCTGCTAGTAGTGCTGCTAAAGGTTGCTAAGGCGACATACTCTACACCTGTGGTGGTAGCCATCCAGAAGGGCGGATGCCTTACCTTTGTTGCCTCGAATTCAATTTCAAAAGCTTCAATTCAAAATAAGTGAAAGAAAGAAAAGATATGTGCCACTGGAGTGCACCTTTTGAAGGTCACGCATATAAGGCATAATTTAAATTCACCTTCTATTCTATGTACTAGATCGCTTCGCAATGTGTTAAGGCTGTTTAGAGGAGAAGAAACAGCAAGAAACTCCCTAGCAACACGTCTTATAGAAAAATATATTTTTGATCATAATAATTTATCTATTTCGGGCTCTTTTTTTAAACACATGGAAGTTGTTATACAATTACTTTTCAAAGCATGATTAGAATTTTAAAAAACAAAAAATTGTACCATTGTATTGTTACCTTTGCAATAATGAGATACTAAAATTCATACTGCGACATATCTCCATAGATGTTATGCAAAATAGAAACGTTATACGGAAGTTAGTATAAAAGGCTGGAGCGAGCAGCTATGTAAATGCAGTTTTGTCATTTAAATATTCTTCAATGATGTAGTACGTATCTCTTTTTAAGCAACGTACTTTTCAATCGCTCTTTCATCTCTTACGCCTGGCCGCAGGATTCTTTCTCCGCTCTTCCACAGATAATTAATATGTCTATAATATCAAGTCCGTGCTCTTTGATCGGATTTTCAGTATAGTTACAATTTGAGCTACTTGCAAACAATTACATTTATTACCCGCCGGCATCGTTTGAGCTAATAACATTGAAGCGCTTTTATGACCGTCTTCTTTTGCTTACTTCGAGTTTAAAAAATTTAATTAGAAAAACATCTCATTGTGTATTGTAATCTTTAATGGTAGTCAGCCAGGTGTGATTATTAAATATTTAGTCTCCGCGGCTGTGAGACATATTGTAATTGTGTAGTATAAAGCAACGCCCAAATGCAGAGATGGGCAGTCTAGTGATAGTCACAAGCGAGGCAAGACGTGTGTACTTTCGATAAGCTATATAATGCCCATGTTATTGAATCGTGCATTATGTTTATACTGGTTGTGTTCTCTTATATTTGCACCTGTGTTATACGTGTTTGCATAGTTCTAATAAATTCTATAGTAATTCCAACGGCATTTTTAATTCGAGTCCCGTAACTCGTAACAATATTAATACTCCTATGTACGTCGTGTAAGTTGACATCACAGACTATACAGGCTGGTTCAAATGCAGCTGAATTAATTTAACAGGCGGCGTGACACATCGCCCCGCTAACACGCTGTGCATAAATAATGCGATTCCTTGCTTTCGGACATTCATTATTGTCGTGTTTAAAGCAATTAAATGCGGTTTAATTGCGGCCGACGGTTTAGAAATAATGTATTCCTAATTTAATCAAAAACAATTTGTTTTGAATGTGTAGAATGTTTGGATTTAATCGCTTTGAAATATTGTAGGCAATTTGCATTTAAATTAAATCAAATTATATATTGTTACGAATTTGCAGGATTTGAATTAAATGTTTTTATTAGACTTATACACACGTAATTTACAATATTCCAAACCGTAAGGCAGAAGATAGTCATAACATAAAAAGCGCAATGTCCGTCTATGTGAGATTCTCGTTCTGAAAGTACATTTAATAACGCGTCGATCGCTGTTAAAGCTCAACTAATTCTGTCTCAATGGGCTGACCTTATATATTCTTAAAATAGGCATAGCCTCCCAATAAATCTGCACAACACTATAACCCAAGACAACATGGCTTCTTGGCTTCTAAAACTTGCAAATTAATTTTAATAATAAAATAGTTTATTACGTTTTATTCAAAGGCTGGTCATAAGCCCAAAGGGCCTAGCGATTAACAATAGATGGCTACTTAGAAAATTAGCGTGAACATGGCAATGAGCAACTGAGACAATCATTAGAGAATTATAGATAATTTAAATAGCAAGGGTAGTAAAACACCTGGTTGTTCCGCCCGATCATGACATACGCGAGTGTGGTATTCGGCCATGCCAAGCCTACCCATTTAAAGAAACTGCAAATCGTGCAGAATAAATTCATGCGCAGAGCCGTCGGTGCTCCCCTCTATATGCGTAACGTCGATCTCCACCGCGATCTGGAGCTTCCCTCTATCAAAAACTACATTATGTCGCTGTCGCGTAAGTATTTCGATCTCGCGCCGCACCATCGAAATCTGCTCGTCGTATCCGCGTCCGATTACAAGCCTCGGCGAAAGGCTCTCGTGCGACGACCGCGTAATGTCCTTACGGACAAGGTCGACGCTATCACAAAACGGCTGGCCCGGATCAGCCCGCCCGCGGTTAGGACGGCAGGCTGGCATGCACCGACAGACAGACATAGACGGCGGCGTCGCAGACAACGCCAATCACGATCTCTCCACGTCCTCGCGAGGGACGCCAGGAGACATAGCCCCCCCACAGGATGGACTAGGCGTGTTGCTGGGAAGTTTTTTTCGCCGTTTCTTCTCTCCCAGTCATAACACGTTGCGAAACGGCAGTAAGTTAGCGTAGGCCACCGCGAACCGCCGATCCCGGTCCCCCGGGATCTTTCTTCTCGGCCTTTATATTACCCGTCGCCCGTTCCCAATTAGTTCATTGTGTCGCCCATTGGCGGGCATCATCAGATTCATTCCCCTCTCATGGCAACAGTCCAGGTAAAACTCCTAGGGAGCTTCCTCAAGCAAGTTACCACCGGGCTCGAGCGCCTTGCGAAGGCGCTTTCCCCAAAAACCCCGGTAAAGTTGTGAGGTCTTCGGATCAACAACATAAAGTCAAGTCAAATAAAAAAAAACCTGGTTGGTTTAGGATTATAGAGGGATTCTTGGTATACCCAATTCGTAACAATTTTCAAGCATGCAAGAAGGTTCAGATAGACCTTTATCAGAAATCACGGAGATGGAGATGGCAATTTTCTAGTGCTATGAAGTCACATAGGGGGTTGGCCGTAAGTCACTTCTAATGACAGTGACGTTTCATTGCACAGATCACATGTTATTACACTAGGTTGTCGTTATCGAATTTCTTTTTGGTACGCAGCAAAAATGGGTATAAAATTGTTATCACCTTTTTGTTTTGAGCAATATTTTCAAACACAGCCCTACCCATTGTCTTTTGGACAGGATATTTACAAAAATTAAATTTCCCGTTCTTTGTTACAATTTTTTAATTCTTTTCCAGCTTACTTCACTTCAATAATAGCGATTAAAAAAAAAGTAATTACTCTTTTATTCTTAGATGGTCACCTATAGACATCTCTGCTAGAGATTTTTTTATTGCTGATGCACAACAAACTAGCTGACGGCCCAACTGTGATTGAAAATGGTTACCGTTGCTTATGGACATAGCAATACCAGAGATGCTGCTAATGCGCTGCCGGCCTTGAAGGAGAAACTGAAACCTGGCCACTGATGCCGAACACAACTCAAAGTATTTATGGTGGCATACTCTAGACCAGGAATGGTAGCCATGCAGTCGGGAAAGTGCCCTGCCACCTTGACTATGAATTGTTTTGTCTTTAGTATTCTTTTCCTGTTCTTGCACGGGGATAATTTTAATAAGTGACATGGGAATGTCCCTCTTGACAATTAAATATCAACAACACCTCGACGAGTGTATAAAAGTCTTTAAAAAGGTTTTGACTATTCACAACTAAGCTCTCGCAGACATGAAGTCAAAACTCAAACTGCAAATAGCAACTCGGGATAATCCAAACAGTTGTAATTACTGGTACATTAATATGAAGTTTCTGCTACATTTGCTTTGTAAACATTGCGCTATGTTGGTTGAAAACGAGCTAAGTTGGCCTACTGTTGGCTCAGAGTTGACTTCGTAGTTTTCAACGACGCACTGATATAGCCACGTTTACATTTGGCTGATGAAAATATATTAGAGTCAAATCTGTTGTCAACCGACTAAATGTAACGAAACTTATATAAAATACTAACTTCTGGCCGCGTTCATCCCCGTGGAATAGTTAAAAAAAGTAAGCTATACCCCACGATTTTTAAATATTCTTCATTATAAAACTTCTTCGTGATCACGGAAGAAATGCAACTGAAAAGTGCCCGAAACCACGGAATAACCAAAATCAAATAAATTAGCGCGCTTAAAACCGTTGAAACGTAGTTTCATTATGTATACAAGCCGCGAAAACTAAAACAAATATTACATGTATCATTGGTGCTCCGCTCCTATTGGTCTTAGCGTGATGATATATAGCCTATAGCCTTCCTCGATAAATGGGTTATCTAACACTCAAAGAATTTTTCAAATAATACCAGTAGCTCCTGAGATTAGCGCGTTCAAGCAAACAAACAAAATCTTCAGCTTTATATATTAGTACCAGTGTGGTGTATATGTGTACTAGTGTAGTCAGTTTAGTAAACTCTCGGTGTCGTCATAAGGGAGTTCTATTAGCCAGTAGAATAATTTTAACTTACATTCGCGATGAGCAAGAGAGTATATATATTTAGTAACTTAGTAACTCGGTTGTAAATTTTGGGGCTAAGAAAGTAAACAAGCTTTAGATGCACAAGATTCTACTCTAAAATCTAAACTAAATAATAGTTAAAAAAAAACTAAAAAAATACGCTTTTATAGAAAATCCAACTAAAAATTAGAAAATAAATTTGAATTAAAAATAGTGTGTGTAATAAAAATGATTTTATTGTAAAAAAGCGTGGGGTGCTTTTCAGGGTATTATCAAAATAACCCTTCTACTCATATCTGTTTTTAAAATATTCATAACTATTGATACCATGCACCCCACGCTTTTTTTTTACAATAAAATTATTTTTCTTACACTATTTTTAATTCAAATTTATGAAAATTTATTTTCTATTTTTAGTTGGATTTTCTATAAAAGCGTATTTTTCTAGTTTTTTTAAACTATTTTTTTGTACTAGCTTTGAAATAATTAGTAAGCACACAAAACTGGCGAGTTAAAAATAAAATAAAAAGTAACAAATTGTCGATTACTAATCCGATTGTACTTGCATTATTTATCTATTTGCCTTACCATCTTTAAACAGACATTATTGATACGAAGCTTATATCAAATTTACTACTAATAGAACGGTTGGTAACATACAGGAACCCGCCATAGGTAGATGTTTGTCAATGATAAGGACATTTTCACATGTTAACTAACTACTTAAGCAAATGCAAATAGGATTTAAAAAGTTGTAAAGGAACTTTTTGCTCTACGATTTATTTTGAAACAACATAAAAAAATGCGATTTGCCTCCTAAAAAGCCTTTCTCGTATCTCTCGAATGCTATCACTACTCGTAACAGAGCTGACTAGAGTTGGATAGGACATGATTTTAAAATGAGTTTGTAAGAGTAACATGACATTGTGTACTGAACCAGTAGAATATACCACTTCAAATGAGGCCAGGTGATCTGCATGGTTTATACCGCGGCAGTACATTTGAAGCGATGAGGCCGTTGAGGCGGTGAGCGTCATTCCTTCATTTTTCCCGTACAAAACTTCTAGTTCGGGAATGTTTGTTAAGAATCGGATGTGATCGGCCTCGGTCACCTCATTTTACTAGCATTTGTACATGTCGTATTGTCCCTCTTTGTCATGTGAATATCCGTAGAGACGTTATTGTACTTTTGTCCTCGTTCCGTTCTTCCTCTTGCATTTGACGCGTGAGTAGGAGCGGGACAACATTTTTGAAGTAGTACAAATTTAATTTTTTAGCCGTATCAGTACAAATTTATTTTGTACGGGACAAATGTACGGGCTCACACGTGTACTATTGATCACTAGAACTGACGCAGCATCGTCTGTTACACAAACAACTGTCACAAAGTAAATTAAACAACTACCCGTTCCAGATTGCCATTAAAAGTTTGCTCGCAAGAAGACTGCAGTTGAATTCTTTACATCGTTGTAACAGCGAGTGTTGCGCCAAAGACTATGAGGTAAAAATAGAAATATACTTTGAGAGTAATATTTTTTTAAGATCTCGCGACTAGTATACGTAATGAAACTACGTTTGAACGGTATAAAGCGTGGTAATTTCATTTATATTATTCCGACGTTTCGGCCACTTTTCAGTGACCACGGAAGACAAAGATGTCAAGTACCAATGAGTATTGTTAAAGTTTTATTTATTTAGTTAAATTTTATTTATGTTATTATATATATACTAGCTATCCCGGCAGACCTCGTCCTGCTCGGCTTCAATTGATATTTAACAAATAAAAAATTGGGGTTGATCGGAGGTGAAATTTAGGGTTGTGTGTATTTTTAATGCTGTATCATAAAAAAATATCCAATAATTTAAAAGTCAGGGGTGGACTACCCTTGACATTTAGGGAATGAAAAATACATGTTGTCCGATTCTCAGACCTACCCAATATGCACACAAAATTTCATGAAAATCGGTCAAACCGTTTCAGAGGAGTATGGTAAATAACATCGTGACACAAAAATTTTATATATAAGGATATTGTATTTATTAATTTTGTTTTTTTTCTTTAAAAAAATGTATACATTGTTATACACAGAGCATAATTTGAGAATTTGTACACCGCATTTGCAGCAAACGGGTTTGTACTCAGCATATTGCTGTGCCGGAAATATATCCGACACGACTCTGATTTTCAGTGCAAATCCTCCTTTTGGCATAAGATCAAAAGGACCCAATGTTGTTCAATATAAAAAAAAAAACTAATTCCACTTATGTCATATTTAATTATTAAAAAAAACCTAATTAAATAACAATAAAATACTTTGTTAATTCAAAAAATACTCGTGTAACAACTTGTATCGAATCATCTATTCGAATACAATTCGATAGAGTGCTTGCCGAGTGAGATTTCAAATAGCTTTAATGCAACTAAAATAATGCGCCAAAATTCCAGCCGCATCAGTGAGCGTTAATTTGAAAGTGGTTGAAGAGTTGAACCTTCAAAGCTAATTGAATCGTTTGAGCTGCAGTTGTGAGTTGGCAAACGACCGAATAGTTGGAAGTGTGATACGTAGCTCATTGGCGAGGACCATTTAAGAAGAGCGTGCTCGGAGGTTTTGAGTTTAATTCTCTATTATAATACGGCCGGCGTAACTTAACGAATGTGAACATAGGCTCTGCGAACTTTAGCGCATGTAAACTCGTGAAGAAAATACAGTGACCAACTAGTACAAAGCAAAGAATAAATACTGGGATGAAGGGCGACCAATTGTATTCACTGATGAGTCGTATACCCACTCATCCCACCAGTGTACATGCTCTAAAGTTCGCAGAGCCTATGTTCACATTTGCCAAGTTACGCCGGCCGTATTATAACTATGCCCTTTATCTTTTAAGAGATTAAAAGAAAGTAAACACACACAGTACACACGCAGTAGAAGTAAAATGAATTGTGACAAGGGGTGGGAAGGATTCCAAATTTCGTGGCGTAACATTTCATATTGTTACGAGTTGCAGGGCTCGAATTAAAATGTCGTTAGAATTGCTAAAGAGTTTTTTAGAACTATACACAACAAGTGCAAACGTAATGCAGAAATTCATAATTCAATAACACGCGTCTAAAATAAGGACGTCACTAAAAGATTCCCGATTGTAGTACACACGTCTTGCTTCGCTCTTGGTTATTGCTTGACTGCCTCATCTCTCAATAGGGGCATTGGATTATACTGTACAAATACAATATGTCTGGTCGGCCGCGTGGACTTTCCACTTTTTTCCACAAATTTAGAATTGCACCTGGCTAATGACTACCATAAAATATTACAATACGCAATGGGTTGCTTTTCTAATTACACATTTTAAACACAAAGTAAGCAAAAGAAGTTCAAATGCCGAAAAGGTAATAATACATGTTTCTATGGGGCTGCAGGTGTGAATTTGTCTTTGTCGGTCGCTTTTTCGTTTCATCAAATTTCAATTCACAACAATCTAAAAAAGTTTCACTTCAAAAAGGTATTGTTAATTTATAACATCAGTATATATTAGTATAATTCATAACTGTTTCGTAAATAAGTATTAAAATATGCCATTTAAATTTTTCACTAGATCGTAAAAGGAAGCACTAAAGGCATTCGAAAGAGCAAACTTGTGGCTCTTGAGTTATCCGGCGGAGTAAGAGAGGTCCCTCGCGTTCAGCGTACAGACGGAACCAATGTGCTTTTAAAATATTCCGGGTTACGATCGATATTCCCAATAGGATGTAGGGGCGATACTCCATCGTCTTTATTGAAAGTTTAAAAGAAAAAGTCTGCGAAGTCGATGCAACCATGTTTATTCTTTTTCAAGCTTTGATGCTTTTGCTGAAGTTTGTTGTTTACTGGAAACAAGTTAAAATATTCATGGCTCTTTTATTCATAGATTTTTAATTTGCTTTTTGAGTGTTAATCATATTTAATTTCACTAATACTGATAAATCACAGATCTTCTTCTTCTTCAGCCAATCTCTATCCACTGCTGGATGCAGGCCTCCCCGAATACGCGCCACATATCTCGGTCTCCCGTCTTCCTCATCCAGCCCCCGCCAGTGACCTTACGTTTGCTGAGACGTGGCCTCCACTTCAGGACGCGTTTGCTCCATCAGCCGTCGTTCCTGGGACGGCCACTTCAACTTGATAATTTTTGCTATGTCGGGTACCTTCGTTCTCTTATGGATGTCCTCATTTTATCTATAAGAAAATTACCTTACATAGCAGGCACCATAGTCCGTTGACCGACTATGGATTTGTGGTCCAGTCCCATTATCAGTGTACATGTCTGGACATCGTATGTCATGGTTAGGACGCACTGCTCGAAGACTTTCGTCTTCAAGCATTGCGGGATGATCGACAACCCAATGGAATTGGTTAAAAGGCACAGAAATCAACTTGCGTATGTGGTAGAATTATGATTATATTATCTTGATTAGAGCAATTACGACTCTTATCGTGATATCATACCGATCGAGCCAGCCTTAAAGCTGCCTGTCCATTGAAGTGAAAATAGACTGCGCAGTGGAGAAGCGGAGAAATATCCATGTGTCCATAGACGCAATTAAATCAATTTTGAAGTATATTAGAGCTCAACAATGTATAAATAAGGAATGAAAAGAGCTGAAATCTCTGAAAATTTAAATATGTAAATCACATAAAAAAACTTCTAACTAAAAAAGCCACTAAAGTGTAACGGACTTCCTTAATGATAAATTTTAAATATAGGTGATAAGATAACATGTTAAATTTTTAAATATATTTATAATATTTGTACCACATTACTGCATTACATTAATTAGTACTTTGTTAAACTTAAGGATATACATAATTATAGGTTTTAACATTAGTAATAATAATTAAAACCCAATAAATATCGAAATAAGTATGTTCCTATATAAGTGTCAAAAAATTGTACGCCGAACCAGCAATAAATATTTGATCATTATAAAATAACAAAACCTATTTGATAACGACCAATAATTGTATATGCAATAAATTATTCGATTTGATTTGAAATAAGGACATGTTGTGAGAGGCGTTAAACTGTGAGTAGAAATTTCGAGATACGAGGTGTAAGGGTATATAGTGCAAGCTGGGTTACCAGGTACATTTATAAAAATCATAAAGTAATATAATGTTCCGATATATGCAATTACTATCGTAAACATACAGATCAATATTAGTTTTTAAAATTCATGGCAGTTTTTACTCCTAATTTTATTATTATCAATTCCATTCTTTAATTATATTGAATTAAATTTACAAACATTATGTAGTATTATGGAAGAAGAAAAACCGTGATAGCGTAATGGCTAGTATATGCGTCCCAAAGCCAAAGGGCAAGAGTTCGAATCGTTTCGTTTCGTTCGCAAAATTGGTTCAAAAACAAAAAAAATACGACTGAAAACCTCAAAAACTACACATTTTCTGTCTACTTGTAATACATTTTCCGATATGTCTTCGGAAGCGAAAGTCTAGCAATAAAATGTAACATCAATGGAAAAATAATTAGCAAAATCATAAAAAAATTATTGTACTTTAAAACCTTTGGATTTTTTTTTATTTTTATTTTTTATTGCAGGAGTTCAGCAGACAGGCAGACGGCCCACTTGATGGATAGCGGTTACCATCGCCTATGGACATTTGTAACACCAAAGGTACTACTAATGCGCTGCTGCTCTCTTGAAGGAGAGGGAGGGACCTCTCTTGGATGGCAAAAGTTGTCTGGAAGAAATCGCTAATAGCGATAAGACTGCCTACTGTATTACAAAATTTTATGTCTGTTAACTGTATCTTTTAAAAAACAATAAAGCATATTTTTTCATTCATTCATAATAGTTGAGAGACAAAAAATGTTAATGCTGAAAATGTGCATTTAAAAAAATTACACGACGTATTGAGAATTAACGCTTTTTTTGAAGTTGGCAAAAAAGCTAATTCAAACCCGCATTTTCATATTGAAAAAAATACTGAATTCACGCTTCAAGTTAAATAAATAGAGTCGGGGATTGTCCGTCGCATGTGGCAACCCTAAGACTAAGAGTATGTTTACAAAGAGACCAATTAAAATAGATTCTTCTAAATACGATATAAACTCTGTGCCATACTAAGATGCTTATATCATGAGGAGTTTTTGGCGGGAACTGAAAGGAGATGTTGTGCTGTGCAGTTTTATTTTCTAAAAATGTCTAAAATGTACAAAAGTTGTAGGATATTGTGTTACGTAGTAGAAACCCTACGTAAAATAATAATTCAACACATTTAAAATTACCGCCAAATAAACATATTAATGTCAGGTTGCCACCACTGATCTATGGAATCGTCGCCACCAACTTAACGGCGAACGATGACCAACATAAATCGTTCACAAACAAAACATCTTTTTTTAAATAAACTAATCAAAATACATTTAAAAATACCAACATTAATCGAGTACTAAATAAACTAAATTTAATTTCAACTTTCTAAAAACTGCACTTAAAAGCTCGACAGTATCGGCTGAGTGCCTTAGCCCTCCCGTTTCTGAACGACACCGAGAACTGTCAGCCGTCCTTAATTTCACACCGTAGTTTTTTAGTAGTAGGTAATTGTCTGAGTTTTGTGAAAGATGTGAACTGTATAGTGAAATGTGGCATTTCGAGTTGTCACAAGAACTCCGTTACAGGCCTACGAAAATGAAGGAACTATTGTAATCTAAGATCTGGCTTAAAGGCCTAGCTGCCAAGCCATAAACCTAAATAAATAATATTAATTATATCATGAATTCGGCGTATAATGTCTCTCCTCCGTCTAGGATAATATTATAGCGTTAAAAACAAGCCTCAGGGAAAACTTTAATTTTTATATAATATATAGGCAAGCGCGCGGCGTTGCCCGTCTGCCTTTCAGACGATGAAACGCCGGAAAGTCCGCCATTGAAATGCAAATTCCCCTCTGTTGGGATTTGCATGCGTTTAGATACATTCGTCTGCGGCCGGGCTTTTTGAATGACCCCCACCTCCCAATTGAATACTTTATAGGTGCAGTATGAATAAATGGTTATGGGCTGCTTTATATACATACAGTCTGTTATTTTTTATAGACATTTTTATATTATTGACATTTTATTAAAGAATCCTATGGTCATACATATCGTCTAAAGCACATATCGTCGGCGTTAGTAAAGACCTGCGTCTTTGTAAGTATATATTTAGGCAACGATTTTGACGAAAAAATAATGTCACCAAATATGTAATTTGCATTACGATTGGACTGGTTGTGTACAGTTATGTTTGTGCCTGTGTTATACGTGCTTGTCTAGTTGTAATAAATTCTATAATAATACCAACGGCACTTTAATTCGAGTCCTGCAACTCGTAACAACAGTTTTAATTGTGTACTATCATAACGAGAACGTAAGGAAATTGCACAGATTTTTGCTTCAATACTAAACGGCTGCGCACTGCCGTACATGTGTTACGCCGAATTCAGATTCGGCGTTTCGACAGAGAGCCTAGCCGAATATTCGGGTTCAGTATTCGGCCAAACTAGTATTCGTCGCATCTCTAGTTGATATACAGCCAGAGTTTTTGCAACAAAAATTTCTCTGAAATAGTCAAAGTGTATCTTTTTGTTTTGTGTAATAATACATTATTAAACTTTATTATCACGATCACGTAATGGCAATTCTTTATGTCCTCCATTCCGGGGCCCAGGGTCCGGCTGCAGGGGACCGGACCCCGGTTATTTGTAACACATACCCGAAGTATAGTTCAGGAATATTAATTTAACGGTATTTCGTTAATGTTTTGAGTAATACTGTTTACAAACTAACTAAGCTGTACTATTTCAAAGCCTAACAATATGACATAGTTTTTAAATGAATAATTAAGCACTTATTTTCATCAACATCATTGTTAT
Organism: Dendrolimus punctatus; assembly: GCA_012273795.1. Lineage (NCBI taxonomy): Eukaryota > Metazoa > Arthropoda > Insecta > Lepidoptera > Lasiocampidae > Dendrolimus > Dendrolimus punctatus. Next base: position 19,946,005 of record CM022543.1, read on the forward strand.
ATTATTGTTACGACCTGAACGCCGACAAAAGACAAATTCACACCTGCATACCTGTAGACATTCTATTACCTTTTCGGCATTTGGCCTTCTTTTGTTTAATTTGTGTTTAAATTTTGTGATAAGATAAACAAACCACTGTGTATTGTAATATTTTATGACAGTCATTAGACAGATGTGGTTCTAGGAAATTCAGTCCCCGCGGCCGAGCAGACATTTTGTATTGGTACGGTATAAATCAATACCCCAATGGAGAGATGAGGCAGTCGAGCGATAACCGCAAGTGGAGTAAGAGTTGCAGAGAATTGCTTTACACTGGACAGATGCAATATGTCCGCCCGGCCGCGTGGACCTAATTCCCTAGAAACAGTTTGTACTTTAAATCCATTACACCTGGCTAATGATCACAATGCAACAACAGCCCGTATGCCAATAAGTAAACAAAAGAAGACGACCATAAAATAATTTCAATGTTATTAGTTCAAATGCCGACTTGTAATAAATGTGCTTTGTTTCAGATATGCAGGTGGATTTGGTTTCTCCGGAACCTGAATCCTAACCCTATGATCTCTCTCCTTTTAAGCGTAGTGTAAAAAAATCAAATGGTATATCATTGAAACTTATGAACTTTTAGGTTTAGGTTTTGCACAGCTGAGCTGTATTTGAAATACAACAAATAGACAGAACATTATCACATTTTAAATTTGTTATACTCCATGCGGTTCTATTCAACTGCACCGCTAGTTGGTTCCGTCGACGGTCACAAGTTGAAATCTCCAAAACCAATTTTATGCGCACAAAGAGCGCACTTGTACGACGAACCGCTGCGCAGACTTTTCTCAAATACAAAATGGTATCTCTAAGACTTGTTAGAAGCTTATATATGTTTTATGTACTGTTACTGAGGGAAAACTTAAGAAGAGAGAAAAGAACATGAGATATAAATAGAATGAGACAAATATTAAGAAAATCAATTTGTAGCTAGACGTGTTGCTGGGGAGTTTGTTGCCGCTTCTTCTCCTTAACAGCAATAACACGTTGCGAAGCGGTGTACATAGACTAGGAAGTAAAATTAAATTTTAACCTTTATATATGACCTTCAAAAAGTGTTCGCCAATAGAACTTTTTTGAATAAAAACTTTTGAATTTGAATTCGAGGGATATAACAAGGCACTTGTATATATCATCAACATCATAGATAGATTTTATCCGTGCAGGAACGGAGAAAGAATACAATTTCCTGCGGCCGGGCGGCCTGGCGTAAGATGCGACAAAACAACCCACAGCCAGGTGGTAGGGCATTTGCCTTCTATTTGATTTCTACCACCCGAGTCTAGAGTATGCCGTCATAACAATCTTGATTTGTGACCAGGTTCCAGTCTCCCTTAAGAGAGCAGCAGCGCATTTGTAGCACCTTTGGTATTGCAAATGTCCATAGGTGATGGTAACCGCGTTCCATCGAGTGGGCCGTCTGCCTGTCTGCTGAACTCCTGCAATAAAAAAATAAAACAAGGATGGTTAGATGATTTGTGGTCTCATAGAAGATATATGTCAGAGAGGAATATGGAAAGAAAAGTCAAGGTAAGAGAAAAGAGAGATAATTATAATAAAAGGCGTGTTTTAAACGGCAAAAACATATTAAACGCGATGGTATAAAGGGAGTAATGTATTCAATTATCCACAATCAAAACAAACAATACCATCTTAAAACTCATTAACATAAACCCAACTTTGCATAATGCGGTATGCAAGTGCAACTTTGTGTTTACATTTCTGCCTACCCCCTGTGGGAAACGTATCACTTGCCGACTGTCAATCAGAATGTTTAATTAAACAACGAAACTTATGAATTTTGACGGAGTGATGCTGTATTTATATTATTATTTTCAAAATAAACAACTATAAGCTAGTAGGCGAAGTAACTGTCTAAGAATTTATACTAATGAATAGGTAAGAAAGGTATTTATTTGTTTGTTTTTTTTATAATATATTTGTTATATTTCACTGTCTTAGAAACCTTTTTTTAAAAATAAGCAATTTTTTCTGAAAAAGGATTAAAAGCAATATGTATTTTACTGACATTTTACTTATTTCTTGAAATTTATTTTCTATTTCTTATTATTAGAATAACATCATTATATTAATGCGTAAAGAAAAAACTTTGTACCCCTATTTACTAAAATTGCGCGGAAGGAGGAGTATGAAATTTCGCACACTTATATTTTATATTGTGAGGAGTGCAGAAAGCTATTTTTTTTCTAAATTATGCATCAAAAATTCATTAAATCAAAACAACATACGCTAACATGTATTTGACACACCACACACATAAATACTCTTTTGTTAATTGTTAAAGTCAAATTAACAGTGTAGCCTTGGCAAAATCTGTGATTATAGAAGTATAGTCTTTGATAACAAAACCTTTATAATGTTCAAACTTATAATTTGAATTAATTGTGGTCGTATTTCGACCACTGGGCGACCGCTGGTACTAATAAATAGGTAAGAAAGGTGTATTTTGTTTTGTTTATAATATATTTTTGTTATCTTTCATTGTCTTAAAAACCTAGTTTAAGAATTAGCAAATTTTTCCGTAAAAGAACCAAAAACAATAAGTTTTTTATTGATATTTTACTTATTTCTTAAAACTTATTTTATATTTCTTATTATTAGAATAACATATTTTACATCTACATCGTTAAAATTAAATATATACTTATGTAACTTTTCTCTCTTCTCTTAAAACTTCGCGTGCCTTATAGACTTATAAATTCCCTTGCGTGAACGATCGTTAAACAACTTTAAATACAATATCTTTATATCACTAAATTCACAAAATAAAAACCAGGAAAACCTTTGTCCTGAAACGTTTATTATAGTTGTCTACAGTATATCATGACTTGTATACAGGTTATTATGTTCAGGCCAAAAGTCCAGAGTTTGACAACGCATTCGTCGGGGCTTCCTACGGGGAGACGCGGAAATTAGATGACGCGGCTGGAGAGGTTTAGGAATGGGACATCGTCGATCAAGTGTATATCGATAAATAACTACCAAAAGGTAATAGAGGTTTTTAAAAAAAGTGTCATAATATACCTTCGAGGCCGGTAGTATGTTGATAACACATCTGTTGTTGCAAACATCCATTGGTGATGGTAATCACCTTCCATTATTCAGATGAAACATAGTCCTGTTTACTATATTCCATGTACAAAAAGTCATTTAAGCCCAAAATTCGAATATTTCAAGGTGACTAGTAAAAGAGAGAACAAATTTTATGTACCTTAATTTTTTTAATAAACACTATAATATTAAAAAGTTCTACCTATGACTGCAAACTTTGTTTGCAGAAAATACGTCGTAAAAATTCTCAAAATATGCTCTGTGTATAATAATTTAAAAGGAATGTAATTAAGTCGCTATTTCTTCAAATAAAGTATTTATTTCTTCTTCAAGCTTGTAAGGAATTTATGGAGCGATGTTGCAGCAAAAAAAAGTACGTTATGTCTTTATGATAACTTTACTTATATTGTGTCTCTGTCTTATTGAATATGCACTGTTTGCTACAACTCCATTAATTCTTCAAAAGTCATTCTGTAACATACGTCTACTCTATAAAACTTATAAATAAAAAATCGCGATATAAATAGAATACTTGTATAGTAATAAAGTGTTGCTGGGGAGTTTCTTGGCGCTTCTTCTCCTTAACAGAAATAACACGTCGTTACGAAGCGGTGTATATAGACTAGGAAGTAAAATTAAATTTTAACCTATATGTATGTCCTTCAAAAAGTGTTCTCCAGTGGATCTTATTTTGAATAAAACTTTGAATTTGAATTTATCGAATTGTAACTACAGAGAGGTACGCTCGCAGAGACGATTTATCGACAGGTAAGCCCATCACTAGCCGACGCGGTGAATCGTGCGAGCACAAGTCAGCAATTTCCCGCACCGAGAGGTGATTTATTCCATAACTCCAGTATCGCATCAATGTTGCCAGTGTGCCTCTTTACAATCAGTGTACGGTACACTGTGATTTTTATGTGTGTGTTTACCCGCAAAAGAACTTGCCGGGAAGCTTTCTTACTTTTAAAACATGTATTTGCCGCAATAGGGATGTGGACACATATTATAATAGAATAAATTCCAACACCTATACTGTTTCCAAGCGTTTTAATTTTGACGTTTGCACGACTACGACTATGAAGGTACATGTTTCATGGCTGTAAAGCTCACGACGTAATAGTGATGTTCTGTGAGTCATGTAATGTATGTACATACTATTAAATCGTATGACACTGTAATAAAATATATAAAAATGAATGTTTGTCTGTATGTCCTTTATAGAATATATTTTATATATTTGTAAAATATGTTATAATATATTTGTAAAATATGTTCATTGAAATGTAGGCATATTTATTACACGGTATTGTATATTTAGGAAAAAAATATAAATAATCGAAATTAAATTGCATTTAAAAATTAAATTATTACGTGTGTTTTCAAATGCATTATTTTTTATGATATTTTGTCTTTAAATACATTATAGTCTTATCATTATTTAACTGCATTGTACATTATATATGATTGTGTGTGTTCTATTATCCTTCGTGGCTTCACTTGCTGGTCCCAGACGGAAGAACAGTGCTGTTCTCAATTGGTCAGCATATGCCGAGACTGGATCCAATTTTCCTACTCATTCTGTTTCTATCATTTTATTGTGTTGTCGATAGGTGTTTTGAATTAAAAAAATAATTTTGATATTTCTAAAAATCATAACATGACCACTTGACATGCATTAGATAATTATTAAATTCTTAAGCATAAAAAAATAGTACATTTTACTCAAATTTTCAAACAGTTCAGTTTTATTGGTATATATTACTTCTGTCTCAAGTAGCTTATAGATATTAATACTAATGTATAAAATATTTATAAACGGACGTATGTATATTGATAACGTAATAAATAAACGGCCGTCGCGCGTCGGAGTCTCGAAGGGAGCCCTCGATCCGATGAGAATTCACATCGTTTTATTTCGCCTTTTTTTCAAAAGATCGTGAATGCCTTCAGAGCTTGGGGATTTCATCCTATTGAGTGGATATGAAGTGGAAATGATATTTCCAAAGCAAAGATGCTCCCCATTTTTGTTTTCGCTGAATCAAAAGAGAATCTGGAAAGGTTATTTGATTAAATTAAAAGATTTGCACAAGATTTCCTTAACAACTAATACTTGATGTACATCATTATATGTTTACTGTATTCGGTTTAGCTGATCTTAGACGGTTCATTTCTGCCTTTACTTTAGACGAAGCAACAAAAGGGATTCATTTAAACATAATATTGAAACATTAAATATAAATAACATTGAATACCGTTGTGACATTTCAGTTCTCTGCCGTTCATTTCAAAGTTCATCAACTTGGTTGAACCGCATAATATCGGCATTTGGATCAAGCAAAAAGTGATTCATCTGAATGTCATATTAAATGATTCAATGTCATAGATCTCAGTGGCCAGCCAGCAATACGCTGAGACTGGGCCTTATTTTAGGACTTACTAGCTGTTACCTGGTATTTTTTATGTCGCGGAATCCTATTTTTAAAAGTGACCTAAGTTACTTCTTATAACATCTGCTATTTGCCCGTGAAAGCCTCATCAAAATCGGTCCATTCGTTTCAGAAATTAGCCAGAACCAACAGACAGACAGACAAAAGCTTTCAAAATTGATTTTTGATATCAATACCTTATAATACTGTTACTGTCAACTGCATTTGTAGTAAAAAGCTGTTATTTTTTGACATGATAAACAGATACTTGACTTTCTTCTTTTTTCAAATCTTCATAAACAATGGTAATCACTTTCCATCAGATGGACTGGCAGCCTGTCTGTTGTAATCTAGTAATGAAGTAGCTGATCCCACGCATAAATCGTAAATCTTTACGATAGCATTTATTAGTAAGGAAAATTGTCCACAAACATATTTATTGTAGAATATCGCGACACCATCACAAAGCAACCATTTCCATAATGCCCCATTGTCCAGCTCAATGCGGCCATAAAAAGGCCATGGCGATCGTACATGGGAACTCACTTACGAACATGCCTTGTACTGGCGACATTTTTGGTAGCATTTATAGTCTACGATACAATTTCGACCCGTCCTACTACCTCTTCAAAAGTCGTGGTAGCGTAATGGTTAGCGCATGCGCCCCTAAATCGAAGGGTGCGGGTTCGATCCTGACCGGAACGCATGCACCTCTTAGTCAGTTTTCTGATCTAATGTGTATATTGTTACAATTACCACGTGCTAAAAACGGTGAAGGAAAACATCGTGATGCAACCTGCACATCGAAATAACCGATGTGTCAAACCTGCCAAGCCGCCTTGGACAAGCGTGGCGGGTATACTGTCCGTTCCCCCCTATAATGGGAGGCCCGAGCCCAGCAGTGGGACATTTATGGGCTGAAATTATATTATATACTACCTCTTCAACAATCTAATGTAATTTATGTCTTTGTAGGAGGAGACTATAAAGGAGACGGATACGATTTCAATCATTCTTGAGCCCAGATTGTAAAAAAATAAGTGATTTTAAGATTTCTTTCTATTTTTTATAATTGAATTGGTTTTAGTTATTATTGGCTGTGCCTGCAACTTCGCGTGGAATTTTTTAACTACCCTAACTCTAATATCAGCTATCTACCAGTGAAAGTACGTCAAAATCGGTCCAGCCGTTTTACAGATTAGTTGCAATATCCAGACGGATAGACAGACAAAAAATGAAAAAATATTTTAGATGTAAGTACCGTATACTAGTATACTTATATATACATTTAGTGCACATTACAAACATACACTTAAATTTTATTTATCTGTATAGATGAAAGAATTAATCATGTGGTTGTGGACAATGTTGAAATTTATTCGCATACATCGAATATTATAATTGATAAATTATTTTATTTGTGAACTATTTTTAAGATTTCTCGTCTTCCGGGTAGAATTGAGGGTTGATGTTTTTCATATTGTGATAAGAAAATTTTACGGTTTTGTCAAGCCATATCTCAACTCATTACATTTCTTTGGCACAAAAGTCGCCGTCTCCTTTCAGTCGTACCGTGTAAAAGGCCTTACTTGAAACGTATCATCAGTCATTCATATTGTTGAAAGAAACCTTTGTGACTGGATTAACACTATCCATGACATATTGCAACACTTAAATAAAATTAACTAAAAATAAAGTAAGTATTGTTTTAAATTAAATAAATTACCGCGCTTAAAACCGTTAAAACGTAGTTTTATTAAGTATTGTTTTATAGCCATTCCAGTTACTGAAAATTGAGAGGTGGGTTTTTTATTCGTTTGAATCTCTACTTTATGATGGTGTAAAATAGACATTACTATGGTAAATGTTCTCAGAAAATGCAAGGGTAGTAAGGCCCAAACCCTCTTGGCCCTTGCCCCACTTCTCTATGAAACCTTTTGATGGGCTAAAATTTTCCGTAGGTCGCTAGATAAGTAGGGTGGCGTAGAGAAGTCTTAAAAAACCAATTTTCTAAGACAAGTTTATGATACGACGGTTCTTACAAGACTAAAATATTTACAACTGAAATAGTTTTTATTAAAGTAACTTTAAGAAATGCAACTAAATATGAACTACAAACTAAACTATGAACTATATAAAAACTAAAACTAAATAAAAAAAAGGGGGGAGGGAAGTGCCTAAACATTAATTAATGGTCCCGACCACTGTCATGTACCTGGAACGTTCCCATAAGGCTGGCGGCGTTACCACGTTGTATGGCAATGTCTAGTCTTTGCGCAAAATAGACGCCAGCCTTCTGGTCGCGTGTGACGTCTACCAGACGTTTGACGACATCTCGGTAGACGTAAAAAAAAAATATTAAAATTAAATTATAAAATTAAAATTATATTAACATTAATCTAACTTATGCTAATTATTCGCTGACACGATGATTGGTGGTTGTGAAGTCAGCAGCCTGATGGGCAAGGGTGTGTCCACCGCACACAGGAGAGGCCGCCTCACACAGGAGAGGCCGCCTCTGCTTATGAGGCGGCCAGCCGCTGCCGGGGTCGCGGGTTAAGCTCGCGCACATACCGTGACCCCGGCGCTAGGCGGAAAGAAGGCTCCCATGGGGTTTTAGTGGGTATACCGGCAGCCGGTCGTATTGAACCGGCGTCGGGGAGCCCCACACACCGGCCGCGCATGATCCCCCGCGCGGCTGACGGTGCGGTAACGCAATTCCCCATGTAAAAAAAAAAAAAAAAAGGGTGTGTCCACCGATTGCCTAACTTACTCAGGTATTTTTTTATATAAAAGATAAAACTAAAGAACCAAAAACTGTTGTATTTAAATTATTCACATAAATTTTGAGGTTATGTGTAAAAAGTGTAAATACAAAAGTTGTAGATCTTTTTATTACCTACAACTTTACCATTCAACTTTTTTCCAGAAGACTTGTAGTTTTGTCGGAAATCGAGATAAACCGTTTTTCATCCTTAAAACTCATCCCTCTTCCACTTGCCGACTTCAGATTGCCCGTAAATTATTTTCACTTTCATTTTTGTTATATACTCTTCCATTTCCTAATGGGTGTCATCCTACTATTATTTTTTGGCTTTTTTACCATTTCCAAAGGGATGCGTGGCTGAGATGCGGGCATATCCGAGTATAAAGTGAATCTATATCATATATAATATTAACAGCTAAATGATTTTAGTTTGCGCAAGCGCAAATTCGCCGTCGTCGCTCATGTATACTAACTAACGTCCTTTAGAAGCAAGCACAAACTGCAAACCGATCAGTGGTCTCGAACGTCACAGAGCGAAATCGGTAGATTTGCCAACTAAAATCGGTATATTTGTACCCAAAATCGGTATTTGACAAAAAAATACCATATTCCATCAAATTCGTTTATTTATTGAAAAAAAGAACTTACAGACTAATTTATAACAATCATACTTAAGTATAATAAATTTTTTATCATTATTCTTTGGCCATAGCCGCGGTCATCTTCGAATTAATTCCAAAATCCTAACAATAAGGTGTATTAAAAACTCGTTTTGCATGTAATAGACCAGTGATTGATTCAGTAGAAAGCCTATTTCGCTGTTTTGTTTTCAAAAGATTACTATGTGAAAATATGCGTTCAACGTTAGCGGATGAATGCGACAGTGATACAATATCAAAGATGAAATCATCGAGTTGAAGGACACAAGGATATTCCCCAAAATATATGAAATATTCTGCACTAGGTGACCTAGTAACTAAGACTTAGGTCCATCCAAACTTAATATTGAGTGCTTCTCCCGTGATTTTTTATATATCAATGGCTTCCCCGTAACATTAAACATAAATGAAAAGGGTTGCCAACTTAAAAGTGTGAAATCGGTACAAAAATCGGGAGAATATCCATGTATACTCTGGAATCGTAGAAAAATCGTTATTTTTCGGTAGAACAGAGCCCATATCGGTAGAAATACCGAAAAATCGGTAGGTTCAAGACCACTGAAACTGATGGCCATCTTGCGCGGGCGTCAAAATATCGCGCTCAAAAGCCGGCAGATACACCTGATTCAGCGTGTTCAAAGTTGCGCTTAATTTCTAATAACTTTGGTATAAAATTTGAATATAATGACAAGATGTCCACGACAGCGCCAAATACCATTCCTACGTGCTTGCGCTAAAAATTACAAATGGTCTTACCTGCCGCCTGGCGGCCGGCTCAAAGCAATCGATAAACATCTCGTTTGCTTAATCGAGAAATGAATCGATTATTGTCTCAAATGTGTTTCGTTCGATTTTTTAATCATCCCAGAATCTCCAATCACTCGCTATCCCTGTTAAATATTGTCAAAAATTACCACACATTTATTTTTAAAGGGGTTGAACATCAAATCCATTCCGTCAAGTTTTATGTTATTAAGCTCTCCCTGGTTAGTTAAATTCTGTTGTCGTACAAATCCTTTATCGATTGATCCCTAAAGTCGAGTTCATACACACCGAATATAATAATAACAAATTATTTAATCTTACATAATTATTTATGTATTATTTTGCTTGTTATTTATGTATTATTCTGTGTATTATTTTCTGGTGTGCAATAAAGAATACTGTTACATGCCGACAAAGGTGAAGGCACACCTGCCTGTCATAAAACGCAGTTTATTACCTTTGTGTCATTTGGACTTCTTTTGTTTACTTTGTGTTAAAATTTGTGACTAAGAAAAACATCCTATTGTATTGTACCCGTTTTTGGTCGTACCACAGGCATAATTACGCAGGTATGCGCATTATGTGTTTCTGAGAAATTGCGGCGAAGCTTGCCAGGTATGGCGTCGGTGCATTATAATGCAATGGCCCAATGCGGAGAGGAGCAGTCAAGCGAGGATTACGATACGAGCAAGACGTACATTCGATGAGCGATATAGTGACGGACTTTGTGCGTGTTATTGAATCGTGCAGTTTATACTAGTAGTGTCTAATAATATAACAATATTTGTACCTATGTTATACGTGTTTGTATAATTCTAATAAATTCTATAGTAATTCCAACGGCATTTTAATTCGAGTCCTGTAGCTCGTTAGAATATTTTGTCGTATTCTATTCTAAACAGAGATTATTTTATATGAACCTGAGGGTTCAAATGTCAGTGCACACCAGCACAAGTAGACTACTTTTCCAGTACAGACACGGCCTTAGGAAGGTAGTACGTTATGTTATAATCCGGTTAGTAAGGCCTCTGGTTTTCAGTTCGCTTGGTACCGACGTGATCAAAGCCGTTCGCAACGGCTAATCGTGTGTTAAGGAATTTTCTTTAAAGTGAAAACACTGGTGTGGTATTATTTTTAATATTAAAATCCGTTTTATAGAACTAGGGGCTGCCTGCGGCTTCCTTTGCGTTTATTCTGAAAATCTATCTCTTTGTTATTGCATGAGTTGCTGCAGACAGACAGACGGCCCATTTGATGGAAAGTGGTTACCATCGCCTATGGACATTTGCAACACCAAAAGGTGCTACAAATGCTCTCTTAAGGGAGATAAGAAACTGGTCACTAATGCCGAAACACAACTTTATGTTATGGCGGCATACTCTAAGACTAGGGATGGTAGCCAGCCAAACGGGCGTATACCCTACCACGTGGCTGTTGGTTGTTTCGTCGCTTCTTACGACAGGTCAAATGTGAAAAAGATCAGGGATGATACTTCGGACCAGCAGATACTGATATTTTTTTCTGCCTGTTAGAGCATCACGCCAAAACTACTGAACTGATTATTACGAAACTCAACACAGAGCAAGCTCATATCCCGGGCCGTAACTTAGGATGGTTTTTATTCTGAAATTATTATTCGTGTTTTCTGCAGGATAGACGAAAATATCGAAAAAGATAGCGCTGCGATCGCATCCTTTTTGAAAATTACAGAACGTATGTTACGCGAAGTCCATCACAGCAGTCATGAGAACCATAGAGTATATTAATATCACATAGACAATCGACATAGATAATAATATTTTCAGTCGATTTATCAGATATTTCAATTTATAATGAAATTAATATTTCTACCGGCTACTTACTTTTATAAGCCCACTAAATTGTCTAGATAATTTAGTGCATCAGTAACTAATTATTATAATTGTTTTTATGATCTTAGCAACACTATGATGTAATTGCTATTTTTAGCAATGCTGCAATATTATTGTTTTGTAGGGTAGCATTTTCGTATAAAAGACGGTGTGGCGTGTAGACGGGGTTCATCGCGTCCGATTACAAGCCTTTTTTTTATGGAAGTATAGGTTTGCGTTTGACTACTGTCTCACCTGATGTTGAGTGATGACGCAGTCTAAGATGGAGCACGCTTACCTAGAAGATACCTATTGACTCGTGACTTGAAGATTTCAAAATTGTATTTGTCAGGAAAAACAGACTCCGGCAAATTATTCCACTCTTCGGCAGTGCCCACCAGAAAGGATGAAGCGAAACGCTTGGTTCTGACTGGTGGTGTTTCCACCACTCCGTTTTGCGGAGAATAGACACGCCTGGATTTTGGAGGCATTGAACGTAACCAAGTTTGCATCACCCAATTCGGAGACCGCCTGCAAGTATACGTTCAGCCGTTCAACCATCACCTCTCTGTGCAACTGGATCTGGGCTCTATTATCTCGCGCATTGGACATATATCTCTCCACAACAGTGCTGTCGTCTGCGTAGCCAAAAACTCCGGGTTTAAAAAGGTCGTTAAGCCTCGGCGAAAGGCTCTCGTGCGACGACCGCGTAATGTCCTTACGGACAAGGTCGACGCTATCACAAAACGGCTGGCGCGGATCAGCCCGCCCGCGGTTAGGACGGCAGGCTGGCAGGCACCGACAGACAGACATAGACGGCGGCGTCTCAGACAACGCCAATCACGATCTCTCCACGTTCTCGAGAGGGACGCAAGGAGACATAGCCCCCCATAGGATAGACTAGACGTGTTGTTGGGAAGTTTCTTTCGCCGTTTCTTCTCTTCCAGCCATAACACATTGCGAAACGGCAGTAAGATAGCGTAGGCCGCCGCGAACCGCCGATCCCGGTCCACCGGGATACCTTCTTCTCGGGCTTTATATTACCCATCGCCCGTTATCAATCTGTTCATTGTGTCGCCCATTGGCGGGCATCATCAGATACATCCCTCTCTCATGGCAACAGTCCAGCCGAGGTAAAACTCCCTAGGGAGCTCCCTCAAGCAAGTTGCCCCCGGGCTCGCCCCAAAAAGCCCGGAAGAGTTGTGAGGTCTTCGGACCATACATACATATTATAGACATAAAGTCAAGTCAAATAATTTAAATTTTTACGGTGTTCATTGCTTAATGTGCGGTGTGAATAGTCACACCAAAGGTTGAACAATAAAGAGGAAACCCTGCCCAAATAGTAAGTATTTGGCATATATTGTACTTTCTTAACCAACTCTCTGCAAGGTTGTTACGCGTACGAACGAAACTCGACCGAGAGATAGCTTATATCCCGAATCAACACTTAGGATAATTTTAGTCGCAATAAATAATGTCGTTTCCATAGAATAGACGGGCTAGCTAAATAGATGGCGTTGCAATCACGCTTTTTGATTCACTAACAAATACCCACATTGTCATAAACAATATGTTATTCGTTGAATTACTTTAAATCAGGTTGGTTTCGATTCATTTTTATGTTTGTCTAGACTATAAGGGCTTAGAGTCTTTGTTATTATTATATGTAAAAATAGAAGAGAGATAGAGAAGAGTAGAATCAAGTTTTGGTGCAAGTAAAATAAAGCTACTGGCTAAGTGTGTGGGCGTGTCGCAGATTGCGACATTTTTTAAATACTGAAAATATAATTGTACTATCTGTACCCGGCGGAGGTTGTCCTGACTTTAAAAAACAAAAATCTAGAACCCGATTCCAGCGTCATCTACCGGGACCAAATGTCAATCTAAACTATTCTCAAATCCACTTGAACAAACAAAATATTTCATCAAAATCAGGCCCAGCGTTTAGGAGGAGTATCGCGGGGCCACCTACTGGATCCAATCGCTTATTTAAACCATTCCGGGAGAAACTTCAACACATACATCACCTAAATTCCGGTACCCGATTGCAGCGTCATCTACCTGGTTCAAATTAAAATCTAAATCATCCCAGTAGAAAATGATAAAAATACTAATATCGCTATTAAAAAATAGGGGTTGATCGTGCAGGGTTGAAAGTTTAGGGTTGTATGTATTTTTTAATTATGTATCATTAAAAATTAAATTTTAAAAAAATAACAAAAAACCAAAAAAATATATTTAGGGGTGGACTACCCTTAACATTTAGGGGGATGAAAAATAGATTTTGTCCGATTCTCAGAGCTACCCAATATGCACACAAAATTTCATGAGAATCGTTCAAAATTAAAATCTAAATCATCCCAGTACAAAATTGTAAAAATACTAATATCGCTATTAAAAAATAGGGGTTGATCGTAGAGGGTTGAAAATTTAAGTTTGTATGTATTCTTTAATTCTGTATCATGTAAAAATAAAAATGATTTTTTTTCAAAAAATTAAAAAAAAATTAGGGGTGGACTACCCTTAACATTAGGGGGATGAAAAATAGATGTTGGCTGATTCTCAGACCTACCCAATATGCACATACAAAATTTCATGAGAATCGGTCAAGCCGTTTCAGAGGAGTTTGGTAACTAACACTGTGACACGAGAATTTGTTTGACGAGAATGGGTTTATCTAGCCTGATAATTATCACGCCTAGATAGCATTTGACTTGAAATACAGAAGGTCAGTTGATTTTGAAAGATGAAGGAGAGGAGGAACACGCGGGAATCGAATGACGAGTCTGTGAGAAACAAACAAAGAAAACGAGCTTGGACGCTCGCCGTTATATATATTTATGACAGATAGAGCTTTTAAAGCTACTCTCCGATGAACTATCTCGGAGCTAGATATTCCTTATGCTTTCATTAAATAAATGTAATAATTTCAATATTAAGTTATCATTCATAGGGAAACCATACCTTCACCATCGATGCGTAAATGTGTATATAACTTTGAACTTTCCTTATTTGAGATACTTATTCATAGAGAAACATAAGGGTACGTAAGGGCAGTGGACGAGGTTGAGGCCGGATTTGCGTATGCCCATCGGCCCTTCGCCACCATCCAATGATTTTACGTCTTGTTCGACAAATGGATGGAGGCTTAAATCAAAGGTTTATTTCTCAAATAGATTTTTGTACACATTTGGAAAGAGTTAAAAGGGATATATAATATGTGAAATAATGGTAAATTTTGTATTGGATTAGGCCCATTGAAGGCTTTCATAGGCAAGGTACTTCTGTAGTCACCTGGCTACGAAACTTTGAATAACTTGCTATAGCACTCACTTAGAAAGTACCATCTGTTTTTAAATGAGTAGCTGATATTAAATTATTTATGTTATTAACATTTATTTATTATTTTTTATTTTACGACGGCTAAACACTTCTATCCAAACAATACTAGAAATAGTGAACGACTTGTATTAAATGTAAAATGTAAAAAGCAACCCTCTTTACCAGAAACTGCTATGACATGTGCATTCAAATCTACAATAAAATTCCATTCCATATAAAATAGTTAGGGATTAATTAATTAAATTAAAATAAAATTAATTAAATTCAGTTAAAAGAATGGCTCTTAAATAGAATGTTTTACTCGGTGGACGAATTCCTCAATTGTAAATAAACCTTCCTTGACTTATGAATTTTATTATTATTTTTTGACATTCATCAGTATTTTTTTATGTTTCAATTAACATAAAATTTATTATAAATATTTGTGTGCAACTATGTGAGCAAAACATGTGTACACTATAACATATATACCAACTGTTTAACCATGTTTTGAACAAATAAATTTATTACCAAGCCATTCACTTTTGCTTCCATCAAAGTAACAATATTCAGAAAATTGACATAATCTCCTGTCAGTATGTAGATTTGTTTTGTGATTGTATGCCGATGAAATATTAATCTGATTTGTTTGTTTGCGAAAGATTGTTCGGGATTTTCATTTCGATCATGTACATAGTGTTATGGTACAAGGTAATCCTGCGATATCTACTTTTTGATTTGTCTTGTATAAATGTTGTTTTGAAATTGAGTTCAAAACACAAAAAAATTCAAGGTATACAAAAATTCAATATACACACATTATCATTATATTCAATACGTGATGCAAAAACTATACCTCATTTTGCAAAAAATGCGCGGACGGACGAGTATGAAATTTCGCATAGTTTACACTGTGAGAAGGAATGCAGAATGCAATTTTTTTTTAAATTATGCATTACAAAAATCACTAAATTAATATCACACACAAGAACCAAAATAACTAATAAGTCTGTTTAAATTCTAAAAATTAAATCTAGAAATTAAGTTGTAAAAAAGGGTACAAGAGATGTTAAAAAAATATATAATCGAATATTAATCTTAGAAATCAGTTGACGTGAATTCACTACGACGAAGACTACAGACGAGAATGGACGGTTATATTACATATCACTGTAGCGAAGAAACGTCCAACCAAGTCCAACCAAGAAAATGTAGTCGGAAATATTCATATGTACCCTCAAATAAAAAAGAAATCAACAACCCTTCGGACAATAAGTTAGAAACTTCCAACATGAAATGTTTCCTTCGAAGTGGGAAGAATCCCTTGAAATATTCACGAAGAGACCATCTGTACCCTTCCTTTGATTTATGATAATCTCAAACCCAGGGGCAAGTGTTAAGTTTTCAAATAGTACTGTTCTTGTTTTCGGGGTTTCGTGGACAGGATAAAAGATTTCTGGCAATTTTTAAGTGATTTCTGTCTCAGTTGTGACAGAAACGAGGCATAGTAATGAAAATAAAAATAAACAGCCTATAAACATCCCACTGCTGGGTTTGGGCCTCCCACTACAGGGGTAGGTTTGGCACATCGGCTATCTCGGTGTGCATATTTCATAACGATGTGTTTTCCTTCACCATTGTTAGCACGTGGTAAAGTAACAATAAGGCATTGTCAACTATAATAAATTAACATACTTAATCTTAGAATAAGTAAGTTTTTTTTATTGCATAGACATTTGTGCTATTCGTAGCGCTGCCGCTCTCTAAAGGTAGGCTGGAACCTGTCCACTAATGCCGGAATACAACTCAAGGTTATTATTGCGGCATACCCTAGAGCCTAGACCAGGGTGGTAGCCATCGGGTAAATACCCTACCATCCAGCTGTGGGTTGCTTCGTCGCCTCTTACGACAGGAATTGTATTCTTTCTCCGTTCCTGCACAGATATAAGTTTACATACGTGAATTTTAAGTAGCTTCTTTGCATTTTACGGTTATAGGTTGGCGTTTGAAAGCTATCTCACCTGATGTTAGGTGACGATGTAACCGCGAATGAAACAAGCTTACCTACTTATTCACTCGTGTCTTAAGGACCACTGGTACCTTTTTTTACGTGTCCACTTTTTTCACATGTATATTTATTTCCTTTCTAAAAATTTTTATATAAGAATTTTGAAAATGTTATATAAAAGCCTAACATTAAAAAAAAAACAAAAAGGTGATCTCCGCCTGCAGCGGGGCCTAAGTTCCAGGCTATCGGTGATTAGGGCTCTACACATGCGAAATAGCAAACCAAAGGACCCCTGCGGAACCCTTCACTTTGCGCAGTCCGAAACGCACTTGCCTTTTATCCCAAACTTTCTTTGACGAGTGTCCACCGTCCAGCCATCCTGGGTGCTCATTTCATTAATTCAAATCTTACTCAAGAGACCGCTTTTACTTCAGTGAAGGAAGTTGTTAAACGACTTTCGAAATGTGTATTATTTTTATATATAAATATATAACATTTTATATAATCTAATTTTAAAATGCTAATATTTAAATACAAAATCTCTTTCTAGACCGCTGTTAATAGGGGTTTCAACATTTGACAGACATTTCGCCAGTTTTCCTTATGAAATAAAGTGTCTTTTTTATTTAATTTCACGAGTTCAGCAGACATGCAGACGGCTCACCTGGTGGAAAAAGATTACGGTCGCCTATGGATATTTGCACACCAAAGGTGTTACGAAAGCGCTGCCACTTTCTTTTACTTTAAGGGAGGCTGGAACCTGGATGCTATGGCGGCATACTCTAAACCAGAGGTGGTAGCCAACCAGACGGGTAAATACCCTACCACATAGTTGTGGGTTGTTTTGTCGCCTCTTACAGGCCGTTCGGCCGCAGGAAATTGTATTCTTTCTCCGTTCCTGCACGGATAATACCTATTTACTATTAATAATTAATTTAAATAAGTATCACCCTAGAGCGTTAGTACGATGTGTGCATCGGAGCAAAGCCGGAGAGAGACTGTATCTGACCAAGTCGAAGTCTAACTGTCTCGTCGCTACGTCCGCAAGCTTTATTTGTACATTGACTGTAACACGCGACAGTAATGGATATAAACAACCCGCCATTATGTTTCTATCAGTAAATAAACTCTTTAAAAAAGTAGAAACTAACACTGTATAAGAAGTATAACAATTATTTTTTAGATTATCATGGCTATTGTTAGTTCTTGTAGCTAACAGAATACAGGGAAACTCTTTAAAACTGGTTATATATGTATATTGTACGAACAAGCAAATACGCATACTAACTTACAGGTTGTAAAATGATAAATTTAGGTTTAATTAGGTACTTCCTTAAAGCTTTCCATGTTACTTCTTTTGTATAATCTTTACGTTTTTATAATGAAAATCATTTTTACGAATTTCAGAA
Source organism: Dendrolimus punctatus (assembly GCA_012273795.1). Lineage (NCBI taxonomy): Eukaryota > Metazoa > Arthropoda > Insecta > Lepidoptera > Lasiocampidae > Dendrolimus > Dendrolimus punctatus. The sequence continues at coordinate 19,964,336 of CM022543.1, forward strand.
CATATAAAGAAAATTGTTTCGTATCAAAGTCAACGTCAAGTTTGTTTGAAAGTCTGTATGACGACTGCCGACTGTCTTTTGTGACCAATAAAATTATGCAAGCTCATCGTAACGTCAGCAACAATCTATAAGAATCAAGTTTATTACCGACATAAAGAGGAATAATCGTTAAAACTCGACACCTGTTCTGTTTCTTCAGGTCTTGCGGTTTTGCCACGGGCGTCTTGTGGGTTTCAGTAAGCTGGTACGCAAAGTAATAAGCGGAGCGATGACTGTAGCGAAAGAATTAATTAAAGAATTTATTCGAAACCATCAACAGTATCGCAAACAACTGATGTAGTATAATAATGTGTTGCAGTTGTTAGCGCCCACTTCCAGACAACTCGTTACACTACAACAATTGAAAAAGAAAATTATTTTAAAGTTTATACATTTGAAATTTTCGTGTTAATATTTATAATGTATGTGGAAATGTATGTTTGTGGTGTGTATGTGTGTGTGAAAAAAAAATAAAAGAGGCCAAAAACTTGGCTTTATTTAAAAACTATTAAAAAAAGTATTATTTGTCCGTACATACTGTAATTTTTTTTTTATTTTTTTTTTATTGCGGGAGATCAGCAGACAGGCAGACGGCCCACTTGATGGACAGCGGTTACCATCGCCTATGGACATTTGCAACACCAAAGGTGCTACGAATGCGCTGCTGCTCTCTTTAGGGAGCCTGGAACCTGGTCACTAATGCCGGAACACAACACAAGGTTGTTATGGCGACATACTCTAGACCAGGGGTGGTAGCCATCCAGTCGGGCAAATGCCCTACCACCTGGCTGTGGGTTGTTTTGTCGCCTCTTACGACAGGCCGCCGGGCCGCAGGAAATTGTATTCTTTCTCCGTTCCTGCACGGATAAAATCCATAATTAATCCATAATCCATAATTCCAAGTTTAATGGATTCGTAATAGAAAAGCAACTATATAATATTTACTAACATAGTGATCTATTTTCTTAACAATAATTTATAACAAAACACTTAGCATAACTTTTACTTACATTTCAATAAACGATTCACAATTTAATTCCTACAACTTAGTCATGGACTCTTAATCCATTTTCTATCATAATTTCTCCTTATCCAATTTGACTGATACGTAACTATTAGGACACTTGTCACTTTTTTTTTAATTTGACTTGACTTTATGTTTTTGGACCGAAGACCTTACAACCTTACCGGGGTGTTCGGGGCGAGCGCCTTCGCTTCACGAAGAGAGAGAGAATAGAGCCACCTTGCTCGAGGGAGCTCCTTAGTGAGTTTTACCTCGGCTGGACTATTGCCATGAGTGGGCGATGAATGTGATGATGCCCACCATAAGGCGACATAATGAACTGATTGAGAACGGGCGACGGGTAGTATAAAGCCCGAGGGAAAGCATCCCGACGGACCGGGATCGGCAGTTCGCGGCGGCCTACGCTATCTTTCTGCCGTTTCGCAACGTGTTATGGCTGGGAGAGAAGAAAATCCGAAAGAAACTTCCCAGCAACACGCCTAGTCTATCCTGCGGAGGGGCTATGTCTCTTGGCGTCCCTCGCGAGGATGTGGAGAGATCGTGATTGGCGGTGTCTGTCTGTCGGCTGCCGTTTTGTAATAAAGTCGACCTTGTCCGTGAGGACATTACGCGGACGTCGCACAAGAGCCTTTCGCCTAGACTTGTAATCGGACACGACTTGTCACTACCAATGGAAATTTTTATATATTCTTTGTACTTCTCGGGAAACGTTTGCGACCTCAATTATTGCACAGCGCCACCTTTTGGCTTATAAGTGTTCCACTACATTATTTATCTATTTGAAGCTCTTTTTTCATAAAGTCTTGTGTCAGCTTATATCCCGCCACATCTCATCGAATGAAACCTCGTCCTTTTGATTACAAGTTGAGCGAATTATGCCTTCCTGTGCAAACGGTAATGCTCAAAGTTTCCCCGTCAAACCTTGTTAGACCTTTAATTTATATTTTTATCTCCACATTCATTTCAGTACTGAAGGGAAAAATTTTGGTACCCACTTCAGATTAATGTACTGTTAACGGTTATGGTAGTTTTAATAGAGTTGTCGGGATTGTCTAATTTAACTTAAGTAACACTTAAGGGCACCTTACGATTTTATGAAGTGCTTTTCTTTTGGAAATTGCCATCGCCGTTTTGACAGCTTATTGGTTACCAACTGAAAAATATTTGGCTGCGTTTTGACTTTAAAGTGTTTATTGTTTTATTAATCATCTAATGCACAGATTGTGAACAAGAGTCCGAGATAGATAATTTTATCCGTGCAAGAACGCAAAAGCCGGGCGGCTTGTCGTAAGAGGCGACAAAACAACCCACAGCCAAGTGGTAGAGTATTTGCCTGACTGGATGGCAACAACCCCTGGTCTAGAGTATGCCGCCATAACAACCTTGTCTTGTGTTTCGGAATTAGTGTCCAGGTTCCAGTCTCCCTTAGCAGAGCAGCAGCGCATTTGTAGCACCTTTGGTGTTGCAAATGTCCATAGGCGATAATAGCCGTTTTCCATCAAGTAGGCAGTCTGGTTGTCTGCTGAACTCCTGTTATAAAAAAAAATTTGGTAGACATGTTGCTGGTTGATTATTTTGCTGCGTCTTCTCCTTAAACATCGATAACACTTTGCAATTTCAACTTAGATGTATGACCTCAATAAATGTACTCCAATGAAACTTAGTTGCAATAAAAAGAAAGAATTTCTATTTAAATATGAACTATATATACTTATTGACTTGTCTAATTGAGGTTTTGCGTGACCAAAAGGCTGGATTGCACCTAGGGAAACGCATTAGCGTTGCCATCCAACGTGGAAAGGCGGCCAGCATTTTGAGCACGCTCCCCGCCGACAGCGTCCTGGAGTCTATTTTTTACTTGGAGATTGTTATTTTGTAAGTATAATTAATATATTAACTAGTGGCCGCCCGTGCTCAAAATTCAACCATAATAATTAACGTCAAAGACCTATACTTTTATAATGATAGATTTCGTCAAGGCTACATTGTTAATTTGACTTTAACAATAAACAAGATGCGTGTGTGTGCCAAATACATGGTAGTGTGTGTAATGTTTTTTATTGATTTTATGTATTTTTTATGCATAGTTAAAAAAAAAATTAGCATATTCTTTACTCCTTCCCTATATAAACTATAAGTATGCGAAGTTTCATACTCCTCCATCCGCCTAATTTTCGTAAAAAGGGATGAAAAGTTTTTGCTGTGATTTTGCTCCACGTATTAATTAGATAACAGCCTAGAAACCTCCCACTGCTGGGCTCTGATCTCCCGTTTATAGGGGAACGGACAGTATACCCGGTACGCTTGTGGATTGGCGGGTTTGAGATATCCATTATCGAGCTGTGCAAGGTTAATCGCGATGTTTTCCTTCACCGTTAGTACGTGGTAACAATATGCACATTAGGTCAGAAAACTGTAGCAGTGCACACTTTTAAGCCAGGATTCGAACTCGCGGCCTTTGCTTGGGACACTAGTACCCTAACTACTCAGCTACCACGGTCACACTGACTACACTACTCTATATTAGACTGTTTAAGTTATTTAATTTATCAAAGAACAATATTCATGATTCATTGTAGAAATAGTTAGAGATGTACAACCTTAATTGCAGCAACTAAAGACGAGCCCTTTGTGTATAATTTAGAGCGTGTTAATTTCGAGCTCGCGCCTCTGTCATTACACCACACTATAATTTCGTGGAATGTTGGAAATCTTTACGAGGTGCGGTCTTTGGGTGCGGACTGTGCTGGGCTTAATTACCGTACAAGACTTCCTGGAACCCGCTACATCACTTGATTAATTCTTTACATAGTATAAAACAAACTCGAATTACGAGTTTGTATATTAGTTAACTCCTTCTAAACTACCTCACGGATTTTTATTAATACATACATACATACATACGTAACTTCACGCCAGGTCCCTTGCGGGGTAGGCACGAACAACAGAGCGCCACACAGGCCCATTCTTACACACCTCACCTGCTTCTTTGACATATTTTTATTAATAAATTTTGGAATTGACATTTATACGTATAGAAAAAACTTTGCACCCCTTTTTATGAAAATTGTGCGGAAAGAGGAGTATGAGATTTTGAACACTCCTAGTTTATATAGAGAAGACGCGACGCATGCGATTTTTTTAATCATGCCTGTAAAATATATTAAATCAATTTAAAAATCATTACACATTACATATTTATTGCTCTAGTCAAATCGTAACAGTTTAGTCTTGGGGAAATGTGTGAGTATAGAAGATTATAAGTCTTTGACATTTCGCCTGTCCCTATTAACAATGTAGGATATGCAATTTTCGACATTTTGGTTTTCTTTCACTAATCACCCTAAAAAAGCATTGTTTTTCAATAGTAGCAACAAAAAGGTAATTTTTCCTCATAGTTTTTAAAATAGCCACATTAACAATGCCAATATGCCACCATCTCCCACTAACAATGACGAATGTTAACTCTCGACATTATTAGCGGGGCGCGAGGGGGGTTGCGCACGCGGATGTGCCAGTATGGACTATGTTAGAGGAACATGCACTTGTCACGAACTAATTTGGCGCAAATATTATTGCGTAAAGATTTTTTATTATTATTATAATATACTTCACTGATATTACATTTTCCGATTGATATTGTTGGATGTACCATGTCCAACATTATTTACGGTCTTGTAGAATGTAAAATATGTCGGTAACACCACATCCGAATTTCTTGTAGGTTGGAATATTCGTTAATTAAAAAATTATTAAAAATTGTTTTTAATTTATAATATCAATTTAATACGACATAAACTAAAATAGGATTTACTAATAACAATGCTGTATGTGGCACTTTTTACAAATAATAAATATTTTTGTCCATGTAACTTTGTTGGATGTGACAGATCTGAGAAATCATGATGACCCATGGTATGGCTAACAAAGCCATTACTAGCTTTTCAAATATTTAGATAAGTAACAATGTTATTTAATTGCATTGCAAATAAGCTCTCGAACATATAATATTTTTTTGAAAATTTAATTCTTGTAGTAAAAAAAAATAAGCAATTTAAAAATTTAAAAGTTCAGAGCGCTCTCCTGTAAAGTTGCTGATTTGCAGATCTGACTCTGTTAATAAGGACAGGCGATTTATTATTATGGTCGAATTTCGAGCACGGGAGAAACTAGTAAGTACTGTTTAAAAATAATAATACATATTCGTTGAAATAAGATCAGAGAATCTTCGAAAGTCGCACCCGTGACTGAGGAATTGAGAAGATGACGACCAAAGTGGTAGGGGCAGGTAATCAAGAATGAAAGTGACGTGATAGAAATAATGTTAAATCAAAATCGAGATGGATGGATTGTGTGGAGGATGACATGATGATTTGTGGTGTGACAGACAACGTATCCCAGAGCAAAGGAATATTTTTTGTTTCCTATATTCTATTCTGTTTTACTTTATTTTATTTGGAGGAGCCATGGATTACTCTCCACAGATAGCAAAAAAAGAAAGTTAAAAGAAGAATTCAAAACTGAAAATATCTACAAACCCAGTTGACTTGGTTGTCCATTCCCCTATTCTTACTACAGGTTAACTGTTATATAAATACTGCTTTACGAAACACCTAATGCATAAAGCAGTGTGCATCTCAGAGGTTAATTTCCTGTATGGAAGTGCCAACACTTGAGAGCACTCCACCGAATGCCTCAGCGTGGAGTTGTCTGTTTACACTTAATGCATGTTTATATAAAACAACATAATATATGCCTATAAGATAATAAACATTTGTTGAAGGTTCTTTATTACACGATTTTTCGCTTATAAATATCTTTAAAGATTTTATTCTAATAAAATTAAACTAAATGAAACTATATATACAAACTAACTGACCCGGCAAACTTCGTGCCGACTCCGAAACAGTAAATAAAAAAGTTGATTTCTGAACAGCGGGACGGACATCAAACGTTTGATATTCAAAACCAAAAAATGAAAAAAACTTCACTTTTAAATTTAACTTGATTTTTGAACGAATTTAAAACTTAATTGATTTCTAAATGACGGGACGAAAATTGAATGTTGACAGACAGGAATAGTTTCTAAGGGAAAGCGAAATTGTTGTTTTTCATTCGAACCTTTTTTTTAAATATTTACTCACCTTTTAAACCTTCCCTGGACTTCCACAAATAATTCAAAATAAATCCATATAGATATTTAACCTATAAAATCTGGTGCAAGACCGCAGTCAGATCGAAAAGTGCCCAAAAGACTGGCTACATTACCTCGCTGTATGGCAATGCTAATGTGTTGTCCGAGGTATAGACCAGTCTTCTGGTGACGTGAGACGTCTACCAGAAGTTTCGCTGCCTCGATAAAGTTTGTGCGCTCTAGACCCCATGGTCCCAGGGTCTCGACCCCAAAAACCGCAAATATGTAACCATTTCCGTTGGCAGATTATTTCTGGCATTTTAGGGTCTCCTGATGTGCAGTAACTGTACCGGCAGACATGCTAGTGGCTAAAAGATGGGACGCCGCTAGAGTATCGACGCAAGAAGCGTCCCATACTAAAAGGCGACCCATCCTCCAGGGCACCAAAGACATTCCATTGGGTCTCTTGCCATCGTCGCGGCACAAGCCGTTCGGTTCTAGAACAGCAGGTACCCCGGCGGTGACAAGAGCGAGACTGATTATGCCATTAAGTGCTGCATGACGCGGAATTCTGCCGGCACTTTTGATACAAGAAGGTTGTTGAAGATTAATTTTTAAAGTCATTTATTCATAGCCACAGTGCATAACAATGGAAAAAAATAATTTTGTGCAGTTCGTCAGTTACCAAAGTCCCGAACTATCCACTGGGATGGTGTCGTCCGTATGGCAAAACAAAGTTAGGTAGGTATGTAGTGAAATCCTGAAAATGAGGATAAAAATAATATATAAAATCGTTAATCAAATATTATTATTACAATCAAGAAGTATATTATATTGCTCTTTCTAATCTTGAAACTTTGAAAAAACCCAACTCGATTCACAGAGAACATAAAATAAACAGACCTTAGTTATACTCTTCAATAGCATATGGTAGAGCTCTAAACAGGTCTCACATACAGACGACTAATGCATTTGAGGCAAATATGAAGTAAGTGCAAATTCCGGCCCAGTCTCAAACCCATCGCGAATGCATGCAAAGCGTAAGGACCGAGGAATCCATGTAGTGGTAAAATTTTTACAGTATGTCAAGGCGATTTACTATGACAGGGACGCGGACAGTCGAATCGTCCAAAATATATTTTATCAGCTTACAAATCAACGCAAAAATTATTTACACTAGCAAAAAGTGGGGCTTTAGGAGGGCTCGCAAAGTTTTATACCTAATAATATAAGAAATATAATATATCAGTCCATAATATCCCACTGCTGGGCTCGGGCCTCCCATTATAGGGGAATGGACAGTATGCTCGCCACGCTTGTCCAAGGCGGCTTGGCAGTTTTGACACATCGGTCATCTCGATGTGTATGTTGCATCACGATGTTTTCCTTCACCGTTATCAGTACGTGGTAATTGTAACAGGTGAAGATTTCTACCTAATAATAATTAAATAATTACTGATTATTTATTTGTGCTTAACCAAAAAAATCCGGCGTATGTTTAACTAAAACAACATTCTCTCTTTACATCGATATTAGTTCTTTAGTTTTCGAACAGATGGCGTTAGTGGTAACAATGCGTTGATATTACACATCTCTTATTGGTTTTATAATTTGTATAAAATAATATTTTTATGATAGATAACATATCTAAAAATGAATTGAAATTCCTCTGTCAAAGCCTAATCTGTGTGATAACTTCTTAGTAAAGTGTACCACAAAAATGCATAGAATGTGGGATAGTGTTAGGGCTTACTTCGCTCTTCCTTATAATGGCATAATTAAATTAATAACAAATTTCCGTTCTTTAATATGTAAATAATGTTAGATCCCGAATCTCTACAAAGTTATGACGTCATAACTTTATACAAGTAAAAGGAAGAAAGTAAGAAAGAAAATATTTGTTTCCAAATGCACAATCATTATATTTTAAACAATTATTGCAATTATTTTTATCGTGTTATTTAAAAAAATAATCTTATCGATAAAATAATTTTATCGATTTTTATTTATTGTGTAAATAATGTTAGTATTTACTATGATAATATACGTGTCATCTCACCAATAGTAACAGTAATTCCTGCTCTGTCCAGGATTTTAACCTAAGATATTTCAATTCAATTATCTGATTTGATGATTCAAATAAACCTTACTGATATGATTAAAAGCTGTCACGATTTCCATTATCCTGTATTTGTGTCTCTGAATTTTACATTTATATATATTAAACAAATTCGTGTTATTGACACCAGTTATAACTCGAGAACGGCTGGACCGATGTTTATGATTTTGGTGTTTTTGGAATTGTCTTCATCTGAAGTAGGATATTAAGTATTAAAATATGATATATATCAATAAAAAAATCATTTCAAAAAACATCAGTCACAACATCAGCCACCTAGACATTCATTTGTTATTATCTTTCCCGGCCGATTTTGGCAATGGTAACTGCATTTAAACTCATTTTCATTTGTTTGATTTTAAACGCCTTTTCCTTTGTTATAAATGGTATAACAAAACGCAACTGACAGCTCACGTAATGTTGTCTATGATTTGTTTTGAAAACACCGTAAAACATTGAAATTGAAGTTGATCGTTCGATGTGTTTGTTTTGTGGGAATGTCACGAGTTCCTACGAGTATAATTATATTAAATCTTTTTCTGTCGATATTATAATTAATTAACAATGCCGCGACCAAGAAGATCTAATCTTTCCCGACAAAGCCGTAATGCAATTAATTCGAAACATCGCAAATGAAACTATTGAAGAACAACAAGAACAAAAACTGAACTTAATCATTTTGAATTAATTTTAATATCCTAATGTACTCATTCATTGACTGTTAGGCGGAACAAAGTTCGTCAGGTCAGCTAATTGTCTATAAAAATCATAGATAAATCAATGACACGCTAAAAGACAAAAAAAGTGATTATATAAATAACTAATGTTTATTAAATAGAGTACGTTGATATTTCTCTACTTGTTACCAACTTGACTTACTACATTACATTTCGCATCTCCCCCAGTTTCCGGCGCAGACGAGTTCGTGGCGCGGCTGAGTGGGTTTTTATTTACAGCCTCAATTGTGCCCACGAGTGGGAAGGGGATCCCACTATGGGGCTACGCAGTTCAAGGGCTTCTGTACGAGTGAAGGCTAATTGGTCGGTTGTTTGTTGGTATGGTACAAACACTTAACTTTAGACGTTTATTGGTATTGTAGTAATTTGATCCGATTAATTATTTTTAGGTTATGATCTCCCCGAAACTATTCAACGACGCGATGGAAGATGTCTTCAAAACTCTGGTCTGGGTTGAACGGGGCATTAACATTAACGTCGAGCGCATTTCTCATCTCCGTTTCGGCGACGATATCGTTGTCGTTGCAGAGGCTTTTGAGGAACTTTTTGAAATGCTGGGCAGCTTAAATGAATCTTCCCGACGAGTGGGTGTCGGTATGAATTTGGACAAGACGAAAGTCTTGTTCAATGAACACGCCATGCCGAGACCGGTAAACGTCGATGGCGTCCCTCTGGAAGTTGTGTAGGAATATGTCTACCCTGGACAGAAAATACAGGTATACAGGCTTTCAGTGGCAAAACCAGGGCCATGGAATCCAAAAAACTATTAACACGTTTGATAGAAGTTTTGGGCGTTGCGAATTAGAAACGTCCAAGTCGCTGTCAGAGGGGATCTGACAGCGACTTAGGACTCATTTATGTAATTTTCATAATTATAATTTATTGATAGACACTGAGATTAACAACAAGAAACATAGAGGATATAATCACTACGCTTATCTTAAATGTTAAAACAAATAAAAAAGGTTTTACATGTCTAAACAATCTTCTTAGACAAAATAGAAAATCAAACAATTTTGATCATAGTAATTTTAAACTTTACTGTCAAACAGTTAATACATAATTTTCTGTGGAACCGTCTATTCTACTGTGTAGTTTGAAAGAGTAACATGCGCTCGAGGAACGTTAAATGAATCAATTAGAAAACAACCTTTCATACCACGACTGTACGTATAAATTACTTTTGGTGACATATTATTAGCATTTTTAAAAATTAATATAATATGCTAAATGTAATAATAAAACGCATAGATATAAAATGCAGCGAGAAAGGAATACAATTGGAAATAATCTCTAGAGTGAAATTGAAATTCAATTTTAGAATATTTCCGCGACGCGACGTGGCGCTGGTGTCGCGCTCGAGCTAACAATATTCGTATCGCTTTTATTAAAGTCTGAAAAGTAGGTAATAATACGACAATAACGTGATATGCGCCTTCTGGTCCCTAATCTATGCACATATTATATTTTTTGTTTTCTTGTAGCTAATGAATTTTATATTGGTTTATTTCTTCTTTTTTTTCATCTATTCCTTCCACAATAATTATGTCATTATAACTACTTACTGTTATGTAAGCCAGCCATATAGACAACTATGTGAAAACTGATAATTGTTTATTGTTTTTTAGCAACATGTATTTAATGGTTTTAAGCGCGGTATTCAATTTGATTTTTATTCCGACGTTTCGTTTCAAAAAAATAACGCGCTTAAAACCGTTAAAACGTAGTTCTATTATGTCTACTGGTCGCGGACACTTAAGAAAGTACTTAATTTAATTATAAACTGTATGTTTTCCTTATTTAAAAAAATTAACTAAGATATGCTAGCGACTTCAACCACGCTTGATTTGAAATTCCCGCGGGGAAAAAAATATTGCACATTTTACATTTTTTTCACATAAAATTTGCTATCGATAATGAAAAAATCACCTTGGAATTCGATTTTTTAATCTGTGTTAATTATAAGTCTAAGAGTTTGCTGTCGATCAGCGGTAACCGCATCGAAATCTGCCCGGTAGCTTTTACGCTTAGATCATATAAACGTCTAGATCACGCATCAATTGCACAAAAACGGCACGCCGGTCACGCCTGTTAGTGTCGTTTTGACTATTTTGCTGGCTGGAGCTCTCACGAAAAAAATCTTTATACCGTCCAGCGCTATTAAAATGTGTCGAAACTATTTTAAAAGAGGAAAGGATAAGGATGTGATGTTATTTCAACGAAAAACTTATCACCTTTTTCATGATTTCTTAGTAAAAACATGAAATTTAATTTTGATATTTCCAAGGTTATCGAATTGACTAATGTTGTCAGGTGAGAAGTGGAACTTATTTTCCAAAATTTGGGGAGTTGGTTACGATTTTTTTTTTGTAAAATACGAATAATTGGAAAAATCTATAGAAAACAGACAAGTAATGTTTGTGGGTTCGTGGATTTCTTAAACCAGTTTATATTACGTTTTAAATTTTCTACGAATCTAATTGCAGTAATTCGTTGGATAAAAGAAATCTGGGAATCGCAAGATGTCCACCACTGGATTCCAAACAAAAGGCCGTTTGTGTTTTCCAATTATTATGAGGAATATATATATATATATATATATATTATTTTAGAATATATAATAATATTTTCTATTTATTAGTTTGGGAAATGAACCAATTTACCATGAATCTCGACAATACAAACTTATTTTAATACTGTCATATGTATATACTTGCGGTAATGGAAATAAACATAATATACTTTTTAAAACAGAAAATACGGGATATTTTAAGTATCATGCAAGCAAATTTTAAATAACCAATTATATATTGTTGCAATAGTGCTTGTTTTTGCTGGATAGAAAATTTACAACAAATTAACAAAGAGTAAATTTTTGGTACTCTAAAATTTTAATTAACTTTTACTGTTTAGTTTCTTCTAATGCAATTTTAGTTATTGCTAAAGAGGAGAAGTAGTGAGAGAGAGGGAAGGATTTCGAAACTTATTTTTTGTATAGCTTTATTTAATGTTACCTAAAAACGTAATGAATTTATGGAGATATGGTGTATTGACATTTTTTAGTAGATTATTGTCATAATTAAGAAATTAATTTTGTCTATATTTTGTTACCTGCATCTTCATTAATTCCTAATCAATAATAATTTAATATATTTATATGTTAGAAAACAAAATTTAGTTTATGAAATAATCAAATCGTAAAGTTTGAATAAAAACTTTTGGATATGAATATTTTTATTTTAATAATAGCCCTTTTCAAGTGGTTTAGTTGATCTTAAGTCGCTGCATTAAACTATTCCGTGTACTTACCCCTTACTTTCTACTACTGATATAAATTTACATTACATATAACACACCCAGTATGAACCCATCGAATCATCCCAAGTCCACTATTACAAATTATTTAATTGATTTTTAGGGTAGAATAATCTTTGGGCCATAACTAGTCGTCTAATAACCATCATGAACATATTGTGTATCACAAAAATAATTTTCCATTATGGATATTTTTTTAGAATCGTTAAATTAGTATTGGTAATTAACAGACTTATAAAAATGTACTAATTTTTTTAAATTTAATTGCGAATTAAAATTACTACATATACTAAAATGTGTCATGAATTCATTTGTGCATGTATTTTTTTATGATTCGGTCCAAGACACACAACTTTAGTTGCTAATTTTATAGATTTTTATTCTTTAATTATAGAAGAAAAATTGAAACCTCTGAGTAATATTAACTTATAACACAAAGAGGGATTAAATCATTACGATCATTTAAACTTGTCACTTATATAAAAATATTTAATTATAAAATATAAAAAAGGGGTATTTTTTTTTAGCTGATATCCCGAAATCACGCACACATTGATAGTTTTTCTAGAGTGAATATAGCAACGCTTCGCGTTTTTGATGCCGTTTTTGGTGATGTGTTTTGTTCACAATGCTCTCTCTAGACATGTTATACCTCAATGCTTTTACGTGAATCCCGAACAAACAGACAAATGGACAAGAAATAAAAAAAAATGCATCGTATTCTTCATAGTTTATAAAGTGTATTCGAGTTGTTTTTTTTTTAATTCCTTCCATGTACAGACACGGCGCATGTTTAGAATTTTATAATATTATAGACATCCGGAAATGTCAAATATCAATGGCCGCCAAGAGCATCCGCGTTCCTTTGCACATAATTTGTACGCATTTAAATATCTCCACCTTATAAATATTTATAGTCTTGTCTTTATTTCCTTCTCCTCGACGGCGATAGAATTTTTAATTCCTTTTATTTTTATTATATTGCTAATGATCTGTCTAACTGCCAGGTGTAGACTTCTACACCTCCTTCCTACTTACCTTAAGGGACGTTTTGAATTCGTTCGCCTTATTATTTCCCACAATTTACGCCCATATGTATCGTAAACTCAAACCTTCCATGATCAAATTGATCGTGTATCAGCAGTAGGTGATGTCAGGAGCCTTGAGAACAGACGAGCGTGCATAACAAGAGCTATGAATGTCAAAGAAGTAAGTGAGGTGTGTAAGCATAAGCCTCTATGGCGCTCTGTTGTTCGTGCCTACCCCGCAAGGGACCTGGCGTGAAGTTATGTATGTATGTTAACTCATTACACCTCCACACACTTCATCATTTTATGATAACTCTTTACAGGCTGTCAATCTTTGGAATGTACTGCTTCTTACTGTTAGAGAGGCCTATATATTATTGCTAAATTTTTAATTATTAAGATTCATATTATTTGTCTTCTTCATCTTTATAATCCATAAATTCCTTCAAGCTATAGAAGGTGTGCTCGATTAGCCACTTCTTTAGCCGATAAGTAAATGCATTTAAACTGCCGGAAAGATTTTGTACGGTAGTTTATTATATATAGTCGGACCCATAACATGTGTTAGCGTGTTAGATTTTTCCAGTCGCCAAGGCAGACTTTCTTTTTTTCTTCTTGTTTTCTTTCAGACTTTCTTATCCGTGCAGGAACGGAGAAAGAATACAATTTCCTGCGGCCCGGCGGCCTGTCGTAAGAGGCGACAAAACAACCCACAGCCAGGTGGTAGGGCATTTGCCCGACTGGATGGTTACCACCCCTGGTCTAGAGTATGTCACCATAACAACCTTGTGTTGTGTTCCGGCATTAGTGACCAGGTTCCAGGCTCCCTAAAGAGAGCAGCAGCGCATTCGTAGCACCTTTGGTGTTGCAAATGTCCATAGGCGATGGTAACCGCTGTCCATCAAGTGGGCCGTCTGCCTGTCTGCTAATCTCGTGCAATAAAAAAAAAACAAAGGCAACGGTGAAATTCTGTCTCTATTCCGAGTCCGATGTGAATGTATGTCGTTATGCTTTGCATACGTATACTATAGACTTATATAAAATTCTCGTGTCACAGTTTTCGTTGCCATACTCCTCCGAAACGGCTTGACCGATTCTCATGAAATTTAGTGTGCATATTGGGTAGGTCTGAGAATCGGACAACATCTATTTTTCATCCCCCTAAATGTTAAGGGTAGTCCACCCCTAAATACTTTTTTTTATTTTTTAGTCAAAATTTTTAATTTCTATTTTTTTATGATACAACATACAAAAATACATACAATCCTCAATTTTCACCCTTCTACGATAAACCCCTATTTTTTACCGGGCAGGACGACGTCTGCCGGGACAGCTAGTAGACTTATAAAAGTTTCCGACTTAACAAAGATACGAGACATTTTTCCAGTTTTTATGTTTTATTTTACAACATAGTCTCTTTGTAACTCTACATACTTCACCCAGCGATGTTCCCATCTCTGTAACCCGTCCAAATAGTACTCGGTGTTTTTGTAAGGAATAGTGTAACTCTCTACTGGTGAAAGAATTTTTAAAATCAGTTCAGTGGTCCAAGAGATTACTTCCGCCAAACAAACTCAAACTTTTTATATTATTAGTAAAGATTTAAAAAAGAACCACCGTCCGAGAGAGAGCCCAATTTCTCTGAATTGAGCATTCAGCCGTTCTTTGACTAATGGGATTACGGTGTCGCCCACTCGTGGTCGAGCCGGGTCTGGGATGGGACCGGATTGAGCCCGGAGCGGTGTACAGTACTCGTCTTAAAGCAAACACGATTAAAGATCTCGCACACCGAAAGATAAGCTACACTTTATGTTTGTTTGTAAGCATCAATGTAGGTAGCAGTCTCTCATGCCCCGCGATGAACTGGGCGCCAAGGCTGTAACTCAAACTCGCAATCGAATGGAATTGGAATCATAACTTTTGACGGTTTTGGTATTCTGTAAGCCATCTCGGCTCAATATTGAATAAATCTTGAAAGAAACTAAAAGAAACTACAGATGTTTGACCATCGTCAGTCGAATGGATCTTGACTCGTACTAGCATGTCATTTTTTGTGAAAGTAATAAAGTTGGTGCCACATATGTGCAGATTGCCTAATCATGTTTAAAACTTTCCTGATAATAATTATGCAACTTTCAACCTCTTTAGGACTTTTAGGATCTGTTTCTACATTTCTAAAAAGACCTTGTATTAAACGTCATAACGCTTTCAAAAAAATTCTGGATTAGTTCTTACCGCAACATACAGACGCATCGTGTCGCGGCCTATAAATCTACCTTACGGTAGTTTCCTATAACTTACTGATTGTTAACTTGCCCTACCATCGGATGAATTTTGACATGTCTTGTAGGGAGCTTGTGTCCAATTTTAACCGATAGTAACGCAAACGTGCGCTTACTAAGATCTAAGGGCCGACCATTGGTCTATTTACTGTATACGCATTATTCAAGTCATTTGAATATTAATACACTCATAATTATTGAGTGGCTAAGTTGCTTCCAAAGTTCTAACATATGACTTCAACTACCACAAGTCGAACCGGTATCTCTAGGTCTCTAGGTCTCTATCAGTATTCAAGTAATAATACATAAGGATAAATCCCTTAAAAGATGTATTTCTTCCACTTCCTACAAAAAGGAAACACTTTAACAACTGCAGTTGGAAACCATCACTACTAACAAAAACAGAAGCAAGTGTACAAACTGTACTGTCAGTGGAACACAGACCTTAGGTCGGGACAAGCTTCGAGAACACAAATGGATTGAGACAGTGCTTTACGCTAAATTGCAGCGATTAACTTATTGCGAACTTCGATGACGGATTGTCCAGGAATAGTTTCCTTGTTTGTACACTTACTGCTTGGTTAACATTATGTGTATACACTTTCTTGTATTATCACGCTTACTTTTCATATAGTTAGGCAGAGACGATGGATCTATATACTCCCTACCTGTGCAAGAACGGAGAAAGAATACAATTTACTGCGGCCGAGCGGCCTGTCGTAAGAGGTGACAATATAACCCATTGCCAAGTGGTCGGGTATTTTCCTATCTGGATGGCTTTCATGCCCGTTCTTGAGTATGTCGCCGTAAAGCCTTGAGTCGCATTCTGGCATAAGCTAGGTTCATGTTGCGGACAGAGAGCACCCCCCTGATCCGCCCGCTGACCTCTCCACAGCCTGCATACTGCAGACGTCCATAGCTCGCACAGTTAGCAGCTAGGCGTCGGACGGAACGTGGGATATAGATGGGGCCTTGGTGGCCGGAAAATAGGTATTAAAACCTCTCTCGCGCATTTACTTGCTCTTTCGTAATAGCACCAATACATACTTTTTATGTATAATTTAATTGACGAAAATAATTCAATAATAATCATACAGTCCAGTCTAGGTTAGTCTTTTGAGATAGGCAGGAAGGACATTGGCAGCAACTTTAGTATTACAAATTTCCATAGGCATTAGTCTTCGCTTTTCATGAGGTGGGCCGTCTGCCTGCTTGCTGAACTCATGTAATAAAAAAAACAGCTATCCCTTCATCTATTCAATTATTTCTAGATCTTATTTTTCGAAATATCTTCAATTTATTGGAGAGGAGTAAGCTGTACTCTACCGATCTATACGTACTGATCCTATACGAAGGAATTAGGCACAGTCGTGACTTATATCCCAAGTCAACACTTAGGATACTTCTTATCCCAATAAATTATGTCATGATATTTTCTTAAGTTTTCGCAACTTGTACCCATAATTAAACTACGTTTTAACCGTTTTAAGCGCGGTAATTTATTTTATTTAGGTTTATCCGACGTTTCGGCCGCTTTTCAGTTGCCGTGGTCACGGAAGACAAAGATGACATTTGTCGAACGTGTATTGTCAAAGTTTTTATTCAGCCTACCGCCAACTTGTTCATTTTAATTATTTAGTTTTAATTTTGTTTATGGATATTATTTACTCTGTGGGAGCCTAATCTAAATAATATAAACATGGCAAAACAGATAGCGTTGCAATCGTGTTTTTGCAATATATAAATATCAAATAAATAGCTACGTTGTCATAAGCAACACGTTATTTATTAATTGTATTTGAAATCAGGTTGGCTTCGACTCATGTCTATGTTATGCTAGACAATTGTGTTGACTATAATTATGTACTAACTTTCCTTGTTATTTTTATATGTATGTATGTATTACATGTACAAAAACTTAATAATTTTTTTATGTATATAAAATAAAGCTACTGCCCAGGGTTACCACATGACGTGGCCGCGGGGCAAACTCTAATAGTAAAAAGAGATACTTTACATAAGGATAGCGATGGACTCGTATACACAGTATCCGAGTCCATCGCTATCCTTTTCATTTTCAATATCAAATAGCTTGCGCAATCTCTTTCAATAAATGGACGGACTTCAAACAGCTGCTATGGTGTGTCCTCTTCTATCGCATTGGATATGTTTGGTTGGGACCTCTCAGTCGCACATATTCACTCGCAGCAATATTTCACTTTTCAAAATTCGACAACCTTAATTCGGGACTGGTTTTTCGCAGGCAACCCTATACCACCGTGTTCATAATGAAATAATCTTTATTTTCATTTAATTTTAATTCCATAAACAGACTGGTTCAAAATGCTAGTATCGATTTACCTGTTTATACCTAGCTACTTCAGAGTTATGACCGGCAAAGAATAGGCAACGTAACATTTGCATATTCTATAGGCTTCATACTTTCAATTACTATAGATTTTTTTAAATAAACAAACCGATGAAATGTTAAAAAAATATTTAAATTATTAATTAATCATATACTGGACTGAAATTTGTTAGGCAACCCATATGCAATATATTTATTGACACATTAAATTACATATAAAATAGGTTTCATCAAATAAATATCTCGGTGAAGGTCGTTGTATAGCGGGATCTTAGACATTTGTTTGTATACTGTCGCGAACGCGACTTTATTTTAAAACATAAAACGTCAACGTGACAGAAGAAGAACATTACTTCAATTTTGGAAAAACTCTATTGAATACCATCTTCAACCGACAGCTTTGTAATCTTCCAAGAAATAAATTAGTTATTCTCAAGAAACTAGCGCCTATGATTTCCCACTGCGAACTCTGGAAGCTCAAACATTAACTGTGCTTTATCTTACAATAAAGAGTATGTAATCTCTACATATCTTCTTCTCCATATAAACTTTAATGGTGTTAAATTTTTCACAATCCTCCTTGCGCTATACGCTTAAAAGTAGGTACAAATATTTTACGTAATAATACAAACATTCTGAATAAAACGTCTTTCATTATACATCTAAATTATATCCATCAGTGATTAGACAAAGCAATTGAGTGAATAGATTTACTAACAAACCTACCTCGTAGTACCAGCAAAGACCGTATGGAGGGAGCAACGTAATGAGCAATCGCTTCTCGCTAATGCCTGTGATCGAGTAGGCTAAGTCATAAACGCCGTTCGTTTGCAGGACAACTCCATTTTTAATGTTTAAGTCATCTTGATTTACTATTACAGAGTAATTGTGATTTAGAGAAGGACGTAAGGAGAAGAATAAACGTTGCATGCCTAAAGTGGAGACAGGTAGCTGGTTTGACATGTGACAAACTAATGTCACTGAAACTAAAAGGTCAGTTACCTGTCATACTACTGGTCTTAATATTGGGTCACCAAAGTGATATACCGCAAACGTCTCCACTCAGCTAAGATGAGAATGTTGAGATGGATTCATGGTGTTATAAGAAAGGGTAAAATGAGGAATGAGTAAGTTGCACCTATGAATGAAAAATTGAGATGAAGAAGACTAAGGTGGTATAAGCATGTAATGAGGAGGGATGGGAGTCACGCCACAAAAAGGATGTTAAACTGCAAGATTGATAGATACAAAGGTAAAAGTACACCAATAAAGAGATTTATGGATTGTGTGAAGGTAGATATGATGAATTGTGATGTGGCAGGATGCATGTCAGAAGAAGGTGAAAGAAAAGAGAGAGACACTTCGGCTAAATTAGTTATCTATCACTCTTCAGTCCACTACACATCCTATATGACTTTAATTCAACTTATTTCGTAATGTGAAAGAACCACGCTGAAATCGTTACCTTGATTACTCTTCTTGTTTTACTCGATAGGTGTGTGTGTGTCTCGACACGCTCTCACAGAATATCTGTGTTAAATGTTTAGCCTTCTGCTAATAATTGTTTTTCGTACCGTAAGTTGAGTTTCATTAGCCCACTTCACCTTCTCTATCCCATTTTCCCTATACCATCCACCTATATACTCCTCTCTATCCCATTCCTTCCGTATGCTCCCTTTATTTGATATGTGGGTATATACCTATATTTTCGGTATGCAGGAGTTCAGCCGACAGGCAGACGGCCCACCTGACGTAAGGTGGTTACCATCGCCTATTGGCATTTGTAACACCCAAGAGTTACAAATGCGCTGCTGCTCTCTTAAGGGAGACTGGAATCTGGCTACTAATACTGGAACACAACTCAATATGGCGACATACTCTAGACTAGTGGTGGTAGCCAGGTGTTTAGACGCATCTAACAACAGTAAATTGTACTACTTCTCTGTTCATGCATGGATAAAAGGTATTCACAATGTAGTATGTAAGCATTTGTATTGTTTATTGTTAGGGGGCCAGCGCACAATAATTAAGTATCGGGTAAGCACACGTAGCATTAACGTAGTAATGAAAGTCTTATGGCTTTCATTTTGTAAACCAGAATAAAGATATACATCGGGACAATGTAGTTCTACTACTGAAACCACCTCAGTCCGCGAGCAGCCACCGCTAGTACCACAACAGTATTTATTTTAATTAAATGCTTTAAAAGGTAAGTATTTGTAGTAAATAGTTAAGGTGTCATTAATTTAAGAAAATCTTAAATCGCTGTTTCTTGTACTTTGAACTTCAATGTGATACGACCTGCTGCGGGTGACAGTTTGTTTGTTCCGCCACTACAGTTTGTTAGTGACCTATCCTACTTACACGTATTATAGTCTAGCACACCTGTAGTTTGAGGCTGGTTTAATCGAACTCAAACGTAGTTACTGTGTATTTGTTTTAAACAATCACTTCTTGTCTACTTAAAACTTTAACAAAGTATTAAGTTTATTTCTGCGATAAATAGGTTCCCCTTTGACCTAAAGCTAGACGATGATGCGGTCGAAGATGAAGCACTCCCAATAAAACTACGTTTTAACGGTTTTAAGCGCGGTCATTTATTTGTTTTGTTATTCCGACGTTTCGGCTACTTTTCAGTAGCCATGATTACGGAAGACCTTTAAGATGTCGTTTCAATGAGTATTGTTAAAATTTTATATAGCCTACCGCCAATTTGTTCAATTTAATTATGTTTGTTTATGGTTATTATTTTCTCTATGAGAGCCTAATCTAATTTATCACCGCTTCGCAGTATATTGTGGCTTGACGAGAAGAAGCGGCGCAAGACACTCTTCAGCAAACATGATTAGCTCTAATAATTTTGTATAATATTACAATGGATGGAAGGATACTACTATAGTTGATCATTAACGACGTTATTGTTTAACGGTATAAAAGGTCACTAAATATTACTAACATAGGTGGAGCAGAGCAATATATGAATTACAAAATTTTTGATTATATAACATTTTAGGTACTTTAACAGCGTCTGAATGAAACATTTCCTGACAAAACTGAAGTCTATATAAGTATCAAATCTATATAATAGATAATAGGTATATCTATGGCCATTAGAGGCGCACTTTCCATCAGAATTACAACGGCCTCATCAATAGTAATAACCAATAAAAAGCCGTTAAAACGCGTACCGCAGTATTCGGGTCGCGTATCTATGAGAACTTTCGGGAATCGCAAGTTGGTTTCGGCGAATGATGCGAATGCCGAAACGGCGATTAGGCGTTCACAGCTCTATTCGATGTTGCCAGGCTAATGTTTCTACGACATTGTGCTGATTTTATAATTTGTTAGGGAAAATAAACATAATGTACAATATATGCATGTATGTCTATAAAACTATACACTCAATAGATTATAGACAAAAGGCAAATAAACTTAAATTACTAATAAGCTCTTACATTTTTTTGTGAGTAAGAGAGAGAGAGTGATAATACTTTGTTGCACAATAAAATATACAATTACAAAACAGACCATATTTACAATATTTTCTAGGCAACACAATAGGCGGCCTTATCGCTCAATGCGATCTCTTCCAGGCAAAAGGTAAATCTTTGTCAAAATATACATTTTACTTCTAATATTGTATTTTTTTTTATGGCATGAGTTTGGCAGACCGGCCGACGGCCCGCCTGATGGAAAGCGGTTACCATCGCCCAATGACGTTTGTAACACCAAAGGTGCTACCAATGAATGCCGCTCTCTAAAGGGAGACTGGAATGTTACCACTAACGCCAGAACATAACTCAAGGTTGCTACGGCGACAAACTCTAGATCGGGACAGGCAGCCATCTAGGAGGGCAAATACCCAACCTCCACGCTGTGGATTCTTTGTCGCCTCCAACGACAATCAGGCCGCAGGCATTTGTATTATTTCTCCGTTCTTGCACGGATAAGATTTACACTTACTGATTTTCGCGAAAAATATCAAATATAACTAATTAACACGTAGATATGCCTATAATAAATAAACTACAAAACTTATTTAATCTAAATGGCCGATGCAACTAAAAATCCTCGTCAAAATGAAAATGAGTTTTACCAATCTAACAACATAAAAAAACGAAAATTTAATTTGGAACAATATACAAATCATCCACTCCCGATACTTTTTCGACAGAATGTACTCTAGGCCAGGGGTACCTTACCACCTGGCTGTAGGTTATTTTGTCACTTCTTACGACAGGCCACCCCAACGCAAGAAATAATATTCATTCTCAGTTCCGGCACGAATTATACTTACTGCTTGGATCCTGGCAACACTCATAATGGTCTTTTGAAAATAAGGGTACTCTATGTGACAAAACGGACTACAATCGCGTTTGCATTGCCTATTGCTGGTCATTTTCCATTATGACAAAAACTTCTTATTGTATGTACGAATTATTTTTGGTAAAAACTCTTTATTTGGAAAGATGGTAGGCGTAATAAGTATAAACCTGAAAACATAGTGTTAACCTCGGGTGAAAGGCCTATTTAGGCATTCGAATTGTTAGACAAACTATTCGTTCCTAGATATGTCATTTTCACCTCTCGTGTAACAATCTTATATATTATAGCAATTGGGAATTTTCACTTTTTTTCAATTTAGCTATTTGAAAAACCATTTCGAGGAATAGTGTCCCTAATCATTTCTGTCTAGTTAAAATTCCAAAAAACGTACGATCTTCTTTTATTTTGTAAGAAATGCATTTGACCTTTATTTGACCTTACTAAAACCAATTAGGTAGACCGTCCGCCTGTTTGCCTGCTTCAGGTGTAAAAAAAATCTAGTTGTACATTATTTAATTTAAGTTCTGTAACATGGATTTTCCCTAAAGACCGCTTTAAATTTTTTTACGATAACTATGGAAAATAATAATGGTTGAACACGAAAAATTATAAGCCTAGCGACAAAAAACACAAAAATGATCACGATACGTAATGAGTAATGACAGTGACATTTAAATAGTAGCACAGATTACTATGATTATATATAGATAAAACATACTTTTATTATTTTTGTTTTCTAGGCAAAGAAATCAATGTAAACTTGTCCCTTATGACGTCATCGGAGAAATAATTTTAAAATCGAATTATAAAAAAACTAACGCTTAAAATAAAAAATATTCAAATTAGTATATTAAAATATCCTATTTTATGTAATAAAAATATAAAATCAGAGGGTAATTTTTTGTGAACAATCCCCATTAAGTTGGAATCGACCGCGAACACAGTGGTTTTTGTAGATTTTAAAACTAAACAAGTGAAACACACTATATTGTGGTTCTTGTCAGGACAGATTGAATGGATTTCATTTACTAGCAATATGTATAGATGAAAGTATTATAGACATCAATTGCTGTTTTAATTGCCCTACCATTATTGATATGTCTGGTATCTGCCCGTGTGGATGGATACCACCCCTGGTATACAGTATGCCGCCATAACAACCTTGAGTTGTGTCCATTATTGGCCAGGTTCCAGACTCCCTCAAGAGAGCAGCAGCGCATTTGTAACGCCTTTAGTGTTGCAAATGTCCATCAACCGCTCACCATTGGATGGGCCATCTGCTTGTCTGCTAAACGCTTGCAATAAAACAAATTTAAAAAATGTAACATACCTATTTTTTATGCTCGAATTTTACATACAAATAAAAATGGGTATACATCAACAAACATAATATCACATACCTCTTTCCAATTTTAAGATTGGAAAGAGAAGAATAATACAGAAGCAAAGCACCCAATCTTTGCTTCTGTATTATTAAAAATTGATTTGTGTATTATGAGTAATGAAATAAGAATGTCTCAAATCTATTTACATGATAATAAAACAATGTAAAAATAGAAACAAATTGGTTTTTTTTATTCACAAATATAATACAGAATATACTAATGCTAGAAATGCTATTATATCCCAAAGTAATATTATATTTTTGCGTGCACCAAAACATCATGTTTGTACAAGATTTCGACATGGCAGCCATAGTATGAATTAAATAAAATCCCAAAGCTTTTAAATAGCATGGGTTTTATAACTGTTGAATATTTGGCCAAGACGCCATACTAATTTGCCCATTGTCCTTTGATTTGAGAATTACCTGAACCGTGCTAATACAAGCAAGTCAGAATATATAATTCAGCAAAACCATCACGAGTTATATCCAATGCGTGATTCGTGTGTACAGCGCTACATCGCTATATTTACGATCGTAGTAACAGAAAAACCTTGTTTTTGCACTGGAAATCTATATCTCATAACGTTGTATTAATATGTGGGTATATATTATTGAAATGAAAAAGTTATAAACAGTCACAAAGCACATTTTTTTGTATACAACACAGACGACATTAGGACGATAATATTCTTGGATATTGTCAAAGATTATTTATGGCTTATGTTGAATAAACACCAAGCTAAAGATTTTTTAAAAAGTTTTGCTAATAGATTGATTATAAAACAATCTTCCAAAAATTACTTTAATTCTTGTCAAGTAAGTTCCTATTTTAACAATTGTGCTAGCCTTCTAATTCCTGACAGATATTGAAATGAAACACACAACAATTTAGGATAAAATTTATGTTTCCTGAAATCTTTCTTATTGAAATCTCGTGGGCTGTTTTGGAGTATGTTTGTGATAAATTTTCAAATAGACTGGCAAACAAAAATTCTAAAATGGTTATGATAAGACATTTAAACATCTTATCTTCACTTAAATTTATTTTGAGATCATAAAACACTTCAATTTTATTTATGACTATTAATATTTCTGTGACCAATCTTACATTTGCAATCGTGTGCCCTAAATATTGACATTAAAATAGTAATATTCTATATATCATATATATTGAAATTTCAAATAGTATCACCAGTTCTAACAGGCATCATCTCCTTAAATTCATGAGGGTCAGATTTACGGTTTACCCCTCGCATGATTGCAGCTATGTCTTGCAAAGTTTTATCCTTGGTTTCAGGTAAAAACTTGTAAATCAATATCAGAAAGAATGAACAAGACACAGCAAAGAAAAGAAAAGAACCAGGCATACTAAACGATTTAAAAATGTGTGGAGATACTTTTACTAGAGTACCCATTAAAAGCTTGAAAAATAATGCAATAATGCACACAGATAAACTTCTGGATTCTATAGAAATTAATTCCCCAGCTATTGTCGTAGATAATATCATTGGGCCGCAACATATTGACATCGAAAATCCCATCAACAAAGCTATAGTTAAATATTTACTTTCTGTAATCACCGATGATTTGATTAAGTACAAATAAATCGATAAACTAAATAAAAACAAAATTGCAAAAAATGAAGAAGTTATTAAAAAGGTACGACGTGTTACAAACTTTGCTAATATAGACCCTATATACATACTCAATACTGTAACTCCGTCTAGAATGAGCATACCACTATATACTGCAGATTTACTAGTGATCTGTGATAGAACTTCAACAGCATAAACACTTATAATGATTTTACCAGAAAATGAATACAGACATATAGTTAAAGCAGCAAACAATATAGGTTTGAAGAACATTCTACTCATTATAGTTTTATACAAATTAGAAATATATTCTTTAGCATTAAGTGTAGTTGTTCTAGTCTTAGCCAGTTCTTTCTGAAAGTTAATCATGTTTTGTAAATCTTTTTCCGATTCTTCATCATTTCCATTAAGCCATTTATAAGCTTCCGTGCATTTCTCAAACTTTCCATTCGCTGCCAGCCAATAAGGTGATTCAGGCCAGAATATGACAATCATCAGGCCGTATACTGAACATGCAATTCCAACAAGTCCTATTATTTTCCAATGAAAGAAAGTTCCAATAGCATTTGCTACCCACATACCCCAAAAGAAGGTAGCAGACTTCACCGTCAGGAATATTCCACGGTATTTAGGTGACGAATACTCGGTCACAATGATAACTGCTGTAGTAAGATGGGAGGCAGAGTTAGGTCCTTGAAAAACTTCACTGATGAAGAATACAGTCATGGTAGTGCTTAAATAGTAGATGACGAAGTTAATTAAACTGGCAGCTGTGACAAATATGTAAGTTTTCTTTCTTCCGAAGTAATGCAAGATTATGGGAAGAATGATGACCCAGGGTAACCCCGCGTACAAGAAGACGGCAGCTGGAAAGTAAACAATGCTCATTTAAACATTCCACTACATCTGCAAGTTGATGACAATCCGGTTCAAAAATGCAACTTTTTCGGTGTTTGTCTGTCTGTACATGTTAGAACATTACTTGAAAACGGATTTAAATAAAAGTCGACACAGAGTAGGCTTATATCCAGGATCACCACTTAAAATTGCTTTTAAGTTTTTTTTGCAATATCGTGGTTGCAATTTACTATCAAATATTCAAATGCTTCTTTTCAAAATAAGTTAACCTGGAGAACACTTTTTGAAGATCATACATGTAGTCAAAATGTAAATCTATTTTCTATTTTGTATGCACTGCTTCGTTTATATCGCTGTTTAAAGGAGAAGAAGCGGCAAGAAAGTCCCCAGAAACACGTGTAGCTAAAAAATTATTTTCATAATAATTACTTGTATATTATGTCAGGTTTTTTTTATACATATAGAAGTTATACTACAATTACTTTCTCAAATAATTAATGGAGTTGTGACAAACAAACTAACAATTCGTACTTACAACAAATCTCCATAGATACCTTACAACAGTGCTTTTAAATATTTTTGAATACGAGACCCCTTTACGGGTTAAAAATGTTGGCCACCCTCTTGGGTTATAGACAGACAAAAAGTAAGTAATTTAAAAGACAAGGTTTTCTCTATTTTGTATTTATAAATTAGGGCCTTTTACTCTGCAGAAAGCTGCTGAGCTGAGAAAGTACCTAAGTAAGAGGTAGAAATTTAAATTGCCTATTCCCTTTTGCCAGCGACCCCCCGAGCAAGGTTCTGCGACCCCTAGGGGGGTCGCGCCCCACAGGTTGAAAAACACTGCCTTACATGTTACGCAAAATATTAACAGTTATACAGAAAAATAAAAACTTCGTTTAAAAAAACCGACTCCAAAAACTAAAAAACTAAAACGCATAATATAACTTATTTCTAAAGCTATTACTATTAATATATATTATTTAAAACATCTATATTCACGTAAATCGGATCATAAATCACGGAGTAATCGGCGAACATACATAAAAAAAGCAAAAAAAAAGATCCCGACGAATTGAGAACCTCCTCCTTTTTTCGAAGTCAGTTAAAAATAGTATAAAAGGCTGCAGCGAGCAGCTATGTTAATGCAGTTTGGTTATTTAAATGTTGTTTAATAGTGTAGTACTAGTATGCCTTTTTAAGGTACTTAATAATTTAATTTTCAATGTAATGAAATCACCATATGCATCATCATTGCAACACGAATGAGTGTCAAGTGTTAAATTCCAGATGCGTTTGCTCAATGGCTACGCTGCGCTCTCCACCTTTCTTTCGTCACTTCGCGCGGTCTTCGGGATCTCGTGTATTGTTACTATTGGTACGCTACTATCTCATCCTTCACAATGGAATTTCTTGGACATTTGGACTTCTTTTATTTACTTTGTGTATTGTAATCTCTTAGGGCCTATTGTTTTTTTAAATTAAAATTAAATCTGGTTCTAAGAAGTTCTCCAAGCGGTCGAGTATTGTGTTGAGACATATTGTATTTGACAGTATAAAGCAATGCAGCAACGGAGGGGTGCGGCAGTCTAGCGATAAGCACGAGTAGAGCAAGACGTGAGTCCTACATTCGATAATCTCTTTAGTGGCGGACTTTACTCATGATATTATATTTTTACCTGTGTTATACGTGTTTGTATAGTTCTAATAAATTCTATAGTAATTCCAACGGCATTTCAATTCGAGTCCTGCAACTCGTAACAATATATGCAAATATATATTACTTACGGATCCAAGAGGCCAGGTTTTCGCTGATGACCTCCGTGGAATTGGCCTCACTCCTCAGCTGGGGCAGCATCACCGTAGGTGTCCCCACACATAGTCCTAAATTAAAGTAGCACGTCCATG
This sequence comes from Dendrolimus punctatus, assembly GCA_012273795.1. Classification (NCBI taxonomy): domain Eukaryota; kingdom Metazoa; phylum Arthropoda; class Insecta; order Lepidoptera; family Lasiocampidae; genus Dendrolimus; species Dendrolimus punctatus. Next base: position 19,992,456 of record CM022543.1, read on the forward strand.
CTCCACTGGCTATCAAGATCTGAATTATTTTTTTAAAATGATTATTCGTTATCAAAAGTTCAATATGCTAACTAATTGCACTTATACTGCACCGCTGCCGCCGCGCCACCACCACGCCGCCACCGCACTTTCGTAAAGACACACACACACACACAAAGTACAAATGCATAGGTACTTTGATTTTCCCAAGTTAAGCAGTCACGCTTGTTTAATGGGTAATATGCAACCGAGACCGATCTCAGATACCTAGACCGTAGTAAATAACGGAAAATTCGTTTACGAAATTTACCATGACAAGAATCGAACTCGAAGCCTCTGTATTGAACTGCTTTGTAACCGCTCACAACGACCCATGTCAAAAGGTGGATCGAAGTAGCCCTTAACCACAGAACATATTGTCTCTATCGACGGACTTATAAAAATGCGCGATTTTCAAATCAACGAATGACATTTGTGTATTGCGACGTCAATGACATCAACGCTCCATAATCAGTTCCACTAGAGTTTATGATTGTAACGCCCGCAAGGAAGTGGAACGGGAAAAATCGCGGTCGTTAACTTGGTGGTTGTGAGTCTCTTGTGGAACATAGCCACAGAGTTTAATACGAACAGAATATCAATGCAGTGGCAGCACGAATCGATTAAACTTGAAACTCGTAACTGATTTATACTACTATGCTGTACCCGCGATTTCGCTCGCATGGAATATTTTTCGCGGAACCCTAAAGAAATTAGCCTGAGTTACGCTCTATGTGAAAGTCCCGTTAAAATCGTTCCAGCTGCTTCAAAGATTATCTGGAACATCCAAACAGACAGATAGACAAATTTATATACTTTCATATGCATTTAGTAAAAAGCTGTTATTTTGACATTATATACAAACACTTCAAATTTATTTATTTGTATTGCCTATACAAAGGTATGGATCACGAACACCATAATAAAACCATTCAAATTCAAAAGTATTATTCAAAATAAGTGCCACTTGAGAACACTTTTTGAAGGTCATACATAAGTTAAAATTTAATTTTATTTCCTATTCTATGTACACCACTTCACATTATCAAAACCCTAGAAATTAAAAGTTCAACCGGTACTTACCTGCCTTAAAAGTGGCGTCCATGAAGTGTTATAATTTTTACTCGTTTTGACATTTTTCATAACTTTAATGTTATTTAAATTCGACTCCATAACACGTCTTCCCTGTTACAAATATCACATGAGTGTTTGCACAACATAAACTCAACTTAAACCAGTCCCAACGTCCCCGTCCTATAGTGGTTTAACAAGTAAACGCAATCAGTGTTTTGTGCATAAATAAAAGGAGACGGACACGCTTTCATACACTCATGGGCCCAGATTTTTATCTTTTTATAATAATATTCAAATTAAAAAGTTTTTATTAAAAATAAGTTCCACTGGAGAACACTTTTGGAAGGTCATACATATAGGTTAAAATTTAATTTAACTTCCTAGTCTATATACACCGCTGCGCAACGTGTTATTGCTGTTAAGGAGAAGAAGCGGCAAGAAACTCCCCAGGAGCAATTGTCTTTGTAGTGAAACTTCTATATAGAGGGGGTCTTACGATTTTTCGCTCACGAAAAAGCGTCACGGCCGCGTCTTCTAATTCTTACATTTTTAAACACGTGATATCTTTCGAATGTGATGTCCGAATTGAATAATTCAAAAAGTTATATAAAGGTATTGAAGCACCCTTGAATATGAAATAATTTATTTTGATAAGGATGAATACCAATATACAAATAAAGAGCCTTTTCTAGCGGCGGCATTTAATTAAATTTTAAAAATAAAAGAACATTTATTGTGGCATAACTATAATAGACATATGCTGTCTCGAAACTTTTTGTAAACAATGATGTGTTCTAAAAATTGTAGTACATTATTGTATTTTATCATCAATAGTTTTCGCAGCGCACGCGATTCAGGAAAAAATTCACCTTGGGTTACATTATTGGAGTTTTCGTAAGGATCCCTAATTTTTTGTAAATGTAATACAGCCTATGCCACTCGGGAATAGTGTAGCTTGCCAACAGTGAAATAATTTTTCAAATCGGTTCAGTAGTTTCGGAGCCTCTTCATCAAAACTGAGCAAACGAAATATTATTGAATTTTTTTTTGGAAATATTTTTCTGTCAATTTAATTTGATGTCCGAATGAAGATTGATGACGAAAGATGCGCATTTGTTGATGTTCCGTTGTATGTGCATAATTTTAGAGAAAATTATAGATGTTTTTTTGGTTCCGGATCGAATTAAGTTTTTTGTTCTATAAAATAAAATGTTTAAATTAAAAAATGCATTAATTACACGCCACATTTACATTAAATTTGTCAAGGGCCTTCTACATGTTGGCCTTCCCATGGCCCCACACAAGCCCTCCAAAAGTCGCAGCCATTTTACGGCCCGTGGTCTCGAAAGACATGCAAAATAATAATATTTTTTTATTTAAGTTTCTGCCTTCATTTTAGAATATATTGGTGGTGGGAATCCCCTGGCAAGTATGAATTACCAGTATCAGAAAATTCCATTCTTCACATTATAACAAACAACTGCAGCTGCTACGAAAAAAGAATGTATGTGTGTGTGCGTGCGTGCGTGCGTGCGTGTGTGTGTGTGTGTGTGTGTGTGTGTGTGTGTGTGTGTGTGTGTGTGTGTGTGTGTGTGTGTGTGTGTTTGCACACGAGCATATATACACACACACACGAGCAAGCGTTTGATTTTCAAATATGTGCATCGAGTATTAAAGAGGAATTAGGTAATCGAAATTTTTATTCATTATATGTTTGTAGTTCAGTGTATATATTTGGTTTGTTGTGTGTTCTTTTATATGTAAGTTACATAAATACATACATATGTTCTTATATTAGTAGGATATTAAATAAGTAAACAAGCGTCAAACAATATGTACGCACCTACTAAAGCGTCAATCTGGCACGGCGCCAAATAACAGGTTTTGAGAACTAATGGCAAGAGGGCATTGGTATACAAGATTTTTGTACAATATGATTATCTGGCATCAATAGAGGTAATGTAAACTATAAGAAATCTCTTGAAGGTGTCGAGTTTGTGTATTGAATTTAAAAATAGGAACAAAATTCAAGGAGGCTTATTCGGTCCTGAAGATTGTAAGCTTCGTCGTAACTTCGCATAATAAATTATTAAACACATATATTACAGAAACATGACAACGAATACATCTATCCAATCTTATTATAGCCACACCTTCAGATATATTAGTACAATTACATAAAGAATGGGCCCAACCTGGCCCGGTGACCTCCAACCTCCCCTTATAGTCACCCCAAGCCTCGCAATTAGTCTTTATATCATCTGTAACAGCCTTGCAGAGATTTGGGTAAGAAAGTACCAAATATTAACTATTTGGGCAAGGTTTTCCCTTTATTGATCAGCCTCTGATGTGACTATTCACACTGCACAGTAAGCAATGAACACCATCTACACGGCACTCCGCCTTTTATACGAAAATGCTACCCTACAAAACAATAACATAGAACATTTACAGCATAATATATTTCTTAAGAAATATAAAAGTAGATAGACTTCATTCATTTGATTCATTGAATACTGATATGAGCATTTGGAAGATTCATTAATGTACCGCGTGTATGTTATAAGTTTACAAATAAGCATGGTCACACAGACGTGGTCACACAGACGTTCGGTCACGAAGACTTGGTCACACAGACTTTCGGTCACGAAGACTTAGTCACATAGACTTTCGGTCACGAAGACTTGGTCACACAGACTTTCGGTCACGAAGACTTAGTCACATAGACTTTCGGTCACGAAGACTTGGTCACACAGACTTTCGGTCAAGAAGACTTGGTCACACAGACTTTCGGTCATGAAAACTTAGTCACATACACTTTCGGTCACGAAGACTTGGTCACACAGACTTTTGGTCACGAAGACTTGGTCACACAGACTTTCGGTCACGAAGACTTGGTCACACAGACTTATACGTGTACACGTAGAATATAGTACAGCATGTCTTTCTTACAGTCACAGTAATACATTTCCATACTTTTATCGTGTCTCTCCTACTTATTATTAACTGTTTGCTACAATTCCATTAATTCTTCAAAAGTCATTCCATAAAAACTGAAGTGGTGTGAAGTGTCTCACCTTTGATAGTACCCCTAGCTTCTTGCCAGCCGGCTGAGCAACAGTCTGTATATAGGAGCCAAAATTAAGGTTTCTGTTAAGGAAATGCCAATAAGCTGAAGACGGTCATCTATCGGAATGAAAACACCTCGGGAAATAGCAATGAAGTTGAAAGAACTCCTTTTGACAGAGAAAAGACACGCCTGGCATATGTATACCTACATATATTTATTTGTGTATATAAGTAATGCGTTAAACGAGTCTCAAATTATATGAAAATAGGCTTAAAAAGGTCAACTTGATACGACGCCAAGTAACAGGTTTTTAAGAACTTGTGGCAAGTGGGAATTGATAACAATACCAGAGTTCAGTACAATAATTTCTAAAATCAATAGAGGTAATGTCATATACTGTATACTCCATTGAAATCTTATAATTTAAGGATCGAGTATTGCATTTGTTAGAGGACGCAATTTTATTTTTGGGACATGTGTGGGGGTCAATAGAAGCTTAACCTCAAGTTTGTGGGGTCGCCACCCTTGTCCCCCGGCCGCCATCTTGGAAAAAGTGGTGAAAACACTTTTTTCGCGATATCTCGGAAACTATGCGTCTTACAAAAAATTTGTAAAGTCATAATTTGTAGCAAATTGTTTTGCCTACAAATATGTTTATATCACTTTTTGCCCTTAATTAAAAATTAGAGAAGTTATAAGCAAAAAAGTGAGAATTTTTTAAACATTCCTAACTCTTTTCTTAACCATAGAACTTACCAAATTTAACTTATCGAATGTTAAGCAGGTAGAAAAGGTCCCCCGTTTTCCCCGCCACCTATGAGGTAGAGTCCGTAGGCGCGTTTTTTTACCTGATATCCCCAGTAGGCCTACTCCACGGACATTTTGCTTATAAGGTAATCCTCGACATCATAATATTTTTAATCACTTATTATACACTTATTAGCAAAGAGAGCCTAATAAAACTTGGCTGTGGCAAAGGCGAAGGGTCATGCGTTCAAAACATACACGAGGCTCAGGGTCTTACCTTCGAGACAGTGGTGATCGTGAGGTCCAATTCCAACAAGATGGACCTGTACAAGAGCATCCCTCATGCGATCGTGGCAATTTCGCGGCACACTGGTAAATGTATTTACTACGCAGCCGTGTGCGAAGAGGACGCTACCGCCACCTTCGTACTCAAAGCGAAGAAAGTTACAGCCGATGAGATCAGGGATTATAATATAAAAATGGCGATACGCATGGGAGATAAGACGGTGGTCCAACGTCTAATGGAGGGTCAATAATCCCCCTCCTAAACCATCCATCATCACTAACACCAACTAAAAATGTTTCATGTCACGGCAATTAAATATTAAATTATAACACCACACAAAGTCACAAACACACAATCAAAAACAACAAAACTTATACACTTACTCACACCAACGCGCAATACCACAGCATTGCATTACACGCACAATTCACAAACAAACCAAGACACACAAAGAGCCTAAAAATTAATAACCTAGGCACAGAAAGAAAAAACAACATACATGGCACTAGTTAAGATAATAGACATAAGGCACACACTGCACATGCACTTTCTCACAACACCAGCATGTAACAGATACACTCTACATTAGTATAAGTTAAGTATTAAAATTAGAAAAAGAAAATTATACAAGTTACTAGCTATCCCGGCAGACGTCGTCCTGCCCGGTAAAAAATAGGGGTTGATCGTAGAGGGTTGAAAATCTAGGGTTGTATGTATTTTTGTATGTTGTATCATAAAAAATAGAAATTAAAAATTTTGTCTAAAAAATAAAATAAAAAATTTAGGGGTGGACTACCCCTAACATTTAGGGGGATGTAAAATAGATGTTGGCCGATTCTCATAGATACCGGATAAGCACAAAAAATTTCATCAAAATCGGTCAAGCTGTTTCGGAGGAGTATGGCAACGAAAACTGTGACAGGAGAATTTTATATATTAGATTAGTATATTCTTAAGGTACACAACACAACACAAAAATCATAAAATTAATGTCACACATAATAAATTCAAAAAACTAACAATAATTAAGTTGTAAAAAGGGTACGGAACTAGAGTCCATAGATTAGTTAATTTAAAAAAAACCACTTATTAGCTAGCTACTCTAATCGACTTTTCTTCGATGGTCCAGGGGGGGCTCAGACTCTAAAACAACGTCAAATGTGAAAGTTTGAGGAATGACAGGAGTTAAAATTGGAGTCACAGTTGGAAGTTCATCTTCGAATTTATTTTCTTCCATAAACTTTGATATCTCCATAATGTTGCTGCATGTTTTGCGAGAACATACATACAAATTGTGACGTCATAACACACTACCCTCATTAAGCAATCTAGTATGCTACGGCGTTTAGTAAGTTAAGCTTTCCTACGTAATACAATGTTATTCTTACTATGTTTTATCCGTGCAGAAACGGAGAAAGAATACAATTTCCTGCGGCCTGGCGGCCTGTCGTAAGAGGCGACAAAACAAACCACAGCCAGGTCGTAGGGCATTTGCCCGACTGGATGGCTACCACCCCTGGTCTAGAGTATGTCGCCATAACAACCTTGTGTTGTGTTCCGGCATTAGTGACCAGGTTCCAGGCTCCCTAAAGAGAGCAGCAGCGCATTCGTAGCACCTTTGGTGTTGCAAATGTCCATAGGCGATGGTAACCGCTGTCCATCAAGTGGGCCGTCTGCCTGTCTGCTGATCTCCTGCAATAAAAAAAAATATATGCTCTGCACTAAAAAGCTAAAAAATCCACTAAGTCTTGATCCCTTGTTTTATATAGTTCATGGTACAGGAGAGGTCAACAATTACTGGTCTATGCCCAAAAGTAAAACTTGTTCACACGTCAAACAGACAACATTGCGCTTTAGACCCTTTGGGGAGAGATGAAACGTTCAGATACAACATATCTTCATGCTTCAGTGGACATTTGACAGGTGGGTGAGGGTTCTACGTAAGACCAAAAAAAACATGCAAAAACGAACCTTATTAACACTAGCTAAAAGGTGAAAAATCACTTATAAAAGTAACTTCAACTTAGATTAGTGTTTCATGCTAATTTCAACCGTATTTATATGGCATATAGGTGCTTTATGGAATGTATGGGTTGTCGAAATATATTTCGGAAGTTGACAAATAAAATTCGACTTTGTTTCAATATAGTTTGGAATGAATTTAACTTGTGATTGAGAAGCAATATTTCGTGTGCTAAATGTATAGGAATTCAATGGATGAGAGATTGTATGTTTGAAGTTAAGGTGTTTTGTTTACTAATGTGCTTTTGTTGTATTGTTAGCGCGACGGCGCGTACAGAAAGTATCAAGAACTGAAGGAAAGTTTTTGCTGAAGATAAAGTGTATCTATGGCCTCTATGTATATCGATTACGTTTCTAAATTACAAAGTTTTAAAGAAGTACTCAACGAATTTAAGAAAAGTGCATGTGTGCCATTCACACACGGCAGAACTGAAACTTCAAGAAAGTAGCCTACGAGAGATGAGATAAATGTACAGTATCAGGAGTATTAGGATAATTATAATAGGTTTATTATTTTTATAATATTTTTCACATATTAATATTATTTTATATTTTAAACCTTTAAGACAGAACTACCGAATATTTGTTCTCGAATGTCACACACGGCTAATTGGGAAGCACCACAAATTTGTGGTCAAATACAGATGATTGAAACGAAAGTTGAACGAATGCTTTCTCCCTCTAACTACATACAAGTTGTATTAGAGTGAAAGGGACGAATTCGCGGGTTAAAGGTAATAAGCGACATTTTGGTCGAAAATGAGTTATGAATGCCATCCTACTTAAAATTTTTCGCTCTTTCGAATGCGCTCACTCCCATGGCTCTACGATGACTTTCGTGTCGTTTATGCCCAAGCAAAAAACTGCGTTTTTGAAGTGTCATTTCATTTAACCGACCGAATTCTGGAACTTTTTTACTCTAAAGGCGCTTGTACCTCTGTAAAAATGGCATCACTTTTGGGTTATAGTCGGTAATACATTTTTACTTTTTACTGCCGTAAAAGCTCCAGGCGTATACTACTGTTTACCATTAGTACCTGTTTTGAAAGCTGAAACTAATGCCTCTTTACCCTTGTCGTCAAAGACATTAAGCGTCGGTTATACCCTACCACCATTTACAAGTTTAAGTTTACAAACATCCTACTGATTTTTTTGCTAAACGCTGTTTCTTATGCTCCATTACCTTTTGGTATAATAATGAGAATTACCACTTATACTTTTTACCCTTTTATGTTATTCTGCAGTCATGTGACTTATGCCCTATTACCTCTTGATATAAGGATGTCAAATGTAGCTAAGTCTACTCTACCCTTCGTTTTTTTTCAATGTAGATGTAACTTATGCCGAATTACTCCATAAAGAAAATAAGATCAATTGATTTAAGCGACATTAAACCACATAAAACAACGTGGAATCAAATAAATAAAACTACCATTTCATGCTTTTATTTTTTTTTATTCTAGAGCTGTTTCCATTTTCACGATATGACAAGAAATGAAAAAGTTATCTCCATTTTTCTGAAATTTTAAACTTTAAACTGATCTCCTGAACAATTTAGTTTTTGTCGCTTATACCCTATTACCTTTTAACCGTCGATATAATTCTCTCGATTTTGGCACGACAATTTGGATGGCAGCGGGCAGCTTTGGACAAAATTAATATTAGCTTTCTACCCTCAAAAGGGTTTAGTGCAAATTATTATATTTCATATAATCATATTTAATATATATTTTATCACATATTATTCAGATTCCATGTTTCCACTTTGAACAAATAACACGAGAGGCTTATGATAACTAAAATAGGAAACAAATGCTTTAGTTTCAATTTGATTTGTGAACTTCAATATTTCTAACCATATATTTATGAGCATAGTGTTTATATTATTAAATATCTCATTTTATTGTCGTTTTGTTTCGTTTCATCTAGTTTCAAATCACGACTATGCTAAAGAAGTTTCACTTCAAAAATACGGTGTGTGTGTATTCGTGTGGTAGTGAAGTGAAACTTTTTTATGACATCATTTTTCTCAAAGTCAAAAGGCGTGGGTTCGAATTCTGGCCGGAACGCATGTGGTGTATGTATGTATTAGGCAGTTTTTTGACCCAATGTGCTAATTTTTACAATTACCACGTGCTAATAACGGTGAAGGAAAACATCGTGATGAAACCTGCACATCGAGGTAACCGATGTGTCAAACGTGTCGAGCCGCCTTGGACAAGCGTGGCGGGTATACTGTCGGTTTCCCTATAGTGGGAGTCCGGAGTCCAACAGTGGGACGTTTACCGGCTCTTTTATAACCTTAATCTTCTTATTTATTTAGGTTTATGGCTTGGCAGCTAGGCCTTTAAGCCAGATCTACAATATATTTTCTTCATTTCCTTAAGTCTATGTGTAGCACAGCTGAACTGTAGGTAATTAGTTAGTGCCATTCAACGGAGTTCTTGTGACAACCCAAAAGGCCACATTTGACTATACAGTTCATATTTCTTACAAACATATGATTACTATTCAGAAACTACCAATATTCTAAAACTATTTTTCAAAATCATTTTTTGAAAAAAAACTGCGCAGCACATCTCGTTTCCGTTCCCGCCAAAAACTCCACCTCAATATTCTGTATATATAAAAATCGATTGCCGTTCGTTAGTGTCGCTAAAACTCAAGAACGGTTGGACTGGTTCGGCTAATTTTGGTTTTGAATTATTTGTGGTAGTTCAAGGATGTTTTAAAAGGTGAGTAAATATGAATAAAATACTTGGAACAGCTTTTTTATTTTTTGATTCTGAGGCGGTACGAAGTTTTCCGGTCAGCTTGTGTACAATAGTTAATTAAGCTAAACCGTAACCTTGTGTAACCCTAATAGTTAATTTTAATGAAAATATTTTCGGGCATTTCCCAAATGTCACAAAGTTGACATTAAGTGTAACACAAATGACCTGGCATTTTTACCGGCCATTACACAAAATGGCAGTATTCGCCATTATTTTCTAGTTTAATGTTTACTTTCTGTGGGATTAATTAACTAAGGGTAAATAAATAACTCTAATGGGACAACTCAAAATGGTATCGTTTAGGTGTGTTGTATTCCGAGCAATGAAAACTTTATTACCAGCCCGTAAAACGTTTTAGGGTTATGTATGTTTTCGAAAAATATAATCCTTATATTTTTGTTAATTATCCCTCCGTCAGTCTTTATTAGTAATGGGTAACCAACAGAATTTTTAAAATCGGCAATATAGCTAGTAGAGACTCAATAGCTGCTTAAAAAATAGCTGACGGCTGATAACGAAGCCGTAAACTTGTAACTTGAAGATTTTCTGTCTTATTCGACAACTATAAGCCAGCTGGTGAGTTAATAGACAACAATTTAGCTGTTTTTTAAAAGCCACCCATACCTAGTCATTAGATTCTAATCACTTTTTACAGAAACTTATGAGGTTATTTATTTATTTATTTATTACATATCCAACAGCTTACTTACAACTTAAAACAATCAACTCTGTTTAATATGAATGTTGCCAATTACAGGATACTTCACACTTTACAGTATATTTGTGCAAAACCAAGACCGCAATAAACAGTTTGCTTATGTTAAGCTCTATATGAATGTAGTATATTTAATAAAATAAAATAATGTTAAATAGTGCCTGCTGAATTATCCCCTATATAGTATATGTTATATATATAGTATGTAAGTTAAACGAAAATAATATATAATAAATACATAGATATTCAATACATAGATATTCATATTGTATATATTTATAATATACGTATATATGATTCATTAATAAAAATAAAAATATACAGACAAATGTGTGGATATATTTTATGATACCTATAGCCAGTCAAACTATCAGTCAAATTTTTCGAATATCTTTGATTTATAAATCAATTTTGAATGGTTGAAAATATCTACATCATTAAATTTGTTATTATAAGTGGCAGTAAGACGAGCAAGCACTTCATTTAGGCCATAATTAGTTCTTCTACAGGGCACGTGAAACAATTTGTTGTGGCTAGACCGTGTTTTGAGATTTGGCACTGCGAGGGATACAGATGAGGTGAGAGTAGGACAGTCTAAACGAGAATTTACGATATCGTAAAGGAAAGACATGTCAAGAAGCTGTCTTCTATTTTGAAGGCTTGTGATGTTATAAAATTGGCAGGCTTCTTCGTACGTAGCAAAAGAGTTCTTGCTTTTATAATTGAGATATTTTATAAACAGTTGTTGAATTCTTTCGATCTGATTTATATATGTATCGTACTGTGGTGACCAGATGCTACAACTAAACTCGAGCAAACTGCGGATATATGCAAAAAACACAGATTTTAAGCATGTGACATTGTTAAACAAAGAACACGTTCGTTTTACAAATCCGAGATTACGATAGCCTTTGTCCACTATTACATTTATGTGTTTGTCAAAAATCATTTTGCTGTCCAAAACAATGCCAAGGTCTCGAACTTCATTAACACGCTTAAGAGGTTGATTGTTGATGGTGTAGTTAAATAATATGGGTTTAATTTTACGGGTAAAAGTTATTTGTGAACATTTATCAATGTTTACGCTTATTCTGTTTAGCTCATAATATTGTGTTAATCGGTGAATATCCCTTTGCAAATTGAGACAGTCGTTGACAGAATTAACACATAAAAATACTTTTTTATCGTCTGCGTAAAGAAGATGTTTGGCATATTGGAAACAGGCGTGTATATCATATAAGTAAGCATTATAAAAAAGTGGTCCTAAATGCGATCCTTGAGGTACCCCAGAAGGAATCGGTGTAAATTCAGATCTACTCCCACCAATTACGACTGCTTGCCGCCTATTAGTTATATAAGATTTTATTCAACGGAATAAATCTCCTTGAATACCTAACGTATATAACTTGTTTAACAGTATGACGTGGTCTACACGATCGAAGGCTTTTTCAAAATCGGTGTAAATGACATCAACTTGTGATTTATTATCCATATTCCTAAGTACGTAATTAGTGAACTCTCCCAAATTAGTATTTACAGATCGGTTTTTAAGAAAACCATGTTGATTAATCGAGACATTATTAGCAATTGTAGAGTATAGTACATCATAAATAAGTTTTTCAAACAGTTTTGAAATAGTGTTTAAAATTGAAATAGGGCGATAATTTTGAATGTTTATTTTGGATCCTTTCTTATGTATCGGAACTATATGTGCTTCTTTCCATATACGAGGAAATATCCCTTCTTTGATTGATCTGTTAAATAAAATTTTGAGTGGATTGGATAATGTTTTAGCGCAATTGACTAAAAATATAGGTGGTATTTTGTCACTTCCAGGTCCTTTATTCACATTTAGCTTCCGAATTGATTTTAGTATAATGGCACTATCAAAACTAATCGTGTGTATACAATCTTGATTCGTACTGGGAAGAGCACTAAACGTTAAATTTGGATATCTATCAAGTGGCCGAATAAAGACACTATTGAAAAAATTGTTGAAACCTTTACATATATCAAAACATGTATCGTATTTTATATCACCATCACATAGAGTTTTAGGATATCCGCTGTTGTTACCGGCTTTCATTTTTTTGATAAAGCTCCAAAGCTTTTTTGGGTCTTTCTTAATCCATTTTTGACTTAACTCTATATGCTCTTTAAAGTATATGTCTTCCACCTTTTTTTGTCTAGATCTTAACAAACAGAACTCGTCATAGTCCCTGGGATTACCAAATTTCTTCCACCGTTTATGTACTTTGTGCTTTTCAGATATGATTTTTAAGAGGGGAGCTTTATACCAAATCGGATAGGTCTGATTGTTATTCCTTTATATAGAAATTTTCGATGTGGTAGAGAAGCCAACCCACAGCCAGGTGGTAGGGCATTTGCCCGACTGGATGGCTACCACCCCTGGTCTAGAGTATGTCGCCATAACAACCTTGAGTTGTGTTCCGGCATTAGTGACCAGGTTCCAGGCTCCTTAAAGAGAGCAGCAGCGCATTCGTAGCACCATTGGTGTTGCAAATGTCCATAGGCGATGGTAACCGCTGTCCATCAAGTGGGCCGTCTGCCTGTCTGCTGATCTCCTGCAATAAAAAAAAAGTATTGGAATAAATATCATTATCAGCTTTTAGGAATGACTCAAGCGCTGTGATTTCCACGTTCTCACAGTATATAAGCGTGAAACTGTTGCCTGCAGTTAGTCGTGTTTCGTGCGGTGAGTGAGAGTTTTGATGGCCCACTTCCTATCCCACTCTTTCTATCCCAACACTATTTCATGAATCTATCCCGTTCTCTTATTCCATAGTAAAAGCTGGGTTGAAGCCAACTCAATAGACTTCAACCCTGGTGTTTTAGACGCCTATAGACGTTGGTAAGCACTAACCATTAGATGGGCAGTTTGATAGTCCGTGCTTGAGACAAAAAAAATAGTACAAGTTTTGACAAAAATTGTGAATGTTGTGACTAAAATAGTGTAAGTCATGACGAGTATTGTTGGAGGTCTTTATAAAAGTAGTGGAAATCGTGACTAAACCAGTAGAAGTCTTGACTAAAATAGTGCAAGTCTTAACAAGAATCCTGATCTTCTCTACAGAACCCTTAATAGGCCATGGTTTGTCATGTACTTGCCTTATTTTTTATTTCGATTCAGCCAAAGGGTCCAGCCCGTCTCAGCAGTCTCCTTACATCGTCGATTTTATTAAAGCAGCGTTAAACTTTCAGATATTCGTAAAACTTTCCTTTCATCAGACGGAAGGGCTGAAGAATTTAATTTAGTTAAGTGAACGCCACCGGCTTATAATTTATTGAGACGCGAAGGCGGATCGCTAAATAGAAAGTTTGGACGGGCCCTTATTAAAAGTAAGCATGCCTTGATATTTTTAATATATAAGTATAATTTTACAAAAGTTGGCGTTCTATTCTATACGATGGAAGAGAGAGATGCTTGAAAAAATAATAAAGTATTTAAAATATACTCCACACTGCTGGGCTTGTGCCTCTCAGTTTTATGGGGGAGTTCCGTCAATTGTAGGCCGATTTTCATTTTTTTTTATTAAAAAAGAATAGTCCTAAGATGGTCCCAATGTCAAAAAGTCATTGATGAGCGTCACAACAAATCCAAACGTAATGCAGAAGGTCGTGATACAATAAGACGCGCAAAGTCCGTCACTACTAGATTCCCCATTGTAGTAGACACGTCTCGCCTTGACCGTGGTTCTGACTCGACTGCTCCCTCCCTCAATCAGGCCATCGTTTTATACTGCACAAATGCAATAAGCCCGCCCGTCAACGTGGACCGATTTTCCTAGAATCACCTTGTACTTTAAAATAACACCTGGCTAATGATACAATACAACAATAGAGTGTTCTCTAGAAACGTATGCCAATAAATAAGTAAACAAAAGAAGACGATCATAAAAGAATTACAATTTTCAATGTTATTAGTTCAATGACGGGTAATAAATGTGCTTCTACAAATCTGTACGTGGAATTTGTCTTTGTCGGAGCATAGGTTGTAACAATAAAATATGAAAAACAACAAAAAAGTGTACCAACTTCTAGATATTGTAGAGAATATATATTTCGTGCTTTTTCAGTTTGAGGTCTGTTTTGGCTTTGTTAAAGAAGATTAGTCCTTAAAGATATGAAATTATAAAACATAACATGTAAATGTCGTATTCAGGAGAACTGCTCTAGTCTAGACTGTAGGGCGGCGTGTCTCCTTTGTCCTTTGATTTAATGGTCTAGAATTCTAGATCGAGAGGATCTACATTCACATTATTCATTGACCCTGAAACTTGGGAAACCGATACAAAAAGATTAATAGAATATTTACAGCTGAAAACCTTTTGAGAAAGTTGGCATCTTGCCTATGGTCTATAGAAGGTCTATGGTGGGTCTGATTATTTAGTGTAACTCATAAAGACGTCTCAATAGTTATTTACATCTATATAAATAGAAATTAATGTTTGTATGTCTGTACCACGAGGTTATAATTTCTCTTCTATGAGTTCCTAAACTATTGATTAGATTGTAATGACACTTTGGTAGTATGTTCTGTAATTACTAGCCCAAAAACTAATTAGAAAACCATACACAAATGATGAAGTAAAGCAGCTCATTTTAACACATATATCGTGCAGTAGCAGAATGGTCAGTACGTTGGAATTACTATAAAATTTATTACAACTATACAAACACGTATAACACAGGTACAAATATAACTGAACTCAACCAGTCCAAAAGTGATGCACGATTCAATAATCCGCGTAAAGTCCGTCACTAAATAGATTGCCGACTGTACACAAACTTACTCCGCTTGTGCTTATCGCTCGACTGCCGATCTCTCCATTGGGGCAGTGCTTTATACTGCACCAATACAATATGTCTCTCTCACGCATACGGCAGCGGTAAGCAGGCTTCTCCTCTCTCACTGTAACCCACAGCGCTTGCCGTATTTCGGTAATTAGAATAAATTGTAATGTACATGTTCAAGACTTGTAACTAAGAATAAAATATATTTTATTCAAAAATAAATTTCCTTACACTATCACATAAATATATATAAAATTTAAGTAATAATCTAATCTTTTCTCAAATTAAACAATTGGGATTGTTCATTTTTTTCAATCTAGCTATTTGAAAAACCATTTCGAGGAATAGTGTCCCTAATCATTTCTGTCTAGTTAAAATTCCAAAAAACGTACGATCTTCTTGTATTTTGTAAGAAATGCGTTTGACCTTTATTTGACCTTTTGACCTAAATCCAATCAGTTGGGCCGTCTGCCTGTTTACCTGCCTCAGATGTAAAAAAAAATCTAGCTGTACATTATTTGATTTAAGTTCTATAACATGGATTTTCCCTAAAGACCACTTTAAAAAGTTTAGCGATAACTATAGAAAATAATAATGGTTGAACACGAAAAATTATAAGCCTAGCGACAAAAAACACTAAAATGATCACGATAGGCACGTAATGAGTAATGTCAGTGACATTTAAATAGTAGCACAGATTACTATGATTATATATAGATAAAACTTTCTTTGATTTTTGTTTTCTAGGCAAAGAAATCAATGTAAACTTGTCCCTTATGACGTCATCGGAGAAATAATTTTAAAATCTAATTATAAAAAAACTAAAGCTTAAAATACAATAATATTCAAATTAGTATCTTAAAATACCCTATTTTACGTAACAAAAATTTATAAAATCAGAGGGTATTTTTTTTTTAACAATCCCCATTTCTATATTAAATAGTTCAACTTAGATTACTTTGAGTTTTTATTAACAGATATATAAATATATATCTGTTTGTACATAGCTTCCACATGGGTTCGCTTTATATTGTAATGCAATGTAAGTATAATCTAAGACGATAAAACAGTATATAGGTACATCTTTAGGCAGCTGGGCTCAGATAAAATAATAACAATATCAGCCCATAAATGTCCCACTGCTAGGCTCGGGCCTTCCATTATAGGGGGGACGGACAGTATACCCGCCACGCTTGTCTTGGTTTGACACATCGGTTATCTCGATGTGCAGGTTGCATCACGATGTTTTCCTTCACCGTTGTTAGCACGTGGTAATTGTAACAATATGCACATTAGATCAGAAAACTGACTAAGAGGTGCATGCGTTCCGGTCAGGATCGAACCCGCGCCCTTCGACTTAGGGGCGCGTGCGCTAACCATTACGCTACCACGACTTGCCGACGACGACGGGCTCAGATACTGGCGGTAAATTAAATTTTACAGCCAATAAAACATAAGAAAACGTGACACTTAACTGAACGAGTCCTGCTGAGGCCACGTCTCGTCTGAGCGGCGCCGGGCGATGCACTTGTATGCTGCACCGTATTAACTCTACAGGCAGGAAATAATATTGTAAAGAGCTACAGGACTTGAATTAAAATGTCGCTGGAATTACTATAGAAAAACTATATTAACACATATAACATGGGTACAAATATAACTAGACGCAATAAGTCCCAATGTAATGCACAATTCCATAACATGCGCAAATTCCGTCACTATATCACTAATCGGAAATATTACACACGTCTTGCAAGTATCGTAATCGTCGCTTGACTGCCCAACTCATACCGACAAAGGGGCCGCGTTCACTGAGTTAATCCGCACATCTGGCAAGCTTCGACGCAATGCAATAAAAACAAGGATTAGTTCGACACTAATGACGGCTATAAATTAAATAGGATAACAATAGGATGTTTTTAAATTTTAAACACGAAGTAAACGAAAGAACTTCGAATGTAGGAAAGGCAGTAAACTGCGTTCTACGACAGCCAGGTGGGCGTTCTTTGTCGGTATGTAACAATATGTATTGAATATAGAGTACGTGCGTGAAGTCTTGACGTATATAAAATATTAGCTTATGCCCGCGACTTCGTCCGCGTGGAATAGTTAAAGTTAGTAGTTTGTGCATAGGCTAGCATCTGTAATTAATCATACTATATTTTAATAATAATTAGGTTCCCGGTCTCAAGTTTTTCTTTTTACTTAATCGTATATTTGTTTTTTATATGTCCTCTGTCATATATCGAGGTTATGAAAAGCTATTCTTTAAGCTATTCTTTAGCATATAGAATATAAAAAATATTAATTTCTGTAAATACAGTGATAAAGTAAATCGCAAGTAAATTATATTGATGTAAAACAGCGAACGGAAAACATATACATCTGACTGGGTAGTAGCTAAGATTTTATTGTTTATTGATGTGTATACGCTAAGTAGACGTCTGCCGCGATCAATATACGTTTTTAAGACTATAATAAACAAAATATACCAATGGCAGATCTGGTCAATTACTTTCAAATTTTTTTATCATTTTCAAAATGGTCTGCCACAAAGTTAACCGCGTGATAATGGTCTGCTATTTTTATTTTCCGATAATAATAAGCCTATTTTGTCAAATATCAAAACGGCAGCCCTGGTCAAATGGATTTAAAATTCGTCAAAAATCGATACTGTCTTACCTCAGCGCTCGTCGCGTCCACCACTTAGAGCTTAGTGAGTCCCCGTACCATGCATGGTATGTACAGGTGCTTCAATGTACAAAACCTCAGGTCTGGTCAAATACATACAGGTAGCCGATCACTGGCTCTTAAGCTATACAGCTGTTAGTTAAATAAAATAAAATAAAATATTAGATACTAACGCCCCGTCCCGGCTTCGCACGGGTGGCTTATGGCAAATTTTCACACCTTAAGTTATATTATAGAAATTTTAGTAGGGATCCCTATTTTTTTCTATTAATAAATATAGTCTATATTACTCAAGGATAATGTAGTATTCTTATTCTTAAATAATTTTTGAAATCGCTCTAATAGTTTTCGAGTGTATTCCTTACACAAATACAAATCATTCCTCTATAATATTAGTATAGATACATGTTATTAATTAAGAAAGTAGACAATAGCCAATATGCATTTACTAAAAGGAACCAGTAAATCAAGAAAATATACAAAAACAACTACAGAAAAAAGTTGTAAACGTTGCATTTTCGGAATCTCCTGGTCCGAATTATCCTCCCTGATTTTTTCACATTTTTATTTTGACATACATTGTAATGTCAAAATTCAACGTGGACCGACAAGCACTTGGATGATTTTACTTTAGATTGAGGTAAGAAAACTTTTTCCATTTAATCAAGCGGCCTCGTAATTAGTACTGGCAATTTAGAATGCTGTCAGGGCTCTTCAACTTCCTAAATTTACATAAAATTAATATTCTCTCGGCCTGAGTTTCAAACAAATTCTTAGTAGTCCCCCTGTACGCGAAAAATGTAAAAAGACAGTTCCTTGGTAATATGGTGATGCGTTAGATACATACTCGTATACACGCACTGACTTGAAAGAGTCCTGCTGGAATTATTATATTTAATGCAGCTCTTGGGGTCGGGTTGATAGCTTCGGTAAGTACACTGTATAAAACTACGAGGTGGGAACCGACTCCGAACTGTCAAGAATACGGCGCACCATACGGTGGAAGAATATGCCGCATGAGGACCTCAACGGCATGATCAGATGTCAATCATCATCATCATCACCGGTAGGGATCTCTCGCTGTGCAGCTTGGTCGACCAGATGCTACACAACAACGTGACGTTATGTCGCAGAAGGAGGCTGCCGAAAGAATAAGGGAGGAGGATGAGCATGCGGACTTCGCTCACCTCCTCCCAATAACGTAGTCGGACTGGGGGCTTGGGGTACCCTCCCGGTGAGCCACACCCAGTGCCGTGAGGTGTTCTATACCTAGGGGAACCCCTTCTCTTCGGCTTGCAATGAAGCGTCACGACAGTCATCATTACGCTGGACGCTGGAAGGCTTACTTGTGGTTTGTCTATCTATCTGATTCCTCTGTCTTGTCCCCTTGATCCATTCTCACGGTTAACCTTGACCTAATCATGTTTTCTCCAATGAGTGGGATCTCATCTTCCGTATTTGATTTACATATCCCATCCCTCCTAACCTATCTTAAAGGCCCGTAACAGAGTGGCTTCGCCACTGGTATTGTAGTCATCTTAATCCGACAGTAACCACTTTGTATTAGGATAAAGTATTCCCTTTCAGATCAAATATGATGATGTTCTTCAAAATAAAGGTTCCAATCCAATATAATTGAGATCCAATGAACGCGATAACAATTCAGCTGTATCATTTCAAAACCTAGTAGGTGCTTCTCAAGAAATTCCACTACACATCATTGTCACGGAATTCGATGATATCTGTCTTCTCATTCACCTTTTCCCAGTTGTTTGGGTTTGGCACAACATATATTTTCCTAGAGGGATAGAAGTGCTTGTGACTCACCGGTACCAACGGTATCCAGAGACGCAGATATACGCAAAATCTCCACCCGTGATTCCTCTACACGAGTCCACTGGCTTCTAAGAATGCTGTGGAATTAACCTGTGTTGCTCTGCCTCTCGGGGCACTCTCAGGCCTTGAAGCGCGATTGACCGTGGGCTTAACTCCGTTCTAAGTCTCACGCACTTCCAACCACAAGCACGGGCACATGGGATACAATAAGGTTTAGTGGAGTAGTAGCATATTGGGAACGGCTTTACCAGCTTAATTTCCACACATGACAGCGGTTGGTTTTGTTATTCCACTTTCCAGTTGTTTGGAACTCTCGCTACTTTGGTCTACCCGCACAAAGAGCCCAGTAGGGTACGAAAAGTATTCCCCCTGCTTCAACAAAGAAACATATCCTTTCCTTTTTGCTTTTGCTAGTTTTGTCAGTCAGTAATGACTCAAAAAGAGGCCATCGAAAGAAAGAAAGAGAGGACAGTGCAAGCGGCCTTCGTCCGCCGTGGATAGATGGGGATTGAAGATGCCGTTACGCACTGAACCTACTCCCATGATCCATAGCAGAGGGCCGCTATTTACGGGGGTATCAGTGGACTTTTACCTCTACTTTACGTTGTGGTTATGGACTTTTACCTCTACTTTACGTTGTGGTTACAGCCCTGCATCCCTGCGTTTGTATCAATCTGGTACACTGGAACGTCACAATGCAATGCTCTGTCCTAGATCCTGTGGCGTTCTTATTAAGTGTTTTCTCTCCTTGGGACCCAGGCACGTTTAGTGTGTAGATCGTTAGCCTCTTCCTTAATTGGAAGAGGTACTGGAGCCGTCAGGTACGAGAGCAAAACATAGGTGGAAATTCTCAATTTAGCAATGTCTTTCAGCTTTAAACGTTTTGTGTCTAAGCCATATTATTATTGTTTTTGAGATTAGGTTGAAGATACATTGCCGAATTGAGAACCTCCTCCTATTTTTCAAGTCGGTTAAAAATGTCAGTTGCTAGTTTTTGAAAGTGGACAGCTAAAGTGCGCGTTAGGCAAAAATTGCGGCACGATCAAGCCGTATGGCCCTCTAGCGGCGGAATTTCATAATAACATGGAAATTGGGCCCTAAAATTAGATATTCCACCTTCAGACCGGTTCTGTATTGAAATTAAGTTACAAACTAAAAACGAAGTCACGTATAATATTAAAGTTGGGGAAATGGGGGAAAGCTCTTTCAGGCCTGAAGCGAAAACTAACTCTCAGTGGTAGGTTTCATGCGGTATTTGAATTTGAATGAAAAATGAGAAATATTAAAAAATCATTATTTAACTCCACCTGGCATGCGTTCCAATTCAAATTCAAAGTTTTTATTCAAAATAAGTTCCACTGGAGAGCACTTTTTGAAGGTCTTACATATACCTATTAGTCAAGTTCACCTGTTAAAGAAGAAGAAACGGCAAGGTTCAATGTTTTTCTTAATTTATTTTTTTATTGCCTGAAGCAGGCAAACAAACAGACGGCTCACCTGATGGAAAGTGGTTACCGTTGCCTATAGACGTTTGCAACGCCAAGGGTGTCGCCAACGCGTTGCCGACCTCACCAAATTGTTGTACGCGGAATAAATGTACTAAAGAACGTTACGTAGTTGAGTGTGGGAGCTCAACGAAATGGGGCTGAATATCCAATCGCTGGCGATCGGTGCGGTTGTAACAATGAGGAGTTGGGACCAGATCAAACAGTTCCTCGGAGCACATCCCGTTGTACAGGCGGTAAAACATGCAAAGGGACGCAAATTCTCTTCGAAGGCGATTCTAAACCGCCTGTTAGTAGGGGATCGTCGACGATACGAACGGCGCGACGCTGGATGGAGTATTACTCATAATCTACTTATATCCTCAAGCCACGGTAGCTTACTGACTAATTCCAGGTCTCTCATTCCATTGATGTAACTTTGAATCCTGACCGGGATGAATGCACCGCTTGCATAATCTTTATGACCTAATGTGCATTTTATTACAAGTAACCCGTACTGAAATTGACGAAAAACATTATGAGGATAGTTAGACTTAACAGATAATCGGTGTGTGAAACTCACCAAATTACCTCAGACAAACCCAAGCTAAGTACAATGTTTAAATCAGAAAATCGGTAAATGTTCCTACAATTACAATTATATAAAAAAAAGATTAAAACAATGAGAAGTACAAAGTACAATGTTCAACCAGGAATTTACTTAATCATCAATTTCAAAACCAAAGGATTTCAATGAAAAACGTGTCGGCTTTTCTATAAGGCTTCGGTTACACATTGAGCGTTTAATGGAAAAAATCTATAACTAAGAACATATACAAACTCAAAAGTTTTTATTCAAAATAAGTTCCACTGGAGAACTCTTTTTGAAGTTCATACACATACGTTTAAATTTAATTTCACTTCCTATTCTATGTACATATATGTATTATGTTTAGATATATTGATGTAAAACGATATTTGAACCATAGTTTTATATATTTTTACTTATATTTACTTATTTCTAAAAAGTAGGAAATAGCCATAAACCGCCATCGATGACAAAAAGTTTCAGAAAAAAAGTTGTGCAGATCTTTTCGCACCACTTTTTCTTCATGATGAAGATCAAGACCTTTAGGACTGAGAAATATGTCTCAAAAAGGAGGAAACACTAAAAAAAGGAGTTCAATGGTATTTCAAGATTTTTTAAAATAAATCTTCCTACTTCTATTTATATAGTCAAGATGTTCTATTTTCCATCTTGACTTTTTTAACTTCTAATTAACTTCCTGTATACAGAGTTAGCATTTTTTTATTTAACGACAACTTTCCTTAACAATAACAATATATCAGCCCATAAATGTCCCACTGCTGGGCTCGGGCCTCCCATTATAGGGGAATGGACAGTGTACCCGTCACGCTTGTCCAAGGTGGCTTGGCAGGTTTGACACATCGGTTATCTCGATGTGTAGGTTGCATCACGATGTTTTCCTTCACCGTTCTTAGCACGTGGTAATTGTAATAATATGCACATTAAATCAGAAAACTGACTAACTGGTGCATGCGTTCCAGCCAGGATCGAACCCGCGTTCTTTAGGTGTAGGACGCGTGCTCTAGCCATCACGCTACCATGACTTTTTTGACAACTTTCCATAATTACAATTAATTACTATCTAATTTATATTATATCTATTATATTCTACATATGAGCCAAACATCGAGAAGCGGTCAGTAGTAGATTCTGTATTAGCTGATGACGAAATGGTGTCAAATAAAGATATTTTACGTGAGTAGCGGACGACAGCCCGCTGTTGGTTGGACCGCAGCGTTCTCCCTTACAAATTGGTTTGATTAAATTCAGGAGTGACATCCGCTCGTAACGAGACCGCACATCGCCTTAACGAGGACCGACGCGACTAAACGGTCCGATTCATTAACGTCGCGTGTGCATATTAACTTACTACGTGTTTCACTTTTCTTGCCTTCAAATGTTTTAATATCACTTTCGTTCATTCTGTTTAATCTATTAACCGATTTGCATTAAATTTTAACATAGTGTAATGTACAATATGATATAATGAATGAAATGGTATATTGAATGTACACCATTACAGAAAACTTCGAACTAGTATTATTCTAAGTGAGTACAAAGGGCGGTCTTATCGCTAAAAAGCGATCTCTTCCAGACAACCTGTGGCATGAATATTCTGATTAGGAGTGGCGATGGTGGTATACATAATTATTATTATACGATTACTTACATTTTAATGATAAATATATAACTATATATTGTTACAAGCGTGGGACTCGAATTAAAATGCCATTGGAATCACTATATAGTTTATTACAACTATACAAATACGTATAACACAAGCACAAATATAACTGGATGCAACCAGTACAAACTGCACGATTCAATAACACGCTGAAAATCCGTCTCTATATCGCGTATCGTATGTGCGTCTTGCTCGTATCGTAATCCTCGTTTGACTGCCGATCTCTCCATTGGGCCATTGCTGCACCGATACGATATGGCTGCCAGTCCGCATAGATGGGATTTCTTAGAATCAGTTTGACACACCTGCCTAATGACTGCCATAAAAGATGACAATACACAATGGACTGTTTTTCTAATTACGAATTTTACAAACACAAAGTACACAAAAGAAGTCCAAATGCGGGAAGGTAATAAACTGTTCTTTATGGCAGGCAGGTGTGCATTTACTTTTGTCGGCATGTAACAATATGCAATATAATACTAATCATATAAAATTACATCATTATATTGCTGATAGTATTTCCTGATGTTTTAAATATTAATAGAGATCCTACTTATCTCAGAGCAACAGGCAATATAAGTATATACCAAATTTGGGCAATAATAAAAAGGTAACCGTAAAGGGAAGTAGATGTATGGTCTGTTTCTATACCTTAACGACCGTTCATTTGCCTTACTATCGATCAAAATTTGACATAAGCTGCAGATGGTATCATAAGCAAATTAATAGTATGACTAGGAACAGGCCATACAATTTTACCTTATTGTATAGCTGGAGCCGCGACTCCGTCCTAAAAATATCCTAAGTTACTCTTTACTCTAGAAGTTACTCACCTCTGCCAGTGAAAAACTCGTCAAAATCGGTCAAGCCGTTTCAGAGATTAGCCGTAACATCCAGACGGTACTACTGCTAGCGTTAGTACCTATATTCGGCAGTAAAAACCTGTATACGAACCAAAGACGGTCTGTAAATAGGTGTAGGTATTGGAATTTAAATGTCAGTAATAAGAAAAGTGTATAAAATACATTGTATTAAAAATAAAATATATTATGTAAGTCTTGTGATATGCCAGAGAGTTTTTTACATTTTTTATACATAGTATAAAAAAATAGAAAAACACAAGACAGAGGATGAGGACGATAAAAAAATTTAAATAAAAGCACATCAGTCTGACACAGACAGTCAGACAAACAAAATTTCTAAAAAATTACATTTACGGAATCTCCTGATTTTTTTTCACGTTTTTATATTGACTAGCTATAGCTGTCCCGGCAGACGTCGTCTTGCCCGGTAAAAATAGGGGTTTGTCGCAGAGGGTTAATAATTTAGGGTTGTCTGTATTTTTGTATGTTGTATCATAAAAAAATAGAAATTAAAAATTTTGTCTAAAAAATATAAAAAAAATTTAGGGGTGGACTACCCCTAACATTTAGGGGGATGAAAAATAGATGTTGGCCGATTCTCATAGATACCGGATAAGCACAAAAAATTTCATCAAAATCGGTCAAGCCGTTTCGGAGGAGTATGGCAACGAAAACTGTGACACGAGAATTTTATATATTAGATAACAAACAGACTTAATAAAACTTACTTCAATTTTATTTATCTATTAGTATAGATGTATGACCTTAAAAAATAATTCTTATTGAATTTCCATTTGAATAGCCTAGAGTTTAAGATAAGAGTATTCCTTTGAAGTAAACAATCTAGTATTCTCGATTTCACCCCTTATCGCATTATTAAATAACCCAAATGCCATACATCCAATTACAAAAGGCTGCCCCCATGCAAACAAGGGCGGCACGACTAAACGGGCCTAATCAATTGACTGCCTGCACCCTCGTCACAGCACTCTTAAGATAACACAACGCATTATATTTCTTTGTTGTATTCGTAATGGAAGAATTTCTGCACCTTTATCAACAAACAAATCGACCAAAACACCACTAACGCCAAAATTTATTAAAACAAACTATTGCTGGAAGTTGCTTCTTTTAAAATGAAATTCGATATAAACTGGACTGTAATATTATCATATTATTGTATTATTATATCTTTCAAGACCACGGGCCAAGAAAATGGCCCGGACTTTTGGAGGGCTTGCGTGGGGCCATAGGGAGGCCAACACGTAGAGGCCCCTTGACAAATTTAATGTAAATATGTGGCGTGACACTGACCGGCGATTATCCCTGTCTACACCATATTTTATAATAATGCACCCAAAGACAAGCCCCGGCCAGTGTAGTACTATTGTGGGAAATGAGGACAAAAAGTACCGGGCTATTGGGATGAACTGTTAGTGGTACTAGCGGTCTGGGTATATGGGGACTGTTGGCGACAGAGAAACTCCTTTAAAAAATATGCTTTTTCTTTACGTTCACATTATGACATTGCCTGTAAAAATATTGAAAAATTCTGAATATACGTTTGCTATCGAAAACTGTTTTAAGTTCATTCCGCCTCGTCCGCTATATTTTTGGTCCTTCGAGCCGGATCCCTCGTGAACCAGTTAACGCCGAAAAGTATGGTGCTCACAAGGAGCGCGCACAAGAAGATGATTGAGGCGACAACCGAAGTCACAACTGAAGAAGTACCAAGGACAACAGCCGTTGAAACAAATGACGAATCCGGGAACTTATGGCCACGTTCTCCTGGAACTAATGGGCATTCATCGGCACATACTGTGAAGTCCAAAGGTAATTAATCAGTAAGGTCGACTTCATCTTCGATTGCTGCAAGAAGAAAAAGGCTGCAGGTGGAAGCTGCAGAAGCAAAAACTCGTATTCAAATGGAACTCATTGATTTAAAACTTGCAGCAAACTGTGGAGTGGTTATAATAATTCACACATAAGATTCTAAAGTTTTATTGTTTGTTAACAGAATCGAGAATAGCACTGACTAAACACTTTAATTATAAGCAAAATTTAAAGTTAGGTAAAGAATGTTAAGCACTAGTAATTGAGAAGGATAGCGGTACAGATAGAAAGAAAGTTCGTAGTACAAAGATAGAAAGTTTACGCACACGTAATGATCACATCAATAATTATACCGAGCAAAGTAACATGCATCTAGCGTAGAAGCATCGCGCGCACTGGCGCGGCCGCGTAAGATGGCCGCTGCTCGTTCGCAGCGTGTGAGTCGTCGGCAAGCGTCTAACGGAATTTTTAGCATACTAGCTATCCGCGCGGCTCTGTCTTGGCGTTAAATTATTGAAAGTCGCCGCATTACTCCCCTACCGAGACCGTTTTACGGTCGATAGTGATTTGGGAACCTTACTAATCTTCCACTTTTAGTTTTTCTTTCAGGTGCGGGTTCTGTTTCAGTAGGTTCAGCGGCAGGTGCAACAGGAGTGACGTCACTGTTCATCAAGTAAGCTGGTTTCAATCTATCTATAGTAACAGTAACGTCTTTTCCATTAACATCTATTTTAAATGTTTTCAGGTTCCGGTCCAGAACTCTGTGCGGCCCGGTATAAGGGGACTGCATCGACCTTTTAGCTGGACCTTGGCGAAGAAAAACGAAGTTGGACTTGTAAATGTCGGCAGGTAAGTAAAATGACTTATTAACATGCCACGCTGCTGACGTTGGAGACAAGGTTCTGATGTGGCTGCGCAGACGTGTAATGAAGCTGGTGACATCAGAGGAGAGGTCGTTAGCAGGAACGAAGAATTCCCCTGGTAGTCTGAGAGATTCACCGTAAACTAGCTCTGCCGCCGATGATTTCAGGTCGTCTTTCCAGGCACTCCTTATACCAAGCAGAACGAGTGGGAGTACTTCGGTCCACCGAGCGTTGTTGTGACACATAATGGATGCTTTTAGTTGCCGGTGGAGCCGTTCGACCATCCCGTTGCCGGCTGGGTGATACGCAGTGGTAGGGCAGTGTTTGGCGCCGAGGAGACTGCAGACGTTCTTGAACAGTTCTGAAGTGAACTGACTTCCTCTGTCAGTTGTGATTCGGGCTGGACAACCAAAGCGTGCTAGCCAGCCTGAAATGAATGCAGAGGAGCAAGTCTCGGCTGTAATGTCAGCCAAGGGGTATGCCTCAGGCCAACGGGTGAATCTGTCGACTATGGTGAGGCAGTACCTGTAACCAGAAGAATATGGTAATGGTCCTATAATATCCATATGAATATGGGAAAAGCGGTGTGAAGGAGAAGGGAATGCTGTGAGAGGAGAGGAAGTATGACGGGTAATCTTGTTTCGTTGGCAATCAGTGCATGCTTGAGCCCATTTTCGGCAGTCACGACGAACTCCAGGCCAAACAAAGCGTTCAGATATAAGTCTGCTGGATGCTGCTGGACCTGGATGACTTAGATTGTGAAGACTATCAAATATCTGTCTTCGAAAGTTGTGTGGTACGTATGGCCGTGGATTGGGTATTGACAGGTCGCAATATAAGGTAGCTTGCGGTGTTATGATCTTCTGTAGTTTCAACGAGGAACCTTTGGTCAGTAGGTCATTCAATTCCGGGTCATTTTCTTGGTTTTTCTCCATCGCATGGTAATCGATGTTATCAATACTTTCTATACGAGAGAATGCATCTGCGACAATGTTCATTTTTCCAGAAACATGCTGAATATCAGTGCAGAATTGTGCTATGTAGTCCAGGTGGCGATGTTGACGAGGCGAACAATGATCTCTCTTAGTGGTGAAAGCGAAAGTTATGGGTTTATGGTCAGTGAACACGGTAAATATTCTCGCTTCAACCATATACCGAAAGTATTTTATTCCTTCGTAGATAGCTAAGAGTTCTCTGTCGTACGGGCTATATTTTCTTTGCGCTGGAGTCAGTTTTCGCGAGAAAAATCCTAGCGGTTCCCACTCCTCATTCTTCCGCTGCTGGAGAACAGCGCCAATAGCGACATCCGATGCATCAGTGAATAAAGCTAATTCTAACTGCGTGTCTGGATGTGAAAGTAGTGTGGCTCTTGACAGGCTGGCTTTGCACTCTTCAAATGCATGCTGGAGTTCCGGTGTCATATCGATAGGTGTTGCCTTTAACGTTAGGTCCGGAGAGTGCAGTGTTAAGAGGGCCTTGAATAGCAGCTGCACTAGGAACAAATTTCCGGTAGAAGTTCAGCATACCAAGAAAACGCCTTAGCTCTTTGGCAGTACGTGGTGTTGGGAAATCTAGTATAGCCTTGACTTTTTCCTCGCTGGGACGAATTCCCTGTGATGATACATAATATCCGAGGAATATAAGCTCGATGGCACCCAGTACACACTTAGAAGTGTTTATGAGGACACCATACTTCTTCAGCCGTTTAAATAAAATTTCCAGGTGTTCCAGGTGTTGCGTCTCTGAAGAGCTATACACCAAGATATCATCCAGGTATCCATAGGTGAAATCGAGTCCCTGCAGCACTTCGTCAAGAAACCTTTGAAAGGTCTGCGCTGCGTTGCGCAGGCCAAAGGTCATAAAAGGGAACTCGAATAAGCCAAACGGAGTTATAATAGCTGTCTTCGGTATGTCCAGCTCCTCGACCGGTATTTGATTAAAAGCTTTGACTAAGTCAATTTTCGAGTATATCTTGGTACCAGATAGCTGATAGGCAAAGTCATGCAAATGTCTGATTGGATACCGGTCTGGTATAGTACGCGCATTTAGAGCTCGATAGTCTCCACATGGTCGCCAGGAATCATCTTTCTTGCGAACCAGGTGGAGAGGAGATGACCAGGAGCTTTCAGAACGTCGAGCTGTACCATTGAGAAGCATCTCTTCATACTCATTTTTGGCAATTTGAAGTCGATCCGGTGCCAAGCGTCGAGCTCGAGCTGCTACAGGTGGTCCAGGTGTCGTCCGTATATGGTGCTTGGTATTGTGGAGTATTTTAGCTGGAGAACCTGTAGGCCTTGTGATCTCGTTGTAACGTCGTAAAAGTTCATGGTAAGGTGTGTTTCCAGTGAAAACTTTGACTGACAAAAGTTCGCTATTTTGATGGTGAGACTGAGGCGCTTGAATAGAAAGCTTTGTAAGGCTATCTATTAAACTGTGGTGACGGCAGTCAACGAGCAATCCATAGAAGCTTAAAAAGTCCACTCCTATTATGGGTTTAGCAACATCGGCTACAATAAATCTCCACTTAAATTCGCGGCGAAGTCCTAAATTCAAGTTCAGCTGTATACATCCGTATGTAGCTATTTATGTACCATTAGCTGCGAACAACTCATATTTTGATTTACAGCGTTTCTCACGAAGTAGTGTCCTGGGGTATGCGCATATGTCGGATCCTGTATCAACAAGAAATTGGAGTTTGGAATACTTATCGGTAATAAATAGGCGGCCTTTGCAGGTATAGCAGTCGTCAACCGCCGTTATTGACTGCTCCTTGAGTTTTCCTGGCGATAATCACACGGTTTGAGACATTTGCGCGCTTTAGACCCAAATTTTGAGTGAAACCAACAGGTTGGATATTTACTGTAGCTAGAACCAGATCGCTTGCTTGAGGATGACCTTCCCCGACTATGCGTATCTCTTCTTGCTCTGGGACGTGACCGCCATCTATCATTACTATCCATACGAGTAGTTAGTTTCTCTACCTGCTTAGCCAGCGTTGCAATCTGCTGAGCCATGATGTCCATCGAAGTTCCCGATGACGTAGCTGCTACATGTGTTGAGGAACAATATCGTTCAGCCAATTCATCGAGTGATAAAGAGGAATGTGCAGCTACGATTGCCTGAACGGTATTAGGGAGACGGCTCGACCAAATAGTTTTCAGGAAATTTTCAGAGACATCATTACCTGCAAGATGTTTCAGGTGACGTAGAAACTGTGAGGGTTTTCTATCGCCGAGCTCTTCGTGCTGTAATAATTGTTTTACCTTTTTTTCTTTGCTAGCTGATAATCTTTTAATGAGCTCTGATTTTAATTTCTCATATTTTTCTGTTGCAGGTGGCGTGATAATGATGTCTTCTACTTCGGCAGCAATCGAAGGATCCAACTGCGATGTGACAAAATAAAATTTTGTCGTGTCGGTTGTAATATTAGATATAGCGAAATTACCTTCAACCTGTGCAAACCAAATAGCCGGTTTTTCTGGCCAAAACGGTGGTAGTCTAACACCAACACGGCATAATTCCGATGCGATACCCGCGTCGTCGGTGCGTGCGTCTAAAAATTCCGGTTGTTGTTGCATCGTAGAACTTTTCTTCATGTACTTTGTGTACTTAGCGGGGTCACCAATATGTGGAGTGGTTATAATAATTCACACATAAGATTCTAAAGTTTTATTGTTTGTTAACAGAATCGAGAATAGCACTGACTAAACACTTTAATTATAAGCAAAATTTAAAGTTAGGTAAAGAATGTTAAGCACTAGTAATTGAGAAGGATAGCGGTACAGATAGAAAGAAAGTTCGTAGTACAAAGATAGAAAGTTTATGCACACGTAATGATCACATCAATAATTATACCGAGCAAAGTAACATGCATCTAGCGTAGAAGCATCGCGCGCACTGGCGCGGCCGCGTAAGATGGCCGCTGCTCGTTCGCAGCGTGTGAGTCGTCGGCAAGCGTCTAACGGGATTTTTAGCATACTAGCTATCCGCGCGGCTCTGTCTTGGCGTTAAATTATTGAAAGTCGCCGCAAAACCTTAAAGAATTGGACGAGGTAGACAACTTTTCACTGCATTCTGACGCTGCTATCGAACATAAACCAGAACACTGTATAGTGGAAAATTGGTTGGAAGACAACGCCCAGAATCAAAAGAAGCAGACTGACCTGCAACCCAAGGGAACTATGGGCCCTCAAGTATCTGCTGCACCGCACGTGTCAACAGCTGCTCAAGACGGCATGGCCGGAACCGTGCATGCGTTGGCGAGTGCACTCAAGGACCTAGCTGCTGCTACTTCCGCTGCCAGTAGTAGCGGAGTGAGCAACCGGATGCTCAATCGACTTTGTACAGCTAAAAAATTACCTTTATTTTCAGGTGGTCCTCTTGATTGGCTTCATTTTAAAAAGGCTTTTGAAGAATCGACACGTATCTGCAACTTCAGTGAGGATGAAAATCTTTGGCGTTTGAGGAAGAGTCTTCACGGGGTAGGAAAAGATGGCGTGACTGCCCTACTAATCAGCGCTACCTCTGTTGAAACAATTATGTAAACTTTGAAACTTCAGTTTGGTAATCCCGATATTATTATTAACAGGATTTTACAAGATATTTATAAACTACGACCGATTTCACAGGAATATGAAAAGGATATAATTCCATTTTCCATAAAGGTGAGAAATTACGTAGCTGCAGTAACCACTATTGGGTGTGAAGACTATTTGAATGGTATGAATATCCTGTCATTGATTCCTTCCAAATTGCCTACTGTACTGATTTCCAAATGGACTGACTACAGTTATCCTCTTTTCAATAAAACGATGAAACCAAAGCTTGTAATTTTGTCTGAATTTCTTGCTGAAGAAGCAGAAAAGATAACAAAGTTAATCTATCAAGTCTTGTTTATGGTGAAAACTTAAAACATCGTGGCCAAGCAGTATTGTTTTATTCAAAGCACAATCAAGAAGACGGGGGACTGATGTGCCGTTACTGTCATATGTCGAAACATTTGTTAACAGACTGTAAGAAATTTAAAAAATCTCTTTGCAAAGATCGTTGGGCTTATGCTAAAGGACACGGTATTTGTTTTAAATGTTTAATTTCTAAACATAAGCAAAGTGATTGCTCTGGGCCTGTTTGTGAGGTAGAAGATTGTGGCAGATCACACCATCGTTTGCTCCATTATACTGAAAATAAAACTCGCTACGAAACAGAGTGAACATCACTGACGTGACCGAAGGTGAAACGCAAACGGGAATTATCGCACATGTGACCGCAAACGATAATAAGGTTTTATTAAAAACAGTCTCCGTTTACATTCATCGACCTAGCGGCATAGAGCGTACTAGGGCTTTACTTGATGACGGATCAACTGTCACTTTGATAAGTGATAACCTCGCAAATAAGCTAGGGTTGCGAGGACACAAACATTCGATGCGAGTTTGCGGAGCGTGGAATAATGGAGATGTCACATGCGAAAGTGAAACTGTTAATTTTAGTATATCTAATGATGAAGGAAGAATGTTTGAAATACGTGCATACAGCGTAAAGGATTTGAATTTACCGGTACAAGACTACAGCACACTCAAATTGAATTCTTGCGGGATAATGAAGCCTGAGTTGACCAATATACTTTTGGATGGAAATTGTAAGCCCAAAATTTTATTAGGACAAGATAACTACAATTTACTAATGCCTTTGGAAATCATAAAATGTAAACCATCTGAACCCTATTTAACTCCTACACTTTTGGGATGGTGTGTTCATGGTAGTACTCGGATGCCGTTTAAAAAGGGAAAGTCTGCGTTACAATCTGCTCTCATATTGTCAGAAGAAAGTCATTCATCCAGCCATGAATCAGATCGCATTCTACAACAGATGCGACATTCCGTCGCCATGGATGCATTGGGTATTTCTTCTAAGCCCAGACAGAACAGAGAAGAAAGACAAGCCATTGAACAACTAGAGAGCACTGCTAAGCTGATAGACGGAAGATGGTTTGTAGGATTGCCATGGAAGAACACCAATACTAAGATGCCAGATTCTTATGACAATGCACTGATAAGGCTGAGAGGCATGGAAAAGAAGATAAAAAATAATGTAGGTTTTGGCACCCGGTATAAAGAAAGAGTCGATCATCTTCTGCAGAATGATTATGCTTCAGAACTCGAATGCATAACCAACCCTAAGCATGTCTGGTACCTTGGTGTAGACAACCCTAATAAACAAAAATTGCGCTTAGTATTTGATGCGGCGGCAAAATGTAAAGGAATGAGTTTGAATGACTTTTTATTACAAGGTCCCGACCTACTTATTTCTTTATATGGCATAATGCTAAGATTCAGAGAAAGAAAAGTAGCCGTCACAGGTGACATGAAAGACGTTTTTGAGAGTTAAAATACACAAGGAAGCCAGGGATGCATTTTCGATTTTTATGGAAAGAAACTGCAGATAAACCAGTAAAAGTTTTTACTATGAGTTCACTAATATTCGGAGCGAACTGTTCGCCGTTTATAGCTCAATTTGTAAAGAATAAAAATGCTACTAGGTTTGCATCGATGTTTCCGGATGCAGTCAATGCTATATGCAAACAGGATTACATAGATAGTTTTGATAACGAAGAAATTGCCACTAATTTACCTGATGAAAGTCTTAGACCTACAGCTGTAACCTTCAAGAATGATCAAGAAGCATCTTGGAAATCGAAGTATATTATGTTATACTTATTTACTAAAGGGAAAGAGCGAAGCGAAAATACTACTGCACTAAACGAGTGCTCGGAAAACTCTTTATGTAGAAATCTGATATGTGTCATGAGGAACAGAGGTAATTAGAAGTAGGAGATTCAATTAATGTTTGTGTGAATAATAGATATAAAGCTAAGACCCCCTGAAATGTTTGGCCAAAGGGTCTTGTTGTGACCACACTACCTGGGAAAGACGGTCATACAAAAGTTGTCGATTTTAAAACACAAAACGCAATATTTCGGCGATCAGCAGCGTGTGTGGCGCGAATTGACCTTAGGAGTGTGTGCTGGTCCAGCACTGGGGTGGGGAGTGTTGGCGACAGAGAAACTCCTTTAAAAAATATGCTTTTTCTTTGCGTTGACATTGTGACATTGTCTGTAAAAATATTGAAAAATTCTGAATATACGTTTGCTATCGAAAACTGTTTTAAGTTCATTCCGCCTCGTCCGCTATAGGGACTATGGCGTCTGCCCGTCGCAATGTTCAGGGAATATGGAAAAATGGGCAGATGGTGACTCCCTGCATGGGCCCCTAAAAATGCCATAAAAGGCAGGGGCAACATAGGTGTGAGTGGCTAAGGGGTGTAGAGAGGTGGGTTGCAGGTTCACCGAAGCTACTTCAGACGTGATGCCATTTATCACTTCCACCCTTGGAGCTTGAGTCTTAGCTCTAGCGATCTCCACTCCGTGCGGGCTGGTTATTATTATTATTATTAACGTTATTTACAATTTAACTATACAAAGAAGAAATAAATACAGAAATTACAAATCGGTGCTATTACGAATGAGCTAGTAAGTGCGCGAGAGAGAGAACCGAATGAGAGTGATTCCTTCCGGCCTCCAAGGTCGCTTCTAAGTCCTGCGTTCCGTATGACGCCTAGCTGCTAATTGTGCGAGCTATGTTACGCACTGCTACGCTATGCATAATAGTATAGTGAAAGTATAGCTTGTGGTATATATGTGAATAAGTGTGAATGTGAATATGTATGTATGTGTAACTTTTTAAATTGTATGCATTAATTTTTATTCTGTATAATTTAATAATGTAAAATGAATTAGGACTATACGAGATGTTTTCCTGAAACATACTTATAAATGGTGTACTCCGGCAGGCCGGTCAGGTGGGTGCTCTCTGACCGCAAGACAAAACAGACTCCTAGGTCCTTATCAATTTCTAAAATACTAGTGTTCGCCGAATGGTCGAAATTCGACCATCAGGTTCTGTTGTGAAAGACTATACTTCTATAATCACAGATTTCGCCAAGGCTACACTGGTAATTTGACTTTAACAATAAACAAAAGAGTATATATGCGTGTGTGTATCAAATACATATGTGTAATGTTTTTTCTTCGTTGATTTCATAATTTTTCTGTATTATATTTTCTTTTAATATTAGCATTCTGCACTTCTTGTCTATATAAACTATAAGATTTTACATCACGTATTAATATAATGATTTATAAAATCCACCAAATTGGATAGATGCTATTTAAGAGTTTAAATTTATGGCTGATTTAATTTTAAAAATATGTGTTAAATATAAAGACGACAGAATATCTACTAAAGATAAATAATCTGTCGCCATATGTTTGTCATGTGTATATTTGAGTATTCTGTATATGGTAATATGCGTAATTATATCTTCTTACAATCTATTAATTTATGTTCTGGAGTTATAAAAACAGACAGACGGACAAAATTTCATAAAACACTAGCTGTTCGAAAGAAGTTATTCCTTACAATATCAGCTATCTGCCAGTGAAAATCCCGTCAAAATCGGTTCAGTCGTTGCAGAGATTAACCAGAACATCCAGACAGATAAAAATTCTAAATATTTGCGTTTTTGGTATCTCCTGGTTCGAATTATCCTCCCCGATTTTTTCCACATTCTTATTTTGATATTACAAACATAAAATTCAATTTATTTATGTGTATGTATTGTAGAACTTGACTGAGTGAGTCTTCTTATACTAATATATAAAGCCGAAGAATATATAAAGTCTGTTTCTTTGTTTGAACGCGCTAATCTCAGGAACTACTAGTCTGATTTGAAAATTCTTTTCAATGTTAGATAGCATATTCATCGAGGAAGGCTATAGGCTATATATCATCGCGCTTAGACCAATAGGGGCTGAGCACCAGTGAATAATGTTTCAAAATCGGGTATAAAATAGTATAAATAATATTTATCATAAATATTGACAACAAATTAATTGTACAGACATGCTTTTACAGTACCTACTAGGTATGATATGTAAAGAAAATATTTAATATTTAGTATCCCGACCCTTGTACTTTAAATAATATATCCAACATTAACTGACATGCCTGCCTACCCTCAAGGGACGCGGCGTGAATGCGTTTCACGTCATACACTTGACAAGCCATTTCCTAATGCATAACAATTGAATCGCTGACGTGGATTGTGCCTTCAATTTTAGACATTAATTTCCGTATTATGATTTTCGTGTTTTACACCAAAAATTATTTTAAAGCAGGTTGGGATCGTGGTTTAAAATAATATATTTTTCAAAATTTTTACGAGTTGCAGGACTTGAATTAAAATGCTGTAAACACATA
Source organism: Dendrolimus punctatus (assembly GCA_012273795.1). Lineage (NCBI taxonomy): Eukaryota > Metazoa > Arthropoda > Insecta > Lepidoptera > Lasiocampidae > Dendrolimus > Dendrolimus punctatus. Next base: position 20,029,140 of record CM022543.1, read on the forward strand.
GCACAGGTACAAATATAACCGAACACAACAAGTCCAAACGTAATGCTGGTCGTAATTCAATAGCACGCGCAAAGTCCGTCACTAAATAGATTACCGAATGTGCACAAGTCTAGCTTCGCTCGTAGTTATAGCTCGACTGCCTCCTCCCTCAATCGAGGCATTTCTTTATATTGCATAGTTGAAATATTTCCGCTCGGCCATGTAGACCGAATTTCCTAGAATCAGTTTGTACTTTAAATCCGACACACCTACCTAACGACTGCCATAAAAGATTACAATGCACAATGGGCTGTTTTCTAATCACAAATTTGAAACACAAAGTAAACAAAAGAAGTCTAAATGCCGAAAGTATGCAGTAACATTATTTTAAAAATGTAATAAACTCGACTGTCGGCATCATGCATATCGAAATTTCTAAGTACTTCTTTTACCAAGAAGATGCCTTAATTTCGCAACATATGAATAAAACAAGTAAAAAAATACAACAAAATTTTACTGATGCAGCACAAGACGTAAGAAAAAAATAACAGAATCTCTCCATTTAACGAAAACTCTTTATAACGCCATAAAATGCACAGTCCCATCAGTGTCGTTATATAGAGTTAATACTGTATTTTCAATTTTTCCATTAAACCGGAGGCGAAATAATAACTTAGGTCAATTGACAGTTGACAGCATCACTACAAAGTTGGTTCGAGATGGAATTTCGAAAGCAATTCGAATATTACTCGAGAATTTTCACTTTTCGGGAAAAACTTTTTTTATTTACACCGCAAAGGACTTTGATGAAGGGTCCCGTTTTGAATAAAACTTCTTGGGACTGGGGATACCAGCTTGAGACGTTTCTCACATGCTTAGGGAAAATCAATAGTAACTTCTTAAGGTTCTGCAGCTTGGCAGGTATGGGATATATATTTCTTCATCAAAGAAATCAAAAGTCATATTTTTGGCACTCAAAGTTTTGTTTAAACTATATAAATAAAAATGAATCGTAGAATCATTTCTTCGCACATTATATCTAGTACATTCATATGTGCGCGCATGAATTTACCGATTTTGATAATTTTTTGTGTTTAAGTGGGTTCCCAGATGATTTAAATTCACAATTGGAACCGATGGGTAGCGTTGGGTTCGGGGTCTAGGATGCTCCTAATCTCCTGGACTGATTCTGATGTTTTTTTTGTATTTGAGTGGTCCCCGGGTAGTTTAGATTCACAATTCGAACCGGTAGATGGCGCTGGGATCAAGTCCTAAATTTTTATTTTTCCATTGCGAGACAACGTCTACCCTCTAGTATTTTATATATTCAACACCTGAAAATTTATTTACTTTTACAAATGTAGGTAGCACCCTGGTTTTCTTATACATTTTTGGTGTGAATATAAAAGTTTAAGTACTGTTGTGGAGCTTTATTTTCCAGTCATATTTATTCGTTTTAAAAATACTTATTAAGAGTAAGAAACATAATATTTACTTTAATAGTTTCCACTTTGTCAACTAGCATTTGTTATGTGTAGTCTTTAAATATTGCAAACTAGAAAAGAAAGTGAACCGATGCAACGTTCAAGCATTTTGAAATAAACCTGTTTTCAACATTTTATATATAGCCTAATGCTTATAAATAATTATATAATGGGAAATGTTCAATGAGTGATATTTTTAATTGTGATTTTAACGGAATTATTGTCTATTAGCTGGCAACTCTGTTTGCGGATGTAGTGCCCGATTTATGTAAGGCATTTGGCCTACTTTCGCGACGTGTTGATTTATTTTGCCATTAATATTTTTGTTATTTATGCGCTCGGTTGGGATGGTGTTGCTGATTTTCTTTGACTGGGGCTATTAATCTTAGTTTCCACGGTATGAATGATAAGTACGAAATATGTATTTCATTGAAAAGTTACCGGATTCCCAGGTATGGTTTTCTATTATTTTTATTTAATTAATATATATTTCTTTCAGTCGTGCTGCTGGCGTCTGTGGCTTGTCTGTCGATTATATCCATGCAGGAACGCAGAGAGAACACAATTTCCTGCGGCCGGTCGGCTTATCGTAAGAGGCGACAAAACAACCCACAGGCAGGTGATGATAGAGTACTTGCCCTGTCTGGACTGCTACCACCTTTGGTCTGGACTAAGAAATCATAAAAATAGGCTATTGTGTAATTGTAAATTTTAAATACGAAGTAAACAAAAGAACTCCGAATGAAAGGAAAGGTAATAAACTGCGCTTTATGACAGGCAGGCGGCACACCTGCACACACCATTCATCTTTGTCGGCATTTAACAATATTTTGTTAACTTTAAGATTTAAATGTAGCATGTTCAGCTGGCTCTCTACATAAAGGCTAGGACGATGATAAACCCACTTCATAAATTATTTTAACATGACTCTTAAAATTAAAAAGAGGATTTCGATTTCTGTCAATTGCATTGAAATCGTTCGAGCACAAATCATTTTCGGGTTGAATCGTAGGAGCGTGAAATTAGACCGGGATCCGGTCCATCCGAATGGCTTACTCGTCCAACCCGCATTTATTGGGTTAATGAATTCATAAAAATGTCAGCGGATGACCTACATTGTATGGGGGTTAAGATTTGTAATGGATTCGGTGGGTTAAAAAATATCCATCCACGCGTGCAGGCAATGGTTGTTCAGTGGCGATTTACGTTTATGTGTCGTTCCGGGATTGTGCAGATGCCTACTGGACATTGGTTGTTTTGGTAAGTACATGTTTCAAAAAGAACGGAAGCCTACATCTGGATGATACACATCGTTTCATACGCTCATTGTGCACATATCGTTTCATACGCTCATTTTGCAACACATCGCTTCATACGCTCATTTTACAACACAACGCTTCATACTCTCATTTTGCAATACATCGCTTCATACGCTCATTTTACAACACATCGCTTCATACGCTCATTTTGCAACACATCGCTTCATACGCTCATTTTGCAACACATCGCTTCATATGCGCATTTTGCAACACATCGCTTCATATGCGCATTTTACAACACATCGCTTCATATGCGCATTTTACAACACATCGCTTCATATGCGCATTTTGCAACACATCGCTTCATACGCTTATTTTGCAACACATCGCTTCATACGCTCATTTTGCAACACATCGCTTCATACGCTCATTTTGCAACACATCGCTTCATATGCGCATTTTACAACACATCGCTTCATATGCGCATTTTACAACACATCGCTTCATATGCGCATTTTACAACACATCGCATCTTATTGTGCACATAGCACTTCATACTGTTACATACTGAGAAAGCGAGAGAGAAATGCGCACCTGGCTTATTACCTTTCCCGCATTCGGAGGTCTTTTCTTTACTTCGTGTTTAAAATTTTACAATTAGACAATATAGCCTGTTGTTATTGTACTTGTTTACCCGTCGCAGATGTGGAAATTACGGTTTTTCGGAAACCACAGTCAACGCGGCCCTTGTTGTATTGTACAGTTTAGTATAAAACGATGCTCGAACGGGGGGGGGGGGGGGATGAGGCAGTTGAGTGAGGATTACGATACGAGCAAGGCGTACATTTGATAAACTATATAGTGACGGACTATGCGCGTGTTATTGAATCGTGCAGTTTGTACTGGCAGTGTTAGTTATATTATATATGTGTACGTGTTTGTATAGTTTTAATAAATTCTATACTAATTCCAACGGCATTTTAATTCGAGTTCTGCGTAACTCGTAACAATACGCTCATTATGCAACACATCGCTTCACATTGTTACTAGTTGGAGGACTCGAATTAAAATTCCGTTAGAATTACTATACAGTTTATTATAACTATACAAACAGGCATAACACAGGCACAAATATAATAATACGCGCAAAGACCGTCACTAAATAGATTACCGAATGTACACAAGTCTTGCTTCGCTTGTGGTTATCGCTCGACTACCTCATCCCTCAATCAAGGAATTGCTTTATACTGCACGGATGTAATATATCTGCCCGGCCGCGTGGTCTGAATATCCTATAATCACACCTGGTTAAAGACTGCCATAAAAGATTACAATACAATGGGCTGTTTTTCTAATCACAAATTTTAAACACAAACAAACAAAAGAAGACAAAATGCCGAAAAGTTAATAAAATATGTTTCTACAGGGCTGCAGGTGTGATCTGCTGCTTGTGCACACATCTCTTCATATACAGCTTTACAGCTTTACCTATACAGCGAAAGGCTATCTACTTTTTTCCGGTTTCCAAGCCATGTAAGCGACCTAAATGAGATCAAAGCCACAACTATTAATTGAAGTCTTAAAACAAGTATTTCAAAGTCTGCAACCGACACGGGCTTCTGGAATCTTCTTTAGAATCGAAACTGTTAGAGCTATCAATATCAAGTCTTGTGAAAGTTTTATTAGCTCCACGCGATCGACGCTTTAGGAATAATAGATAACCGCTTTAAAGCCGGAATATTGTTTTAATAGCTTGAAAATAAGCTATTGTTGATTATGGCTTAAAAGCAAACAAGCCGGCTGTGCAATTTCAAAACTTAGCAAGTGACATTTTTAAATTGTGTTTGTGCAGGTATTATTTTTCGAGGCTAGTTAGTTTTTGATTGTCAAAACATAGTATCATTGTTATTAAACTAAATACATATTTTAAAATGTTTATGTTGTTCGGTACATATTTTTAGTTTTGCTATAAATTTATTCCGAACCACTTATTGGATTTTGATTTGCGTAAATGAGGTGGTCGATTGTTAAAATGATTAAAACATTAATATTTTTGCAAGCCGAGACTAGTCCTTTGCAGGTTAGTCCATTGAAATTTTACATGAGCTTTGCATTTCTTAGAGGACGCAATTTTATTTTTAGGACATGTGTGCCTACGGACTCTACCTCATAGGTGGCGAGGAAAACGTGGGACCTTTTCTACCTGCTTAACAATCGATAAGTTAAATTTGGTAAGTATGGTAAAGAAAAGAGTTAGGAATGAATAAACAATTTCTCACTTTTTTTATTATAACTTCTTTAATTTTTAATTTAGGGCAAAAAGTTATACAAACATATTTGTAGGCAAAACAATTTGCTACAAATTATGACTTTACAAATTTTTTGTAAGACGCATAGTTTCCGAGATATCGCGAAAAAGTGTTTTCACCACTTTTTCCAAGGTGGCGGCCAGGGGATAAGGGTGGCGACCCCACAAACTTGAGGTTAAGCTTCTATTGACCCCCCACATATGTACCAAAAATAAAATTGCGTCCTCTAATAAATGCAATATTCGGTCCTTAAATTGTAAAATTTCAATGGATTAGGTGTCTTATTGGCCTGTGAATTTGAGTGATTAATTGTTCGCGCTAATCTCTTTGTTCACACCCCCGTAAGACGTCATAAAAACTTCTTTCCTCTGTTGGCATTTCATTGATTTCTTGGAAGCCATTAAGATGCCCATTTAACAATTTCAAGAACCAGTGGGCGGCATGTCTCTAGGTACATGTTTAATTTACAAATGGATGAGGGTCGGTCAGTAGGCCAAATGCGCCTGTCGTGTTCTAACTGCGAACGAGGTGTCACCGAGTGCACTTTCGACGCGAGTATCTTATAACGACTAACTTTGCGCGATTTTCTGCCCTACGGTTTGATTTTGTTGCATTCGGCCATACTTCTAAGAACTGTAAATTACGTAAAATATCTTTGAAATACACGTTAGTATGCAAAAATAGCACTGTTGTTTCATTATGCTGCTTGATTGGAAAATTTGTATCGTTTTTTGAATTTTTGCAAAAATCAGAAATAAGCTTTTCCTCGTATTTAATATCTACATCAAAAACGCATACAGTCAGTATATATCGAGATAATCGACTGGACATACGGATAGACACGCATTCCAGTAAAATCATGCGTTTCTTTTAACCTTTTGATAACAGAATCTTAAAACAACAGTCAAATTATAAAATTTAGTTTTCTCAGGCAATATGTTTTTGAGCTGGCTTTCAGGCAAACTGCTTTCAGGATATTTCCAATCGACTAACTTATTGTTACTTTGTGACAAGTCATGACAGTTTTCATAAAGAGTTATTGATGTAAACTCTTTACAGCCTCGCGCTTAAACATTTCGCTGACGTCGATACGCCTTTCATAACTTATTTTTAAACCTTTTCAAAAGTTTACTCGTGGCCGTTTTGGCCTTTCCAAAGACGCTCTAATGGACACTGTTGACATTTTGGGAAGGTTTTTGATATAATTACGTAGATAGATAACACTTTTTTCCATATTGTCGCGGTACAAACAATAGGTGGCCATATCGCTTAAAGCAATTTCTTCCAGGCAACCTAACTTAAGGAATAGTTTAACCTAATCTGGATAAATCTGGATGTAGTTGTTGCAGATTATTAGGTATATCATAAACAAACATACTTAAACAAAATATTTTATAAATTAAATACACATACTTAAATTACTTTACAAATTAAATATATACAAACATATTGATATAATTGGAGTTATGTCAAGCATTATGGTATAATCATGGAAAAAGACAATGAAGGAAAACGAATTACCCAGTAAAATGCTGTTACGTGTTACGGGACTCGAATTAAAATTACGTTGGAATTACTATAGAATTTATTAGAATTATACAAACACGTATAACACAGGTACAATTATAACTGAACACAACTAGTACAAATGTAATGCACGATTCAATAACGTGCACAAAGTCCGCCACTATATAGATTATCGAATGTACACACGTCTTGGCACGCTTGCGGTTATAGCTTGACTGCCTCACACCTCCATTCGGGCATTGCTTTATACTGTACAAATACAATATGTCTCGACACAATGCTCGACCGCGTAACAATATTTTCCAAGAATCACACCTGACTGACTTACTATAAAAGATTACAATACGCAATAGGCTGTTTTTCTAATTACAAATTTTAAACACAAAGCAAACAAAAGATTCCGAAAATTCCGAAAAGGTAATAAACTGCAGGTGTGAATTGGTCTTTGTCGATCGTAATAATACGCAAAGCAGAAATTACACAGATTCATTTCTGCCTTTTAATTTATATATAAAAAAAATGGAGAATACTTTTTTAAGGTCATACATATGAGTTAAAAATTAATTTTACTTCCTATTCTATGTACGCCGCTTCGCAACGTATTAGGAAGTGGTAGGAAACTCCCTAGTAACACGTCTGGTTAAAATAATATTTTACTTCATATTCAATTACTTCAGAATCTTTTTATAAATACAGAAGTATGTTATACAATTACTCTTATAGATACTTTGAAATGACCTGAAGACAATTTTAATCTTAGAAGACAAGAATCCTAGGTAATAAAACGAAGATTATGAGAGCAAAGCTTTGTGGAAACTTTTGGTATTTTTTTAGCTAAAATTTTACTGCTCATTTTAGTTAGAAATTATCACTTATACAGACAACGTATATAAATTAAATTATTAATACTGCAACACGAAATGTACGGATCAGTACCCTCAGAGGGACGGCATAAGGGCACGCCAGTGAATTATTTATACCGCATCGGCAAAGTACAAGTAGAGCCGAGGGGGCAGCTTGTTGTAATATGCCTACGCTCGTGTTAATGCTCCTGCTAAGGTCACATGAAAATATGTGAGTTTCTTTTTCTCTCATCAGTGTCACACATGTACGTCAAGTATATTGACTAACATAATTGATTTTCTGAATGCTTAATGGCCTGTCAAAGTGTTTTTAAATTGTGTATCTATATAATTTAAAGCATCTGCCTGCACATAAGGCATTTCCAATTTCAAAGTAGTATTACGACACCTAACATAATTATTTTTTACTGTGTCATTGGCAAAGTCGCTGCTTATACCATTCCAAATTTAGAATATAAAGTTAAAAAATCTAATGTCAAGTTACACAATTCGAGTTACAGACACCGGTAATTTAGAATCATAAGTTACTATATACCTTTAATATTATTTTAAATAAAAATTTACTGTCTGTCTCAATATTACATAACACTAGCTGCGCGCGCGGTTTCACCCGTGTGATGATGGAAAATCGTTAAATTTTCGGATAATTCACACTATATCTTTATAAATTGAAGCCTATGAGTTATTCTGATGTGTAGGGTATATTACTTTAAAGTTTCATCCAAATCCATTTAGTAGTTTTTGCGTGAAACAGTAACAAACATTCATCCATACATACATTCTTACAAACTTTTGTGTTTATTATATATTTATTATATATTTTTGTATGTCTTTCAAGACCACGGGCCATAAAAATGGCCCGGACTTTTGAAGGGCTTGCGTGGGCCCATGGGAGACCAACACGTAGAGGCCCCTTGACAAATTTAATGTAAATATGTGGCGTGACACTGACCGGCGATTATCCCTGACTACACCATATAATAATGCACCCAAGGACAAGCCCCGGCTAGTGTAGGACTATTGTGGGAAATGAGGACAAAAAGTACCGGGCTATTAGGGTGAACTGTTGGTACTAGCGGTCTGGGAATATGGGGACTATGGCGTCTGCCCGTCGCAATGTTCAGGGAACATGGAAAAATGGGCAGACGGTGACTCGTCACTCCCTTCATGGGCCCCTAAAAATGCCATAAAAGACAGGGGCAACATGGGTGTGAGTGGCTAAGGGGTGTGTAGAGAGGTGAGCTGCAGGTTCACCGAAGCTACTTCTGACATGATGCCATTTATCACTTCCACCCCTGGAGCTTGAGTATTAGCTCTAGCGATCTCCACTCCGTGCCGGCTGGTTAAGGCAAGCACGGAGGCGGGGGCCTTGTGTTAGCCCCCGGAGTCAGGTACGAGTTGTCGCTACTCACCTAAGGCTTCGCCACAAAGCCCCCCTGCGGGTTTATTATATATATTATTAAAGAAACAGAGATAACGCAGTATAAACAATCGTCTTCTAAACAATAAAATATATTATATTTTTTATTGTATTGTAAAGTGTTCTAAAAAATTATATATTAGATTATATTAAACAAATATAAAAATTCGATAAGTAAGAACCAATATTTAGAAGATTGTTAAAATAAATGGCATTCTATTATCGCTTCCAAAATCAATTTCAGCAATAGCCTTTCAATTTAACAGTGTCCCCTCTACCCCGTCTCATCCATGTGCTATGGCGTACACCCGCGCGCTCTGGGAATCGATTGACAAAGGTTGTACGCGATATTCTGAATATGTTATTGGAACAATAATATCCTTATAATCTGTAGGGAAATAAGTTTTCTATCTTACTTTCTAAGCGGTGCACAATTTCTCTTGAGAGTTTTGTAGTTCTGGGAGTAGTTACGGGGTAACATTTTGACAAGGCAATGTAACCTAAGCGAGTGTAGTCTGCTTTCTTCCTCTACCTCTTTCTGGAGCCAGGTATCTTAAGTTCTTTTTTAACCGATTTCCAAAAGGACGAGGTTCTCAACTTGATCGATTTTTTAAAATGTATGTACACCGATTACTCTCAGATTTATGTGATTTTTCTTTAGTTTGATGCGGAATACTTGCCATTTGGTCCCCTAAAAATTTAACATAGTTTGGCCCAATAGTATTCATTTAACGAACTTTTTTGTTCCCGTTTCTTGGGACCTATATTTTTCAAGGCGCCATAAATATACCCACCCATAGCTAGACACTAAAAAGTAACAAATAAAAAAACTTTGTTTAAAAAACCGACTTCAAAAACTAATTATTTATATTAAATATTAGTTATCTTATTAACTCTTACCTTCTAAAACATGTATAAGAGCATTCTAAGCCATAGTATTAAAATTGTCTATTGTTCCAGCGAAGTATAGATTTTTTTAAATTTGTTCTACCTTATTTGTATAACAGCTAAAGTTGCCTTAAGTTAATTTTTATACTTTTGTATGCGTCTTTTTATGCTTTTTTGATTCTTAAAAATATATAAGCAATAGTAAAAATAAAATTTAAAAAATTAACCTATATTAAAGTCCGTCCAGCCCCACCAGACCGCTGTCGCTGGGCATTGTACCTAGAAGGCAGGATTACCTCGCTGGATCAGAGGCGAATCCTTTGAACGAAGTCAGATCTAGCCAGTTGTGTATTAATATTTTGAAATAATTGGGCCCCAAACGGCTCAAATATATGACCTGTTCCAAGGGTTGCATATTTGAGCCTCTTGAGGTTTTCGGCAGAAGTGGCAGTGCGACCGGCTCCAACTTTGGACTCCTGGAGATGAGAATGCCTCGACACATAACTTTTAATTTATTAAAGAAAATATGACCATATCTGCTGGTCATAACAAGTACTATTGAGTTTATATTTTAAGCATATAAACTTCCAGCAATTTCAAACAGTCATAAACTAAACTAAGTAACCGTAAACTTCCCAAATTGACACCCGATCCCTCCGATCGTAAAATCCATTCCTGCTCTCCGTGGATCCGACACTATTGGCGAACTGAGCCCTGAATATCGTCGAGTGATTCGATCACTGCACTTCCTTTGCTTCAAACTTGAAGATGGTCCCTAAAGACGTGGCGGAAATTTAAAATTTATAACGCCTTATTCTCGTATCTTTTGTTTCTGTAGTTATGGTATTATATATTGAGATCCCTGAGCGATCAGATATGACTTATTTTCACATAGATGAAAACGTAGATTCTCAGTAGCGTCTCATGGCTACTTTTGTAATAGTTACCTTAATAACATATTTAAAAATCAGACATGTGTAAATAAGTAAAGTTCATTTATTTTTTGTGGAGCTTTAAAGCTTTGATCCATGGAAATTGTCTGACACTTAATATGATACTATTACAGAATAATATTCTACAAAACTGTGGGTTGTTTTGTCGCCTCTTACGACAGGCCGCCCGGCCGCAGGAAATTGTATTCTTTCTCCGTTCCTACACGGATACAAAGACAACCTAATGACATGCGGGCAGATTCCATATATATAACAAATCCCTAGATACACATATGAAGCGTATTTTCAAATATATTCAATATATTCTTCACTATAACAAAAGGCAGACAGAACTTTGCTAAGCAGTTTTGTACAATCCGAATACGACAATACGTCTTTAACGAAACAGACGAGCAAAAAGTAAAAGTAGGCAACAAAGGGCTTCAATCGGAACATTCCCACAACGAGACACTCATAAATAAAAGTTTCAAAATCGATTCCCACGCCGACGATTTCTGCGGTGAGCGGAAAATGTTTTTCCCTCTCAAAAAGTTCGCCTTCTGATGGAAATGTCAGGTAGAACAATTTTGACAGATGAAGGGTTAGTTTCGCCAGCAACTTCTATTTTTGTGAGTTCCTTAGTAAATGTTAACCGATTTCCAGAAGGTGGAGCGAGAGAGAAATGTGCACAGCGAGCGGTCTATCGCTAAGAAGCGATCTCTTCCAGAGAACCCCAGGAATTAAATGATATAATAATGACCTATGAATATAATTCATTATTCTTTCCATTCGCCAACAAACACGTCCTCATCGTGGCGATGCGAGCGAAGTGTCGATGGCACATGCTAACTAGTTATAAGAATTGGAAAAATAATTGAAAGTTAAATTAGCTTTTTTGCTGAGTTGAACTCCTGCTAAATCGAACTAAAATATGTTGAATTATTCAACTTGTTGGCATCTAGAATCAAAAATCGTCACATTAAAACGATACAATATGTAAAATAAGAAATTATATTAATCAAATTATTTTTTGTTTCAGGTAATTGATTTTCTTCAAGCAAAACAATAAATTAAGTAAGTAAAAAATATTTTTTTATCCATGCAGGAATGGAGAGAGAATACAATTTCCTGCAGCAGGGCGGCCTGTCGTAAGAGGCAACAAAACAACCCATAGTCAGGTGGTAGGTTATTTGCCCGTCGGGATGACTTCCACCCCTGGTCGGTAGAGTATGCCGTCGTAACAACTTTGAGTTGTGTTCTGGCATTAGTGGCCAGGTTCCAGTAACCTTATAGAGAGCAGCAGCGCATTTGAAGTACCTTTGGATGGTATCCGCTTGCCATTTGGTGACCTGTAAGCCTGACTGACGTGTAATAAAAAAATAGATAACACAAAATAGTTTGTTAAAGTACTGACGGCGATTAACAGAACCTTTTCATTCATTACAACCTCATTTCTTTACTTCATAATATTATTATAAGTCACACATGTCACTCGCCTTACACACGTCTAATACTAAATACTTATTACCTCTATATAAAATCTAAAACCATACAAAAATTGTGAAATCACGAAATATACACAGAGAAATTGCAACAGACTATAAATTTAATATATTAACAAAACAGGTACTTTATGAAAAGTTATTTTTCTTAATATTTTCTGAGTTGTTCAAGTCATTGAAGAATATACTGACTCGTAACACACTGCAAAACAGACGGCGCCACCAGTGCGTTCTTGTTTTCATAGAAAATCTCAATTATAACTTTAAATCGATGTGTTATTATTTAAAACGTATCTTATAAACTTAAATCAGTGATAAATTAAATGTGCTAATTAGATTCTTTTCAATTTTGTAAATTTTATGTACTAGCTAAGGAAATGAATGCTCCGGTGGTTCGGGCATGTGGAAAGAATGTATGATGAAAGAATGACTAAACAGATATACAATGCAAAAGTGGATGGATGCAGAAGTCGCGGAAGGCCACGACACACCTTCCATGATCAAATTGATCGTGTACTAGCAGAAGGTGATGTCAGGAGACTTAAGAACAGACGAGCGTGCATGACAAGAACTATGAATGTCAAAGAAGTGAGGTGTGTAAGAATAAGCCTAAATGGCGCTCTGTTGTTCGTGCCTACCCCACAAGGGACCTGGCGTGAAGTTATGTATGTATGTTATGTACTAGGTACAAGAACTTAAAAAGGAATCAATTAAGACTTTATATATACGATTGATTTACATTAAAAATATATGTTTTAAATAATAAGCCGTTCATTGAGTTTGTTATTTCAGATCTTTCATAAAATCAAAAACAGACTAGCAGCGCTAATTTTGATTGCAGTCTCTCTCTCTCTCTGACTCTGAAGGACGAGCTACATTTTTTACTGTACTATGTCATTCCTGAAAATTCTACCATATTCAACTGTGTACATACTCCAATAGATATAATTATTTATAGTAGTGGTATATTTGTAAGTTGTAATCGTTGGAAAAAAGTTATACCAACGCCATCTATCGCAATGGGGCTTATACTAAAAATCGCTAACTTTAAAAGCTCCAACCGTGTTGTACTTAGGTAACACTGGGTTATAAGCAGTTACACAATATTTTGGTAGATGGCGCTTTTTGGTATCTAATATTACGATAGATGGCGCTTTTTGACATCTAATATTATGATTATTGGAAATGAGAACAGGGTAGTGGACAGTTAAATAACTGGCGTTCTTTTTATAAATTTAGAGAATGTCATTCATACAAAATATTCTGTTAGGTGCTCCTTTTTATAAGATGATAAAAATTACCTCAATTGATTTGGTTGCTAGTTTTTCTATTAGCAGTAAAAAATGTAACTGAAAATCATCAGAAATCTACATTGCTAGATTTTATTTTATTCTACATCTCTCTATTCTTTTTAAAGAAAATAATTCGAAATTGTAGAAACTTATCGAACATTAATTTAAGCTAAAACTAAGTAATAAACAAGTTGGTGGTAGGCTAAATAAAACTTTAACAACGCTCATGAACACTTGATATCTTTGTCTTCCGTGATCACGGCTACTGAAAAGTGCCCGAAACGTCAGAATAACAAAAAAAAATAATTTACCGCGCTTAAAACCGTTAAAACGTAGTTTTGTTATGTATACAAGTCGCGAAATTAAAGAAAATATTACTAATAAATAAATGTCATTTTTCCTACTTCGAAAGTTAAATTGAAAATTTGATTAAATATATTGAATTTTTGATAAGTTTTGAAAACACTAAAATTATTGCAAAAGGACTATAAAACTTTAGTCAATGCTTCAGTTATTTGATTTTAAAATTTCAACAGAAAAGCTGAACTAAAATTAATTAAAATGATATTCATTCCACTCAAAGTTATTTTGAGTGAATCGAAGTCAGTTCTGCCGCTTCAGTTTGAGAGTTGGTATGCGAAAACTGTTCAAGAATATTTTATTAGTTCATTTTAAATTACATAGTTGGAATGTTCAACTATAACTTTTCTTTTGAAATCTATAGTGATTTGAAGTTATTAATATTGATTTTTTTTTAAACTTTCCATAGACGAACTAATCATTTAACAAATAAATGAGCACTGTTCTAGTATTAAATGCTAGTTGTATTTAGTGCATTCATTTTACATTTCCATTTCATATTCCAGGATTTGTCTAAATTAATGTTCCTTTTTATTTATTTTACGAAACTCGTGCTGTATAATAAAATAGTCTTATATTATTGTTAACGTAGAAATATCGCGTAGTAAATTAATTGATTCCCATTGTGATTTTTGGCAATGTTTGTGGAATAAAATTCTTGTTTAGTATTTTAATTATGTTGGCAACACCAACATAAAATTGCATTTAATTTTATTACTTGCAACATTGTTGTTGCATTCATTTGTTTTGTTTTTCTTCTTCTGCTCGAATTGTAGCCGAAGGCAGACGCCTTCGTACAATAGTGATTTTTTATTACAAGTTTTCACCTAATAACCGTGTTTAACTTCCACCACTTCATCGACCTGGGTATCCTAGGTCCACCACCATCAGCGTGCTACAACATTTAATATTTATTATATGTGCGACGAGCTACGTGCATGTTGCGTGTAAGTTGCGTACAAATTATAAGAGGGAGTTAAAAGCATGAGTTAAAAAGCATGTTGAAAATAATTTCAATCGTTGGCTGCTCGAGACCATAAGCATGATAGGCAAAATTTAGGGATGGCAAAAAAGCTTAATATACTAAAGGCAAAAAATACACACAACATCTAAAACTATATTTTGATTAGTTCACCTGGATGTATTAAATATCTCTGTAGTGAAATTAATAAGTACATACAACAAGAATAGACAGGGTTCTGGCAGAAAAAGCTAAATAAACGACCGAGTCTTCTATCTAGTTATTTTAGTTTTCTCTAGCTTCAGTGGGAGCGCCATTTTTCGAATTTGCCTACAGAGACAAAACAGCTAGGGCCAGCCCTACTTCAATAAATATATCTTAGGTTATTTTTGATATCACACGTTTCATAGCTGTCTTTCAATTTGTAAGAAGCAATCAAAGTGATCCGTCTAAACTCCCAAACATAAAATTGAGTTATTGTATGCAACTGAATGTCGTCGTATTTTTCAAGCCCGCGATTTTGAACCATATTAATTTTGCTTTAACCGTGTTCAGCGCCATCTGCTGAAATTATTGTAAACTAGAATTCATATTACTTAGCTCACTAGCCAGTACTGCTATGGTTTTTGCAAGAAAACACAGATGGCAGTAGTTGAAGTTTATTTTTTATTTAGGATCGCTTGCCATAGATGTCACTATAACATCCTATCATACGAAAGTAAAACATTAAAGAATCAAATGTATAATTTTATTGCTGGCTACTTACAAACGATTTAAAGATTATAAATTTAAAAAATATCAGCAACAAAGGCTACATGCTTGAAAGATGCTGGGCATAACCCCGAAGTTGTGTTGTGTCAAATAGATTTACAGGCAGTACATCAACCTTTATAAGCTCACGTGACATCATATCACATTATGGATGTTTTCCACCTAACCAAACAATTTAGCCTTATACCATGTAACTTCATAATCCTAAAATTATATGGCATCGCAGCCATAAGATAATTAATCAAAAATTGAAAATCGACTTATGAAATTAAAACTTTGTCAAAGGTTTAAAATGTGATTTAAATAATGCTTTATTATTATGATTCTATTTCTTTTCCATGTTACTTTCCACGAAGTTGATTATATTATTTCTTCTACAATGCAAAAGATGGCGCTGCTAGTCTCATTTAAGATTTTATCTTCTGTGTTTAAACAAGTTGAATAAATTATCTTTCCGTTATTTGCAAACTCATAAAAAATGTGTAAAAATGCTACTCTTATATTTTCAAATTGTTTTGCCGACATTAACAAGAAATAAATTGCCGAGGATTACTATGGCGCATTCGTAGGCAAATAGGCTCGAAAACAAAAATAAATTAATTTCACCCATCATTTGGTCGGAATAAATTCAAGGTGATTTGTATAAAGTTCCTATTTGTCGTGAACTGCGGTGATTACGCAGTGGAACTGTTTTGGGGGCCCTACCGTTGGAACTCGTTACAATAGTACCACTTTTCACTTAACCTAAAAGCAAAACTGATCTTTTAATTCATTTGATCCAAAAATATGTTTTAATTATAAAACGTCATAAAGTCAGTGATGAAATAAACTTTTAGCTCTATTCAAATTCAAATGTTTTAATTGAAACTAAGTTCTATTGGAGTACATTTTTCTGAAATCATATAGGTACATATAAGTTAAAAATTAAATCTACCTCCTATTCTGTGTATGTTTATATAGGTATAATTTGGGCTCTAGTATCAGTTACATTTGGTACTTGGTTGTATGTTATATAACTTTTTTGTAAAAAGAATTTAAAAAAAGTGAAATCAATTATAAAACTTGAATTTTCAATCTCCTGGTTCAAATGATGCGGCTTACAATTTTTTTTTCACGTTTTTATTTCGACATAACAAACAGACAGATCAATTTTATTTATCGGTATAGAAGAGGTCTATATGTATAAATATATGTGGGTTTTATTTTTAGATCAATCTTACGTGGTATATTTCCCAACTACCTCTTCCGACTCACTATATTTTTGACAATGACAATAACAATATCATTTATAAATAAGAAAACATAATGTGTGGCCTGGCTACCGAGTCGTAAAGCGTCTTCGAATCTCACATATATATAGAATTCTTTGGTTTTTAGTTATTTTCTGGCCGCTTCTTCTCTTGAAAAAAGCAATAACAGTTACGAAACTTTTTCTTACGAAACAATTTTTTAGATTATAATACTACTGTAACTTTAGATATTTTATTATTTATTATTATTTTATTTATTTATAAAAATGCAATGAATGTTGTACTTTCTAAAACAAAAACAATGTGTAGAGTAAACGATAGAATTAACTTTTTAGATTATAAATATGCATGTGTCACGTTTAAAAGTGTACTTCAGCAATGCTTAGTTTAAAACTTTCTTGTATTACATTTAAATTCAAAAACATGATTCGCCGATTTCGATCCCTATTCACTTTAAATTAAACTATAGGTTACATAATCGAGTTTCAAGAGTAGGGCTTCGTCTGGGGTAATTTTCCCGGCGATTTCTTTCCAAGGAGGATATTCCGTGTTTCGCAATGAGCGATATATCTGCGCTGCCTTATCGCCAGGCCTGTGATGGGATTTTAACGATCGCAGCTTTATATGTCGCAGTGGAGTAAGGGGAACATGCCTTTCCCAAGATCGGAGGGTTGCCGCCAACCGTATCGTTCAACACGACAAATTGATATTGATACTTCATTTGGTTGTTTGTGATATAGACACACGAGTTTCACCCCACGCTCAGGTGACAGTATAATTTTGTCTTATCCGTGCAGGAACGGAGAAAGAATATAATTTCTTGCTGCCGGGCCTCCTGTCGTTAGAGGCGACAAAAGAACCCACACCCAGGTGGTAAGGCATTTACCCCTGGTCTAAAGTATGTCGCCATAACAATCTTGATTTGTGTTTCGGTATTAGCGACCAGGATCCGGTTGCCCTTAAGGGAGCAGCAGCGCGTTTGTAGCACTTTTGGTGTTGCAAATGTTCATAGTTGATGGTAACCGCTTTCTATCAAGTGGGCTGTCTACCTGTCTGATGAACTCCTGAAATAAAAAAATGATTTATATATGTCCGTTACTCGGTTTCTCCGTTAATTGTTAAGCGATTTTCAAATATTATTTTAATCTAAAGTTTATACTCCCGAATTTGTCCCCGGGTCAGAATCTGATGAGTGGATTTCAAGGTATAAGAGAATCCCATGGAAATTGATAAGAGATTTCTTCGCAACACGATATCACCGTCTTAATTTTCTTTACTCGTAAGTTACTCCCAAGGTGGTGCCATGGCCACCAAGTCAGGATCCGATTGATGGATCGCAAGGATATCGAGAGCAACCATTGTTGAACAGCGGTATACGCCGAGTTTCTACAGGTGCTATATTAAGCACCGGTAGATTATTTCTAAATTTATTGATGTATTTGCGCAACTGAAAAGTAAAAAAAGAACTAACGTAAACTAAATCAACCTCACACTAAAAACCAAAAAATAAATATTTAAGTAAAACATAAAAATTACTATATATTGTAAACATGTTGTTATTCTTTTATGTTTTACTTAGCACCGACTTCGAGACGATGTGAAGTTAGAAAAGTCGGTTAAATGTTTATTTTTTGATTTTAGTGCTCTATCTCGCTCGCACATCATCTGTCCCGCTCACACATAGTGCTTTATAATGTACTAGCTGTACGACGTGTTAATATTTGTACTTAAGGCTACCGTTTCCAAAATAAATGAGTTCACTTCAGTTCACGTCAGCACTCAACGGTGAATACTACACTCCGTTATCTGAAGTATTATTTACCCTTTACCTCTCGCTGCTAAGATTGTTCACAAGAATATATAAGAAACTAGCTTCTGTCCGCGTGGAATTGTTATAAAAAAGTAAGTTAAAAAAACCCCCTGATTTTGAAACATTCTTCATTGGTGCTCCGCTCCTATTGGTCTTAGCGTGACGATATATAGACTATAGCCTTCCGCGATAAATGGGCTATCTAACACTGAAAGAGTTTTTCAAAGCAGAGCTGCAGTTCCTGAGATTAGTGCGTTCAAGCAAACATATATATTAGTATAAGGTAAGTGAAACAAGACTTACCAAGAAAACACTAAATTTTCAGTTTTACTGTAACTCGTATACCTATCTAAAACACTGAAGGAATACAAATGGGCAAATTACACATTGTAGCACGTTTGAAGGCGTTTTAAAACTTTGAAAGTTAAGGTTAATGGAAGGAGGTTTTCCTTATTTACTGCTGGTACTTGTAAATTGTCAGTCTCAGAGTTATCCCCAGTTCGGGAATAAATTTCGTTTTGAAGCTCATTCTCTATATTCTTTTATTTGCAATTGACAATCCATATTTTTTTTGGAATTTATTTCGACAAAAATACCGTATTGCACAGAAATTAGAAATACGAGTCTTATGCATAAGTAGTTTCAATTAATACAACAGCAACATCATTTTCTACATATAGCATAATTGAAAATATACCAGCTACTGTAAGTAAAAACAAAAGAGAGCGAAACAACGCAGAACCGGAGTCAAGACTACACCGATTGCCTGAGACTAGCGACAAAGAAGACGCTTCAGAAATATTTGATATAATGGTTTACTTGCAGTTGAGTTACTATCTCATCTTGAAATGAATTCAAATATAAACATACACAGACAGGAGAATCGAAGAGGTGGATTAGTAGTTCTCACCCAAAATCACTTTGATTATCCTTCTGAAAATCGCAATATATACAGGATGCTTCAAAAAAAATGTATACACACTTTGAACTTCCATAGAAAATTTATTTACCGTTCTACAAAGTTAAATTTCAGGAAAATAGAAAGCTGAAAGTCCAATGTAAATGAAACATAAATAACAAATGTTAATACTGTTCAAATTGGTGACCTGCAGCATCAATACAATTCTGAGTACGAGTCACCACAGATTCTGCCGACCTGAATGACCTTTATGCACATCACACACTGTTCCATGAACTTCGAATTTGTCTCGTATGCGTGTAATTGTTAATCTTGAAGGTGGTTCTGTATCATACTCCCTTCTCCACTGTCTTTGAACTTCATTTACATTCTCAAACTTCCAGTACCACTTAATAACCTGCTTACGTTCTTCAAAACTCAAACGTACGTCCCCCATGTTGATATTACAAATTCCAACTGATAATATAACATAGAGGGACGATTATGCTGGCACCTGGCGAAGAAATATAACATTAGCCTTGTAGAGCGGGAAAACTACAATAGTTTAAAGTGTGTATACATTTTTTTGAAGCACCCTGTATTTTACTTTTAATAAACAAGAAACTCGTATGCAGTAAACATATATCACCGTTTGACAACTTATCTGTAACGCGAGTCAGTCTTGTGCACGACCTATATAGTATATAGAGTGGGAAAATAAAATGTATTAAACACTTCGTATCTTTACTGCAAAATAACATATTAAATATTTATAGGTTATGAAGTGAAACGTTAATCGTTGCTCCTCGTGTCAGTGACGTGGCGCACAGAATGCGGCAATACTCGGAAATCACTCTATCGAATTGTATCCGAATAGATGATTCGATACAAGTTGTTACAAGGGTACTTATTTTAATTTTGATGTAACGAAGTATTTTATTGTTGGTTCTATTTACATTTATTTATTTGATTTACTAATAAAAGATTACACAAGTAGAATTAGTTTAACAAAATTGGGTCGTCTTGGTCTTACGCCAAAAGGAAGGTTTGCACTGAAAATCAGCGTTGTGTCGGATATAATTCCGGCACAGCAATATGCTGAGCACAAACCTTGTTTGCTGAAAACGCGGCGTACAAATTCTTAAAATACGCTCATTGTATAATAATGTATAAGGAATGTAAATACGTAGTTATTTCTTCAAATAAAGTCTTTCTTTCTTACTTGATTTTCAAACATTCAAGGATCATTTGTTTATAAGTGCTGGGCCTAGTTGCTGCTATATCTGTTAAGTAGAAATTGTGACTATATGAACTCACTAGCTGGTAAAGCGGAGATCGTTTGCCGGCATTTGTACGGCAACGCGTGGTCGCAAACAATCGGTAGGGGCAATGCGTCCTGGTAGGAAAATACAATTTATTAATTATACATTTATATTTTTATCACTATTATGACATAAATAATATAGAAACGCAGCTAGCTGCAATCATCTCTGCTCAAGTTTAATGAGATTCAAGTTATCAAGGAGATTTTCACAGGACAAGCGATTATGAAAACATTTATGTTACACACAGCGTAGAAACTTTCTTTGAAGTAGCGCTAGAAGTCTATACGATTTACATGACATCGAACCGTTTGTAATCAGCATTTCAGAAGCCAAGCAGTGTCTAAGCCTTAAATTTTTCAATAGTGACTAAGCATCTCGGTACCTCTTTTACGTCTGCATGTTACATTTTAACCAGTGACTTATTCGTGAAAACTTGTCATTGGCTTTCTTTTGTTAATTATAGTTATCTAATAAAATATATTTAGCTGTAGGTTTTCCATAAATAAATCAAAAATGACTTACATTGTTTAATTAAACGATTTGAAATGAACAATAATTTTGCGTTGAATAACAATGGGAATGGCCGTGAAAATGTGGTTTAAAGTAAATAAATTTCGCTTAAAATGGGATAATGCTAAATGATGAAAGCGCTGGTTGACCGCGACGTGAGCAGTGACCGGTCGGCTGCGGGAGCGCGGCGGCCCTCCTCATTATCCAACTGGTTATGTGATGCGGCATTATTGTAATTGTGTGTTTATAACGGGAATAAAACAATTATTTTGTGCGTGGTAGAGTCGCGCTGAAATCGTTATCTTCATTACAAGCTTTCTGTTAATGCAATGGATGTATGTATCTTTGTATTCGGGTGGAATCTTGCAAGTTAAATTTGACCAACTTTCCGGTTTCAGATTGAGCTGAAATTTTGTACGAATATGTATATCCCGTGACAATGCAATAATATGGTACCATGGAGCTGATCTACTGGCCATAGGAACTCCTGTACTAAACAAGATAGACCCGTCGTGTTTGGGCTTGTTTTACTTGTCTTGGCTAGTACTCTGCTGTTACATGATCTCAGCTTGTATTTAAAAACCTTTGAGCACGAAAACATAGAGTATAAGCGTGAAACGATAGCCTGGAGCTAATCGTCTTTCGTGCGATGATTTAGAGTTTCAATGGCCCACTTTGGTTGGTTGGTTGGCTTAGTTCGTTCTTTATTGAAATCGGTTAAATATGTTTATGTTATCATAATAAAGAATATTTTGAAATCAAAAATTGTATTTCAATTACTACACACAGCATCCAATTAGGGTCCAATTAGTTGGTATCCTGATAATAGTACGAGTACTGAGAGTGTTCATGCTTCGGTGGAACATTGAGAGATCTTTCCGACGTTCCCTGAACGCTGTGGTATTATGGCTTTTGTAGAAAAATATTTATAATTACTGTTTTGATAATGATAGTCTGGTAAGTACTACACCCCTCATATAAAGACAAATATATTCTTACTAGGATTTTCCCGCGAGTTCGTCCAGGCTTGACTTGAAGTTCCCGCGGGATTCCCGGGACACAAAGTATCGCATCATTTAAATAAGAATGCAAGCTAACGTTTTAGTGGAAACTGTGTCGGAATAAGATAATTTTTATGCACCCGAACAAATTCAAACCACTCCCGGAAAATTTTCCCGGGATTCCCGGGATAAAAAATATCACATATTTTATTACGTTAAATTTACTATAGATCCGAATAAAATCACATCGGAATGATTATTTTTTAATCTGACCAATTTAAATAATTCCCAGAAAAATTCCAGGATTCCCAGGAAAAAAAGTAACGCAGAATTTAAGTCTAAGAATTAGCTGTCCATCAGCGAAAACCGCATCAAAGTTTGTTTTTTTGTTAAAGAGTTTCTTGAGCCGCTTCTTCTCTTCGACACATATTGCGAAGTAGTGTTAAATTAGATTAGACTCCCATAGCGTAAATAATAACCATAAACAAAACTAAAACTGAATAATTCAAATCAACAAGTTGGCAGTAGGCTAAATAAAACTTTAATAATACTCACATCTTCCGTGATCACGGCTACTGAAAAGTGGACGAAACGTCGGAATAATAAAAATCAAAATACTACCGCGGTTAAAACAGTCAAAACGTAGCTTTATTATGTAAACTAATCGTGAACAATTAAAAAAATATAGTAAAATATCCAAATGCAGTTTAAACAGTGTTTACGCTTGAGTATTGTTTTAAAATCAGTTTAAACTCATAACACGCGATCCAGTTACTTAAATAAACCAATTTACAACCGAAATTTCGGTTTGACTTAAATTTAATTAAAATAACTGTCAGTAAATTCGTCGTCGCAAATTTCCACTCGAAGGAGTACAAACATACAGATGTATAAGTTGGTTATTATTAGCTAGGGTCCTGTTGGGGGGTGGAAGGGAGACCCTCCATTTCCGGAGGTGCTTTCAAGTAGCTCGGCTGCATGCGGTTGCTGTCACATTTCAAATTTTAGAAACACGAATTTCTGCTTTGACCATAAAATATGGAAATGATACACCTTATGCAAAATTGAATTTGTTGAGTTACAAAAATGATTTTAACAATAATGGAACCTTAGGAAGGGTTACATATTTTTGCCATGTAGAGTCGAAACATTAACTCCGTGGGGCTCATCAGAAGGGTTCCTTCAAAGATCCAAGAATCTCTTTGATTTAGCATCAAAGAGATCCATGATCAAGAAAGCTCGTGTGTTCTGTTATTCCGTGCCGGCTGGCGAAGTCAAGCACGGAGGCGGGCACGGAGCACGGGTCTTTCCTTGGCCCCCGGAGTTAGATCCGAGGTGTCGCTACTCATTCAAGGCTTCGCCACAAAGCCTCCTGTGGCTTGCGTGGAGCCATGGGAATGTCAACACGTAGATGCCCTTAACTTAACGTAAATGTGGCGTGACACTGACCGGCGATCATGGCTGTCTACGCCATATAATAATGCACCCAAGGACAAGCCTCGGCTAATGTAGGACTATTGTGGAAAATGAGGACAAAAAGTACCGACTGTTGGGGTGAACTGCTAGTGGTACTAGGGGTTTGGGAATATGGGGATAATAGCGTCTGCCTGTCGCAATGTTCAGAGAACACGAAAAAATAGGCAGACGGTGACTTGCCACTACAATTATTATTATTAATAATTAATTTAATTTTCTAATATTAATAGATAAGAATTATCAATTATAGTAATAGGCACAACAATGGAATACACCTATTATTATGTTTATTCAATAAATGAATATTTGATTTGATTTGGAACAGGGGTAAAGACGGGAAAGCGTTGTTCACTAAGCTCCCACAGCTCCATCGATCAAACTAATCTAAACAATCTTCTTCAACCAATCCCTGTCAACTGCTGGACGTAGGCCTCCCCAAGTTTGCGCCACCTATCCCAATCAGCTGTCTTCATCATCTAGACCCTGCTTGCAACCTTGCGCAGGTCGTCAATTCATCGGGCTGGAGAGCGTTGTTACATTTCTCCGTAGTCTCCACTCTAGGAATCGTTTGCTCCATCGCCCGTCGGTCTTGCGACAGACGTGATCGGCACACATCCACTTCAACTTGCTAATTTTGCGAGCTATGTCGTATACCTAAGTTCTCTTACCGATATCTTCGTTTATGATTCCCCATTTTTAAAAGAGCACCAACGTTCATTCAAGATCTAAACTATGACACAAGTGGTATTTAATTTAAGTGTTATGTTGATTCTTTTATTTAATTTTTGCAATACTCGTATATACAATACTTATATATTTATTCATGATTATTTATTTCTCTATTTTTTGGATATACTACGTATGATGTGTGTATATATTATTTAAGGTGCAATGCTTGGCAATGATGTAATGTCTGCCGTGACTTGCCTTATGGGCTCAGCGGAAGATCAGCACTGGTTTTAAAAGACCAGCATTATGCTGAGTCTGATGCCCCTTTCAGGACAAGACTATGTTGTTAGTTTTAATTATTTTTTTTAACCAATTGTAACTACACTACACCAATGTAATTTGGCCTGAATAAAATTATTTTCTTTCTTTCTTTCCCATAGCCCATTGAGCGACTTTAAATTTTTGGACTAGTTCCACCGTCAGGGTCGGTATCTCAGCATCGTATCTCATGACGACAAACTGTTTGAACACGTTCGTCTTCAAGTATTGCGGAGTGGTCGATGAAAAGACTTGTCAAAGCTTACCGAATGAGGCCCAGTCGAACTGGATCCTCCTCCTGGCTTCCTCGAAGTTGTGGCTGCCGACTGCTATAAAATTAATGTTAATTTAATAATACACAATTGCTTCATAGTTACATTAAACAAAATAAAAAAGCTCTAACGACGAAACGGCGTATTGTCGATAGCCCATCGAGTCAGCTACACCATAAAACATTGAAAGTAAAAAAAAATATCTATGGATTTCAATTTTTAAATCGAATGAGAGCGAGCTAAATGAAAACCAATGTAGAGTGACTATACGTTCGGATATAAACACGACGGACAAATTTTTGTACTTCATTATTTCAAAACACAAAAATAATTTTACTCAAAATTCAATTTAAATTTATTAGTAATATTGGTAAGTTATGAGTTGTTGTTACGGCCAGTCGTTAAGTACATCTATATTCTGCCGGTAGCGGTGTGCAATATATTATACTTAAATCAATAAATTGTAAATGTCACATTAAATATGAAGTCAATGAAAGCTAAAATCCATAACAGTATTAACTAAAATAAAGAAAATAAATCATATTAAAATTTTTATAAGTAATGATCTGTGATAATATTAATAGCAAATAATTGAGAATAATAATATTTAAAATATATCTGTTAGAAAATCGTTAACTGATTAATAGACGGTTTTTAATAATAATTGTTTTGTTTAAGTTATTTTTTACAATACCATCTATGTATTAGCAGACATATAATTGCAACTTATTTTTTAAAGTAAATTTACTAATAATGCCCGACTAATCTAAAATTTAAGCTTTACTAGTAGGTGCTTATCTTATTCAAAATCACGTATTAAAAAAGTAAGTTAAACATCTATTGCTGAAAATAACCTTATGATTTTATATTTAGCAAAATAACTGTAAGTTTACTACATGTCCAATGTGGACAAGGTTGCGGGAAAATGTTTGTATTATAAAATGTTAACGGCAGATAGATAGACATACCATCATTTTATTGCATATCGTCAAGCTGAGCATGCTTGCATTATAAGTATACAACGGACCAATCTGGGGTCGATCCCAGACATTCAGACCATAGTAAATAAAGGGAAATTCATAATAAAATGTGTAATGTACAAATACATAATAATATGTTCATCGGACTTATATTTCATTATAATATTAAATTTATTTAATATTGAAAAAATCTGTGTTTAAAATACCTGGTCACCGTACGAACGGGGAATGAAATCCGTACGTATTAATTGATGGAGCGCAGGTAGAGGGCGTTCGCGACGACAAATTGGCCCCCACCGGAGCCACGAGCACCGATTCAAGTGGAAAACATTGTTTTTCCAAAAGTTACTTTTGCATGTAAAAAAATATATATTTTTGACTTAGTATTTATTATATAGGAATTTAAGCTTGTAACAATATGTACTTTTATTTATACGATAGGCATAATAGTACGTGGTAGAGTTATGCTGCACTCATTAACTTGATTACATCACGCTCTTACAGAATATTGGGGTAAAACGGTTAGCTTTATGCTAATTAGTGACAGTAACGACGGACTACTTCCCCCTCCTCCTATCCCATCCCCCCCATTCCAAGTTCATATCCTATCCTTTCTATATCATTTCTCCATTTTTCTATAATCTGAATATAATCTGATATAAGATTTATATGATTCGATATAAAGCTTAGAATATAGGTATAATGTTGCTGCGCTCCTCCCACCGGTGATCATCATCCTACCCAAGGCTCATTGGAGAGATGATGATCACCCGTAAGAGATCGGCGGTAATGCATGCTGCATAGCTGTATATATATGTATGTCGGAGGGAAGCTATAATTATTGGATGTATTGTTGACTAGATGTATAACGCACAATATCATTTGTTTACATTTTAATTACTTCTAAAATTCTTAATTTAATTTAATTAGATTTGTTAAATGTTTCTATAACTTAAAGATCGTTCTAACCTAATAAAAGTTATGAATATTGTAATTTAATAAACGACCAATTAGAGCAGAGCATATGGCGGAGCGGGGTCAAGGACGCCCTCTATACTTTGGTAGTATCTACTTCGGTAGACTGAGGAGTTTTTGTGACACATTTGGTTGATGGCAATAGGTCGAGTTGGACCATGGAGTATTTTAAAGAAAGTATTGAAGTTGGAAGTATGAGCGGTGCCCTGAACCCGCTGCTCGGTCTAAACTATGTCAAAATGTTGATCGAATCTAAATTAAAAGTGTATAAACCGTTGGCCATCGTGTTTTATGCTCGCATTTTATCCTGATGACGCCCACTAAACCTGCAATAACTAAAGGAGATGTCGTCAGAACGAGGCCGTTCTGCGACATGTGTATAATAATAATGTATTATATAGCATAGTGTAACATGTATAGTATTGTAATCTATGTTTTAATACTTAAAGCAAAAAATTAAAAGCGGAGTATAAAATTTCGCACACTTATAGTTTATAAAGAGAAGAAGTGACGAATGCTAAAAAGAATTAGTTATGCATAAAAAATACTTGAAATCCATACAAAAAAACATTACACACACTACCATGTATTTAACACACCCACGCATATAATATACTTTTTGTTTATTGTTAAAGTCGCATTAACAGTGTAGCCTTGGCGAAATCTGTGATTATAGAAATATAATCTTTCGACAACAGAACCTTAACTTCAAATTTACAATTTAAACTAATTATTATGGTCGAATTTCGACCACGGGCGACCACTAGTTAATATTTTATAGGTTATGAAGTAAAATGTCATTTGACTCATTTGCAGAATCACGAATAAATGATTCGATACAAGTTGTCATACGAGTATTTTTATTTTAATATTTTTTTTAAGTAATGTTAATTGTAATTTAAATAACGTATTTATTGTTGTTTTTAATAAAATGTATTTATTTCTTTTACGTATTAAAGTATTATTAATTAAGTATTTACATAAGTAGTATTAGTTGTATTCATAATTTTTATATTTTTATAAACAAAATTGGATCGTTTTCGTCTTACGCCAAAAGGAAGGTTTGCACTGAAAATCAGCGTTGTGTCGGATATAATTCCGGCACAGCAATATGCTGAGTGCAACCTTGTTTGCTGAAAATGCGGCGTAGAAATGTTCAAAATATGCTCTGTGTATAACAATATATATGGGATGTAATTACGTCGCTATTTTTTTTGCAAATAAATTTTTTCTTTCTTTTCTTTTCTTTCTTTAGTTACAGATAATAATATTTTATTTTTTCATTGCAGGACAATGTCTACCGGATCCACTATTAAAATAGATAAAACTGTTCTACTCTACTGCGCTTTGGACCTTAAACTGTTTGCCGTACAAATTTGCGATAAAGGCTATGTATTATTATTCAAATGGTTTAATAAAAGAAGCAAGTTTAATAGGAATGTAAACCAGGCTTTTTAAAATTCTCGTTCATTCAACAAGTGAAAAGCATTCTCGATCTATTCAGTTGACTCGTTCATCCGGTCCGCGCAGTGCTCGCGACGTGAAAGCTAGCTTCCAATCTAGGACGCCATTGGTTCTACTTTACTATTGTGTTCTGAGTAATTGTTGTTCTATTGTTCGCGATCCTATTTCGATAACCTATAGAATGCATAATATCTCAAATGTTAACAAATCATTGTTAAAACTGTTAGTCTATGTCTATAAATATTATAAACGCGAAAGTTTGTAAGAATGTATGTATAGATGTATGGGTGTATGTTTGTTACTCTTTCACGCAAAAACTACTGAATGAATTTTGATGAAGATTTACACTAATATTAGCTTACACATCAGAATAACATATAAGAAAAGAACACCTAATATTAAAAAAAGCTGTTTTAAGACCTGACTATATTAGGCGTGAAGAGGGGTGTGATAAGCCTTTATATATATATATATATATATATATATATATATATATATATATATATATATATATATATATATATATATATATATATATATATATATATGTCGGAGGGAAGTGATAATTGGATGTATTATTGACTGGATGTATAACGCACAATATCATTTGTTAACATTTTAATTACTTCTAAAATTCTTAACTTAATTTAATTTGATTTGTTGAATGTTTCTAGCGTAACGTAAAGATCGTTCTAACCTAATAAAAGTTATGAATATTGTAATTTAATAAACTACTAATCAGAGCAGAGCATGTCTTGAGCGGGGTCAGACGCGCCCTCTATACTTTGAGTAGTATCTACTTGGGTAGACGGAGGAGTTTTTGTGACACATTTGGTTGATGGCAATAGGTCGAGTTGGACCATGGAGTATTTTAAAGAAAGTATTGAAGTTGGAAGTATGAGCGGTGCCCTGAACCCGCTGCTCGGTCTAAACTATGTCAAAATGTTGATCGAATCTAAATTAAAAGTGTATAAACCGTTGGCCATCGTGTTTTATGCTCGCATTTTATCCTGATGACGCCCACTAAACCTGCAATAACTAAAGGAGATGTCGTGAGAACGAGGCCGTTCTGCGACATATATATATATATATATATATATATATATATATATATAAAACCGTTAACGGTTTTGTTCATTCGTCACAGCGACTAATACTAACGCACGTGAGCTGGGGCATAATAATTGTATATACACACACTATAATCTCTTACAATAATATAAATTATAAGAATATTTCAAGCACATAAAGAATGCAACTCCGTCCCGCCTTTGCCCGAAGTTATAAAATTTAATAACCGAGAAGAAGGGATTTATTTAAATCCCGCAAAACCCGGACACTGGAAAGTCTTTGAGGGTATTAAGAGGGAGTACTTTTGTCTTAAATATTCTCTCACTTGTAATACACGAACGATTAATACGATAGTTTAATTTAATAAAGATAATACTTTATTTGTGAACTATTCTACATTACACATTTCTCTGTGCAAAAACGAAAAATAATACTAATTCCTGCGATGGAGCGGCCTCTAGTAAGAGCCCACAAATTACCTACAGTCAGGTGATAGGGTATTTGCCCGTCTGCATGGCTACCACCTCTGGGCTAGAGTGCCAGTTTTCTTGAAGTAGGCAGCACAATGGCAGCTCCTCTGGTGTCGCTAATATATATAGGCGACGGTAAATTACAAACAAACTAAAATATAAATAAACTAATATATAAAGTTTGCAACAAACCGCTGCCAGAGGGAAGTGTACCCAGGAGGCTAGTTGCATTTCCAATGATGATTTATTGCGAAATATGAACCAGCCTTCTGATCACGGGTATCAAAGAGTTACAAATTTCTTTGAAGAAACTCTTTGCCGGTGCACTTCACGGACCTAAAGTTTCAACTCCAAACGGCACAAATATGTAAGCCTTCCTATGGTTCCATTTGCGCTGTTAGAGATCTTCAGCTGTTGAAACAGCCTTGCCAGCCCCTGACTTAGTAACTGGGAAATGTAATGCTGCCAGGATGTCAACGCATGTCGCGTCCCACACAAGCGGCCTTCCCATCTTCCTAGGAATTAGTGACATTCCAGCCGGCTTCTTGGCATCGTCGACCAAGCCATTTGGCTGATATGCCGACGCTGACAAGAGCTCGGCGGATGATGGTAATGAGGCTGGCATGGCGACATCTACTGCTAACCCTGTGTAAGAAGCATTATTTTTAAATTTATGTCCTTAGAAAACAGGTTATAAAATACAGTATAGGTAACCAATAATTAAGCTTTAGTTAAAGTTAAGCTTTTTCCACTGTTGTCCAATACATTAAAATATATTACATCTGTTCTAAACGACCTAAGTTGCACTAACGCACTTGCTGCACAGGTTTAGCACGATCTCGTACAAACGAGTTTAATATAAAATGAATTGCAAACAACATTGTGTTTAATTAGGAGACAACGCCATCTAGTTCTACACTGGTAGAATTATTGAACTTAGTATTATGTATATAGCGCAGCTCCGACACTATCTGTAAATTGAAAATTAAACCTTTCCCCTGAAAATATGAAATTCTTCAATAAAAGCGTTCCTGCAAAGGATCTATTAGGCAAAGCGAATGCAAGCCCAATTGTCATTGGTATTCTGAAGGTATTCCTGAATACATTAATATCCAGATTCGTTCCTCACCGTCGATCCTCTATTCTGATTTGCACGAGTAAAGCGAGATTTTTTATATCTTACCTTCATCTTAAAGGCGTTCGTAGTGCTGGGACATCTAGTTCCGACTACGAATGAAAATGTAATGTTTTATAAGATACTAGGATATGCCCGTTACTCCATTCATGCTTGACTTAAAATTCCCGGGACACAAAGTAGCACAGCATAAGATAATAATGTAACCTATAGTTTTAGTGAAAACGGTGTCAGAGAATAAGATAATTCTCATTTGCCTGAACAATTTCAAACCGCTCCCTGGAAAATTCTGGCGGGATTTCCGGGATAAAAGATATTGTACATTTTATTACATTAATTTTAGACATATACAACAATTTATTTTGCATCAAAACAAAAAATGCACAACAAGACAATGATTATTTGGTAAAACAAAAGGCGGCCTAATCGCTATAAGCGATCTCTTCCAGGCAACCTAAGTCAAATGCAATACTTAAATTATCTATAATTATTATACAACACAGAAAAAGGAAAAAATAAATAAAAAATGACATACATGGACAGCAGATTACAGTCTATATATAGTATTGTAAACTAGCACATACATTATTGCGTGAGACTAACATGCTTCCTAATTGAATTTTTAAATATGGCAAAAGATTTAGCCTTTCTGACGTCAGTGGGAAAGAGTTCCAAAGTAAGACAGCCTGCATAACGAAGGAGTTGGAATTAAATGTTGAAGAGTGTGCAGGTGCCATTAGCCGGAGATTATTGGTGGAGTGCAAATTAATTTTGCTAGTCATCAGGAAAAATATCATATTGGAATTAATTTTTTTATTTGTAATCGGGACATTTTTAAATTCTCAGGATAAAAAGTAGCACAGATTATAATTCTTAAGAAATTAGCAGTCGATCAGAGAAAACATATAATACATACATGTTGCCACGCCTGTTTCCCATTGGGGTAGGTACAGCTTATGGATTTTCTTCGACTTGCTTCGATACTGAGAAAGACATTTCGGTTCATCTTTTTTTTTATTGCAGGAGATCAGCAGACAGGCAGACGGCCCACTTGATGGACAGCAGTTACCATCGCCTATGGACATTTGCAACACCAAAGGTGCTACGAATGCGCTGCTGCTCTCTTTAGGGAGCCTGGAACCTGGTCACTAATGCCGGAACACAACACAAGGTTGTTATGGCGACATACTCTAGACCAGGGGTGGAAGCCATCCAGTCGGGCAAATGCCCTACCACCGGGCTGTGGGTTGTTTTGTCGCCTCTTACGACAGGCCGACCGGCCGCAGGAAATTGTATTCTTTCTCCGTTCCTGCACGGATAAAAATCATCTACTTTTTTCTGCATTAATCTCTTCATACGTATTTATTTAAGATGCTTTTTACCTGAACTTTCTTCAAAATAACCTCAGTCTGATAACAAGTCGCGGTCTATCGGCATCGACTATGTTTTGTACAAAAACTAGAGGTCCCAGCAGACGTTGTTCTGCCCCAAAAAAATAACTCTAGGACTCTATCCCAGCGTCACCTACCGGTTTCAATTGTTAACCTAAATGACCCAGTCAAACACGCACAAAAAAAAATAACAAAATCGTTAAAGTCGTTCTGAAGTTATGCGATTCATTTTTATACCTTCACAAAATTAGGCAAATTGGTTTGGCCGTTTTCGAGTTTTTGCACTAACAAACATGAATTATTATTTTATTTTTATAAACAAATCGAGTTAAGCGTTCATGTTGCCCATCACTAGAGCGTCAACAATAGTTTCCCAGGATGATCCGATTGCAAATAACGTCGGTGCAGTGATGCAATTTCCATCTTGTTTTCAGTCGTATCTGCCCGTATATTTTATACTTTTTTTCACCTGATACTTTTGTTTAAGATTCAAAATCCAAATTCTGAAACTTTGTTTCAAATTCTAAACCGAAATTACATGTACATGTGTCATTTCAATTTTGTATAAAATGGGTGAAAAATAAAATGAAAAATCAAATGAAGTTAGTACTTACATTAATGTACATAGAATATGTTTTTGCTTATTTAAGTAGTTAATAAAGCTATTAATCATGTATAAGTTTGTTTTTACCATATATAAAGCGGTTACCATTGCCTATATACATTTGAAAAATCAAAGATGCTACAAACGCGCTGCTGCTCTCTAAGGGAGACTGGAATCTGGCCACTGTATGTTTTTTTAATTTTACAATTTGCGTACTAATTAATTATATTGTATTTTATTTGTATCCAAATATCAAAAATTTTGTTTTAGCGTTAAAGAATACGTATTACTTGAAGTAGACAACAAGTAGACGGCCCACATGGAAAGCGATTGCCTTCATGTTGGCAACACCGGGGACGTTGCCAACGCATCTCCAACATAGAAGAAATGGTATAACACACTTTTTAAACACCCCTATGTTGTAATTAGAACCAAGTAAGAGAAGATTGTTTTGGATGAAGAAACTATAAAAGTTTGCAAAAAATAATTAAATAAAAAAAGCTAAAAATATATAAAAGACAAAAAATATAATTTAAAAAAATACCCAACAACAATGATATACAAGATCGGACAAATCCTGTTCGTCCAGTAGAAGGGGGATCCCCATGTTGTAGACCTGAAGGAAGCATTCAGCTCATCTCTAGATCTTAGCTTCGGCTTGTCACGAAGGCGTCAGAATAACTTGCAAACACGACAAGTAGAACGCATCAATCATTAAAGCCCGCATTAATTAGTCGGAAAAGAATAAATCAAGTCGACCGTCCAGCTAGTCATTACGGGAGGCGTCGCAGTCATTCATAGGTAGAGAACGTGATGGAGAAGCGATAGCGGGAAGAATGGGCGTTGGTTGCGCCGAGGAACATCTTAGTCAATCCTCCCTTTCCTCCTCGCCGTTAATTAAAAGCTTGTGACTGAGCTCTGACACACGACTGGAGTTTACGCGTTAAACATCAAAAGCATGGAGCCTTAGGAGTAAAGTGCAATAAATTCTAAAATATTATTTGAATGAAATATACGCAAAATAAACGCTATCTAAGTGCATTCTGTCATCGGGATGCAGGCAGATTTAGTAGATAGTTGTCGGCCTCTTCGGACACGCAGACGTGCAGGTGGCATTAGGCGTCTGTGTGTCGTAAGAAGACATTCCCCTGCGTATGAAAAAAACTGGTGGCATGGTAAGTTCTCCACCTTGTTCCTTCCTCTTGTTCCGCCATCGCATCGCGCTTGGGAGCGTGGAGGTATCAGAGTTAATCACACAAACCGTCTAGATAGTGCATTTTGTTTTTCTTTTGTTTACCGCTAACAATCACTTGCCAATCCTGTAGTGAGAAATGTATATTTAAAAGTTTTAAATTGAAATGGCTTATATAATTAAATTACGATGATGTAGATTGTTTTTAAAAATAGGCATATAATTAAATATTATACAAGATATTAAAATAACTTCATACACATATGCAAACACTCAAAGACTATTTTAGAAATTTCATTGAATGTTGTGTTGTTATACATTTGTATACGAATATTCTCTAAAGTGCCGTGATAATTGAAAACTGTTAAATCACAATAAATTATACTTAAGAAGTTTATTAAATCTCAAATCAAATAATATCAAAATAAAACTTAAAACATATAATTTGATAATAAAAATAAATTAACTTACAAATATAAATATAAACTATACTATGAATTATATAAAAGCTAAAACTAAATAAAAATGGGAAAAAACGCCTAAAAATGAGTTAATGGTCCCAATCCACTGTCATTTACCGGGAACGTTCCCAAAAGGCAGGCGGCGTTACCACGTTGTATAGCAACGCTCAATCTTTGCGTGAAATAGACGCCAGCTTTCTGGTCGCGTGTGACGTCTGACGTCTTCATAATACACATTTTAATCATTATAAATTTTATTTTTATACAAACGTATTGATAATAGTTCTTAAAATCTGTGATGTAACAATCCAAAAATAAGAAGAAATCTTGCGAAGAATAAACCGCCTTCGCCTGTGCACCCGCTACCTCTCATCTAACGAGTCTCAGCCCTTACGCTCCGCAAGCAGCGTAATTATCTTCACGCGCCATTTGTCGCGTCGATTAACAATTTGCCGGTGAACATTGTTCAGTACAACGGAATGGGCGAAATATCGAACTCGTGGTTTTCGGGCAAAACGAAATATGATAGAAATTATGGTCACGTATGTAGAAATTAACGAAAGTAAACGGAGTATAATATATATGTCAAGATTTGAGCAAGTGACGGTCCATATCCTCTGCCAACCTCTATGGAAAACAGGCGTGTTGATAATATGCAATACCAAGAATGGACGTAGGATACTTATAACTTGAGAAATTGGATAGTTTCAAATTAATTTAGTATTTATTAAGTTACAACTTTTCGAAGAAAAACACATACAACTACAATAAATATAAATTTATAAATAATCTGCAAACTATATAAAAACTAAGACTAAATAAAGAAGTGAAGAATACCTAATATTGGTCCCAAACCACTGTCACTTATCGGGATCGTTCCCAAAAGGCTGACGGCGTTGCCACGTTGAATAGCAACGCTTAATCTTTGAGCAAAATAGACGCCAGTTTTCTGGTCGCAGTAGACGTCACTACTAAACGTTTAATAGTTTCAAGTATAAAATTCTGTAACATTTCAGGGGCGAATAGCGTCTAGGGATACATAAAGATTTATCAAAATCGGTTTAGAAGCAAAATAGTTATGGCCAAAGATACATAATAACATTTAACACGATGAATCGAGTCATTCGTTCATTGTTAAAATCGCTTAAAAAAGCACTGTAAACTATATAACTATACCTTATTATATAAGTATATGTATGTGTGTATATATCTATATACAGCGTGTTTCATTTCAAATGACAATAAATCATAATTTTAGCGGTCGTACTCCATACAAATTTTTTGGTACTATTAAATCAACCGTAAAGTCAAAATTTAAAAAAGCAGTTTCCGAACAAATTAATTACGATAAAAAGGGAATAAAAACAGAACATCTTGTAAATATTGGTTCGCGAGCGAGAGCGTAAGAATGAACAAATTCCGCGTTTAATGATGAAGAGACGAGCTGGCAACATGATACAATGGTCACTAACCTACCGATTTAGTCACAATAACTGATACTTGTTGTTGTAAAATTCTGAAATGAAAAATGAGGTCCTGTGGCTAAACCAAAGAAGCTACCTTGATTCGTTTTTGTATTTGGGCAGAGTACGTCATGAAGCAAACGTGGTCTGATTTATTGTCGTAAGGTCTGAAACACCATGTATATATTTATTTATTTTGTTTTTGTATGTATATGAGGTATGTTTATTACATACATACATACATACATACATACAAAATTTCACGCCAGGTCCCTTGCGGTGTAGGCAGGAACAACAGAGTGCCATACAGGCTTATTCTTACACACCTCCCTTGCTTCTTTGACATTCATAGCTCTTGTCATGCACGCTCGTCTGTTCTTAAGGCTCCTGTCATCACCTTCTGCTAGTACACGATCAATTTGATCATGGAAGGTGTGTCGTGGCCTTCCGCGACTTCTGCATCCATCCACTTTTTATTGTATATCTGTTTAGTTATTCTTTATTTTATTTATTTATTTATAGTTTGTTTATTATTCATCATTATTTATTAACTGCATCAACGTCAGTATTAAGAATCTATCACTCCTTGCCAAGGGTTGCCTGGAAGAGGTCGCTTCTTAGCGATAAGACCACCCGTTGTACTATCTTTTATCTTTTTCTATTTCGGTTTTTTTATGCTTTGGTGTATAATAAAGAGTTATCTATCTATCTGATGTTTCATGTCAAAATAATCTAGGATTTGAAGCAAGCCGCGGGGAAAACCGTAGTGAAGTATAAGTGCTGCATACAAAGCCTAGACGTGGAAAATCCCTTCATCCGTAGCGCCCTTATGGCCGTCAGCCAGGGCGGGATTTGGGTGTCTGGGCCCCGACAATGACGGACTCAGGTGGACGGGTGCCAAGCGAGGGATTACGGCGTGTTTTACGTCCATCGCTTTTGGCTGCCACTCGAGACTAAGCCCAAGATACTGGACTTAACTCTACAACAAATTAACGTAAATACGCTAAAAATACGAAACAAGAACGCTCTAAGGAAATCGGTATTATGACGGTTGCCTGCCAATATATTTTAATAATATAATTTATAATAAAACTACGTTTTAACGGTTTTAAGCGCGGTAATTTATTTTATTTAGGTTTATCCGACGTTTCGGCCGCTTTTCAATTGCCGTGGTCACGGAAGACAAAGGTGACATTTGTCAAACGTGTATTGTCAAAGTTTTTATTCAGCCTACCGCCAACTTGTTCATTTTAATTATTTAGTTTTAATTTTGTTTATGGATATTATTTACTCTATGGGAGCCTAATCTAATTTACCACCGCTTCACAACATGTTGTGGCTTGAAGAGAAGATGAAGCTGAATAAAAACTTTGACAATACACGTTTGACAAATGTCTTCTTTGTCTTCCGTGACCACGGCAACTGAAAAGCGGCCGAAACGTCGGATAAACCTAAATAAAATAAATTACCGCGATTAAAATCGTTAAAACGTAGTTTTATTGTGTGTACAAGTCGCGAAAACTTAAGAAAATAATATAATTTATATTCGTAACAATTTGAGTGGCTACAAGCAGTATAAGGATGTTCACAATTTCAACACCAGTCATCGTAATAGACTGATATTGCCATCTTTTAGATTTCAAAGAGTAATGTCCTCATGCCTGAGGGTTGGTATACGCTTCTTCAATAAGATTCCGAATGAAATGTTAGATCTGCCTTACACTATTTTCAATGCAAGTTAAAAAGTATCTTGCTAAAAAAGGAATACTGCACTATTGAAGAATACTTAAATGACAAAACTTCATTTACATAGCAGCTCGCTCCAACCTTTTATACTATATTTAGTATAATGTTTTTATCTTACCAAGCATGTAAGGAATTTATGGAGATATGTTGCAATAATAAATTTGAGTACGTCATGGCATTATTATAACTATAATAATATTTTTCTTTCCTTTTATTGTGTCTTTGTCTTAATAAGTTGTTTGCTACAACTCCATTATATCTTCGAAAAGAAATTGTGTAACATCTTTATTTATAAAATTTAATTAAAAAGAAAAGTTTAGTTAGTTTTTTTTTTTTTTTTTTTTTATTGCAGGAGTTCAGCAGACAGGCAGACGGCCCACTTGATGGATAGCGGTTACCATCGCCTATGGACATTTGTAACACCAAAGGTACTACTAATGCGCTGCTGCTCTCTTGAAGGAGACTGGAGCCTGGTCACTAATGCCGGAACACAACTAAGGGTTGTTATGGCGACATACTTTAGACCAGGGGTGGTAGCCATCCAGTCGGGCAAATGCCCTACCACCTGGCTGTGGGTTGTTTTGTCGCCTCTTACGACAGGCCGCCCGGCCGCAGGAATTTGTATTCTTTCTCCGTTCCTGCACGGATAATCACGCAAGCACGGAAAATAGTTAATCAATATTTAGCTAAACATGCTGCTGGGGAGTTGGTTGCCGCTTCTTCTCCTTAACAGCAATAACAGATTGCGAAGCGGTGTACATAGACTAGGAAGTAAAATTAATTTTAACTAATATGTATCGCATCTTCAAAAAGTGTTCTCCAGTGGAACTCATTTTGAATTAAAATTTGTATTTGAATTTGAATCACTTTATAAATGGGTAGCTGTTGCTCGCGGTTTCGCTCGCGTAAATTAGAATTAGTCACATACTCTTTAAACCCGTTAGGGGTTGAATTTCCAACCTCGCAGATACACGTGTACATTTATTTCTAACCAAAAGCAGATGTATAAAGTTTCGTGCTTCTTACTTTGAAAATGACGCATTTTCGTACGAACATTGATCCCCATTTAAAAGATTCCTTTCTAAGTGCACACTGTAGCTGATCATAGAAAGAACCCACATGCAAATTTTCAGTCTTTCCTAGCCCTAGTTTCCAGAGTTCCCGGGACACAAAGTACCTTAGCATTTAAAAACTACATTATTTTAATTTTTATGGGTCCATAAAAATTAGCTTATTATTAGACACGATAAAATATATTACACACTTTTTAACGTAAAAACTGCTATTGACCAGTGAAAAAATGCCAGATTTCCAAGACAAAAACTTGCCAGGATTTTAAGTCTAAGAATTATCTCTTGTTCAGCAACAATCGCATCAAAATCAGCCCAGTCAGTTTTTATATGAATCCCGGACAAACAAACAAACGGACAAACACAGACACGGCATGTTTAGAATTTTATAATATTATAGATATCTAAAAAAAATTAAAGTCAGTTTAGCATAATTTGCGTTTATTTTAAGAAATGCAACATATTCCGCATAGGTAGGGAGGGATTTACGAATTCACGATTGCATGCGGCAATACGCCCGTCAGTTTATAATCTGACAGCTTGAGGAATGCACCTGACAACGTACCTAAATTCGAAGAGCTATTACGTGGTACAAGGAATTAGGGTTAGATAACTCAATATCGAAATAGCAAAGAAAAGCTGACCGATGAAGAAGCTTTGGATATGGTATAAGAGCGCATAATTTAAAACTGATGAGCTGTCTTAGGCACACCTGGAATGAAGTTCTCAAAAAATACCAGATTATCTCAAAAATTGTTAATAAGTATTGTTATAATTTGGGCCACCTGCATATCTGTAAATAAAGCACATTTATTACCAGCGTTTGAGCTATTAACATTTAAGCTCTTTTACGACTGTCTTCTTTTGTTTACTTTGTGTTTAAAATTTGTGATTGGAAACACAGCCCACTGTGTATTGTAATTTTTAATGGTAGTCAATAGCCAAGTGCGATTCTTAGAAAATTCAGTCCACGCGGTTGAGCAAACGTATTGTATTTGTACAATATAAAGCAATGCCCCAATAGAGGGGTGGGACAGTCAAGCGATAACTACAAGCGAGGCAAGACGTGGGTGTATTCGGTAATTTATTTAGTGACGGACTATGCGCTTGTTATTGAATTGTGAATTACGTTTGGACTGGTTGAGTTCAGGTAAATTTGTACCTTTGTTATACGTGTTTGTATAGTTCTAGTAAATTCGATAATCATTCTAACCGCATTTTAATTCGTGTCCTACAACCCGTAACACTATCAAAAACTATCGAAGTAAACAATTAACAACAAAGTACATTGATTTCGTGCAGATTCCACAGATGACGTAAAGAGATACACACTATACAGCGGTCAGCATTTTTCATTTAACACTTTTTTCCGCCTAGCTCCCATCTGCTGAGTAACGTGCGATGAGGAACTTCGTTCCTAAAACTGTTCTTTGTACCGTGTATTCCTTCACTGCGAAGTGATACTTGTCTAATATTTACCAATTGTAACAATGTGCATTATAATTTGTAAAATATACAATTTCCTACGGGAAGCCTGACGTAAGAGGCGACAAAACAACCCAGGTGGGTTTTTGCCCATCTGTATGGCTACCACCCATATATAATTGTTTATATAGTTGTATTCTGGCAGGGTCCAGCCTCCCTTTAGAGAGTGGCAGCACATTGCTAACACCTTTGATGTTACAAATGTCTATAGGCGATGGTAACAGCTTTTCATCAGGTGAATAAAAAAATATAACTAAAAATATAACTCCTGGACAGGTCTCGAAACTATGTCATTGGATTGCTTGTGTTTTAGTCACTGAGTTAACGCGGCTGAACCAACCAGCTCACTGGAACGCATAGGTCCAGAGTTAAATTATTGGCTTTGTAAAATTTGGAAGTCTGACATCAACCACCCTTGTGTATTAAATATAACATAAGCGTGACTTGCTGAGCTTAGGACTATTGTATAATGTATGTATGTCTGTTGATTAAATAAGAATCATTTGTCCATTTTTGACGCTGATATTAGACAGATCAACCAAATTGAAAAACAGTTGAACCGTCTAATATAAGGTTGAATAAATTATTTTTCGATGTAAGTAACTTTCTGACGATAAACAGAAACTGGATCATAAAGTTAAATATTTCCAAAATAAATCAATGAAATCACCACTCAAAGCGCCTTTTGGCATTTACCTTTTCAACTGTAAGCAAAGAAACAATGTTCAATTTTATGCTTCGTCCTATGCAATTTTGAACTTTATCCTCTCAAAGATAAGATCTTGAATAATATTAAAATGAATCGTTAAAAGATACGCAACAAAATACGTATGATCTCAATGATTTTATACTTTATGTCTATGAGGATAAGGTAGCAAAATTATTGTTGAATAGATTTGGAAAATTGTTTTTGGAAATTCATTGACTAGTCAATTTGTGATTTTCTAAAGTTAAAGTAAGTTTAGGATTTGTTTCATTGCAGATTTCA
Organism: Dendrolimus punctatus; assembly: GCA_012273795.1. Lineage (NCBI taxonomy): Eukaryota > Metazoa > Arthropoda > Insecta > Lepidoptera > Lasiocampidae > Dendrolimus > Dendrolimus punctatus. The sequence goes on from CM022543.1 coordinate 20,070,711, forward strand.
TTTGAAGGAGTTTAAAATTAGATTTATCAGAGGTCAGTAAGTCGTGGTAGCGTAATGGTTAGCGCATGCGTCCTAAACTTAAAAGGCGCGGGTTCGTTCCCGGCCGGAACGCATGCACCCCTTAGGCTCTTTCCTGACCTAATGTGCATTTTTTTACAATTACCACGTGCTAATAACGGTGAAGGAAAACATCGTGATGCAACCTACACATCGAGATACCCGCTGTGTCAAACCTGCCAAGCCGCCATGGACAAGCGTGACAAGACAGTATACCCATACTGTCCATTTCCTATAGTGGGAGGTCCGAGCCCAGCAGTGGGACATTTATGGGCTGTTGTTATTTATTTGTTTTTTGTTAGAGGTTAGTATTATTTTATTTTTGAAATGGGAATACTTTAAGCACAGCGCACTCTCTGTAAAATCTATATTATGAAATTCTGAACATGCCATGTCTGTACATTAAAATTATTTAAAAAAAACAAGTAGAATAAAGATTATATAAACAATTGGGAACACGACGCAATTTTTTTAGATTTCTTGTCTGTTTGTTCGGTATTCACGTGAAAACTAGTAGATTGACTTTCGCTAATCGACAGTTTATTCTTACAATTAAATTTTTCTGGGAATTATTTAAAATGGCCAGATTAAAAAAGTCTAATTCTAATACGATTTTTTTATCCCGGGTACTATCTCGCGGGAATTTTCCCGGGAGCGGTTTGCGGTTGTTCCGATGCATATAAATTAGCTTGTTCCGAGCACAGTTTTAAATGGTGCTATACTTTGTGTCCCACCCGCGAAGATTTCAAGTCGAGCCTGGACGAACTCGCGGGCATGTCCTAGTGATGAAATAAAAACATTATTAGATTAAACTATACTATTGTGGCGACCGAGGGTAGAACTTTCTGGCAGCGTAAATCAGTCGCAAAACTTCTGGAAAAAGGTAGAAGATTCTGGAAGGAAAAGACAAGGATGGATATATTTTAGAAAGTGATAGACGATGAACGAAAGACAGAGATAGATAGATGTTAGGAAGGGATAGGTGTATAAACGAATGTTCCCGAACAGAAGGTTCGGGAAAGAAAAGACAGAGATAGATAGAGGGGTTCTAGAAAATTCTTCCGGGTATATAAACAGCGTAAGGCGCGCCTACCGGGCAGTTTAGAGTTGAGAGTTGAGTTGAGTTCAAGACGGTGAAGCGACAAGTGCGATACTAAAGAGTTGGAAGAGGAGTTTAATAGAAGACACTGACGAGTTTAGTGGTGAATTTAGTGAAAAGTGTAGTGCACAGTTAATTGAAGGCGGAGTGCAGCGTAGTTCGAGAGACGAACCAGAAGCGAACTGAGCTACACGTGGTTATATCGGAGGTGAGCACTGCAGTAGCACGAGGTGGTCTACGCAATATCGGCGACGGTATTGTCGGCGAGACACCTCATCCTCGGGATTGTGCATAGTTAGTCGTGCGTATAGGGGCAACCCTGCAGACAGGAATCGCGTGCGGCTGTGAAGTCAATAAAAGCTTTTAATTAAAAACTGATGTTCTCTTCCAATCCTTCAGAGCGTACCCCCGCTCGCACGTAACACTATTCATGCCACATGATAAAAATATAATAAAAAACAACATGCTTCTAACAGAAAAGACTTTTGTTGTCTTCAAGCATTGCGGAATGGTCGAGGAGAAGACTGGACGAAGCTTACCGAATGCCGCCCAGCCAACTGAATCCTCCTATTGGCTTCCCCCTCGAAGTTGTGCCTGCCTACCTGTATTTTCTATCCAAGGTACACATATATGTATGTAAGAAAATATATTCTTAAATAGTTAAAAAAAACCGGAGAAAAAAAACGAGTAATATTGACACAAAATGTGTATGTGTTTTGTAATAAAATTGTACTAAATAATAATTTCTCTGCAAATAAACTTATTTGGCCTACCTTCATTTTTTCAAGTCAAAAAATATTTAGGACCGTTACGTAATTTTTTTTTTTTTTTTTTTTTTTTTTTAATAAATGATGCACCTTAGTGATACAACATTAAAATTACAATCTAATCTAGGAAAAAGACTAATGAGTAATTTAAATCTGACCTAAAATAACTAGATATAACTTAAACTAAGAATGTGTCCAATAACACGTTTCTTATTGTCTTTATTAAGGAGAAGACACTTTGTTCATGTGTTCTTTGTTAATGTTTAGCACATAGCACTACACTTTATTATTATAAGAGAATTATAACACTAACTCAAATGGTTTTGTCCTCTTGAGTCTTCTTAATAAATCTGTATTATCAAGGAGCTGGATGGCCTCGACATTTACATGGTGATGAAGCCGTTTCTGATGGGCTTCAGCGTATTTTTTTATTACGTTAATGACGATATCCACTTTTAAATCTCGATGGAGATCGTCTGATCTTATGTACCAAGGAGCATTAACCATGTCCTTGAGTACTTTATTTTGGAACCTTTGTATTATGTTTAAATTGGTTGGCTTGGTGCAGCCCCATAGTTGTATTCCATAGGTCCATACTGGCATTAGAATCTGTTTGTACAGGAGTATCTTATTAGGTACTGACAAAGCAGAATATTTGCCGAGAAGCCAGTACATTTTTTTGTAGCGTAACTCTAACTCTTGACGTTTCTTTTTGACGTGGGCTTTCCAGCGAAGCTTAGCGTCTAATGTCATGCCCAAATATTTGGCTGTATTTTCGTATGGTATAATTTGGTCATTTATATATACCGGATGATAGTTAGGCTGTTTGTTTGTAAAATCAATGTGAATAGACTTAGATTCGTTAAGTTTTATCCGCCATTTTTTGGTCCAATTATATATTGCACTAACGGCATTTTGTACCTTTTCCACAGCTTCCTCGTGTGTGACTCCTGTGGCCATTATGGCAGTGTCATCTGCAAAGGTAGCGATGGTGTTATTTTCCAATTCTGGAATATCACATGTGTATAATAGGTATAGGACCGGGCCTAGAACACTTCCTTGTGGTACTCCAGCTTTGATTTCTTTAAGATTTGAATAAGAATCTTCTTGTCTTACTCGAAACATTCTGTCAGAAATGTATGACTCTAAGATATCTGTATATTGTATAGGTAACATTTTCTTTAGTTTATGTTTCAGTCCTTCATGCCATACTTTATCAAAAGCTTGTGCTACGTCTAGGAAAACTGTAGTACACACTTTTTTTTCCTCTAAAGCTTTTTCTATAATACTTGTTATTCTATGAACTTGATCAATGGTAGAGTGTTTTTCCCTGAACCCAAACTGGTAGTCAGGAATTAGCTTTTTATCTTCTATGATTGGTTTAAGACGTTGCAGTAACAACTTCTCAAATAGTTTGGACATAATTGGAAGAAGAGAAATCGGTCTATATGACGATGCTTCATGGGGTGGTTTACCAGGTTTAGGTACCATTATGACTTCTGCTACTTTCCATACATCAGGGACATATTTAAGTCTAAACGCAGCATTAATAATGGTGGTTAATTTTACTAACGCTTTTCTAGGCAAGTTTCGGAGGACTTCTGCAGTTATAAGGTCATATCCTGGACTTTTTTTCAGTTTTAGGTTGTTTATTTCTTTCTTACTTCACTTGGAGTAACCAGCTTAATTTCTTTATTTTCTTGTAATATTGGTTCAACAATATTTGGATCTTCAACGTCAGCTATATTAGGTTGAAATATTTGTTCCAGATGATGTGCAAATCGATTTGCTTTTGGTAATATTAATTGCCCAGTTTCCATTTTCTTCCTTGATTGGGAGAACATGTGTAACAGGTTGTTTTAATGATTTAGTTGCTTCCATAGTGAGTAATCTGTTTTTCGGTCACTACTTAGCTCGCTGAGGTAAGAATACATAGATTGATCTTTAAATTTTGGATTTCTCTACTAATTTTTTGTGTTAGGTTGTTTAGCAGAGTTTATCTGGTGGATATCTTGTTAGTTGCCATTTTTTCCTAAGTTTTCTTTCTCATATATGAGTTTTAGAATGTCATTAGGATAACTATTAGTCCTACCTTTCTTTTTATATCACGCGTGTTTGTCCCAAGCGCATTTCTGAATATTGTTTATCAATATTCTCGCTTCTAATCTAATTCCTCGGGTGTTTTTAATGACGTTTTCAAGTTTACAAACGAATCTAAATCTTGCCTAAAGCTGTCCCAGTCCGTATTTTTATTGACTAGAGTTAAGTGTCTTTCTTTGAAAACTATATCCTCGTTCAGCGTTAATATTATTGTGAGTGGTCTGAACTCATATCGTAGCCTTCTTCAATATTTATAAAATCTCGTGATATTTTCTTGTATATGAAAAAGTCTATAAGATCGGGAATTTTATTAGGATCTGTTGGCCAATAAGTAGGCTTACCTGTTGATATAACATCGCAATGATTTTGTCTTATTGCACCACAGAAGTTCTCGTCCTTTTGTGGTTGTAAGTCTCGATCCCCAATATGTATTTTTCGCATTAAAATCTCCACCTAGATAAACCTGTTACCAAGTTGTTTGAGAAGCTCTGATATTGAGTGACTTTTAATGCATATCTTGGAGGGCAATATATGGCTGATATGATTACTGGATAACGTTTGGTTTTAACAGATAAAGCAATAGCTTGTATTTCCCTCTCTTCATACTTAAGTACTTGAAAATGGTTTATGTTTTCTTTAATAAGTATTGTACTACCACCTCTGATGTGTTATCTGGGTGCAAAGAGTGATATGCTTTATACCCTTTAATTTTAATGTAAGATTCCCTTGTGAAATGAGATTCGGATATCAAGCATACGTCGATATTTTCTGTGTTAAGGACTACCTGCAATTCATTTGATGTCGAAGGAGTCCATTAGCGTTCCATGAAAATATTCTTATTGAAGGTTCATTTTTATTATATTTTAACGTTATGTTCGAGCTTCTTTAATCTTTCATCAAAAGATGTCATTAATTTAATATGCTGCTCAACTTTTCATCTATACTAGATGTTTTGTGGGTACTTTGGCAGTACTTTTGTTTGGGGTTTGTCACCTCTTGGATTTGAGCAAAAGATATACTGTCCGTGACAGCTGACTTGAAGTATACTTTTTATCTTCATGAGTCAGGTTCCTGGGACTTGTTTTTTCTTTAGTGTTTATTTTTATTTGTTGTAACTCTTTAGCTACCATACAACCTCTATAGTTTGCTGGGTGGGAATTACCACAGTGAACACACTTTGGTTTGGTTTCTGCAGGTTTTTCACAGTCTTTTGTCAGATGCTTTCCAGTACATTTCACGCATCTGGGCTCCTTACGACAATATCTTTGTGTGTGGCCATATGCTTGACATCTCTTGCATTGTGGGATTAGCTTAGATGTTTTTAGCGGCTCAATAGTTACTTGGCATCCAAGGATTGATTTAATATTATATATTTTGTTTATATCTTCATCCTTGTCGAACGAAAGTATAAACATATTTAGCGGTACCTTTTTTTTCCAGCTGAGCTTGTTTACAGCTTCCTGGACTTTATACCCTTCTTCTACTATTCTACTGGGCACACAAGATGCATATAACTTTTTAGCAATTACTCTTATCGGCCTATCCTGCTTGTTCTCATAAGAGTACCAAGTACAATTGTTTTCTAACAATAGCGAGGTAATACTTCTGTATGTCTCTTCATTATTGACATTAATCTTAACACTATCACCATTTTTCATTTTGATCAGAAATGAATCTTTTGGTAGATTTGCTGAAAGAAAATCATAAAACTGTTGGTAGTTTATTATGTTTTCCACAATAACTGGTGGTGGTTGTGGAATTTTTTTAACTTTCGATGTATGTTTTTTTTCTTGAGAAGAGCTTGTCCCGGCTTCTCTGTCTTGTGGAGGGGTTAGTGATAAATTCAGCTTTCTTTTTTTGCGGCTCTGCTGACGTACCCATTCCGTTTCTTTAGCCAATTCCTCTTCATCCGTCTCATAATCGACACATTCGGAGGATCTTTCACCACTCAGAGATTCTTTAGGTGGATCTTTTTTCTTTGGGTTTTGAACGGTTTTTAATTCTCTCTGAAGTTCTTGAATACAAGACTTCAAGTCTTTTACTAAATTCTCTAGCTTTTTCCGTTCAGCGCGTTCATCCAGTAAACTCTGATATAACAATTGTTCTGTTTTTGTTTTAATTTTAACAGTTTGCGTGGCCATATTTAATAATAAAGTATGACTTCGCCTTAATAATGTTCACACAAACACATGATGCACACGTGTAAAAATCTGGGTCATCGCGGTGACCGTGAGCGGCTCGCGCGGCGTTGATTTTGCTGCGTCAGCGCTTTACCCGAGCACGTACTAGAGCAAGTGCAACACACCCGTTCACGATGAATGCTGATCGATCACCGTTACGTAATGTCGTCATGAAACGTGTGAAATCGCAGCCATTTCCTTGGTGTTAACAAAATGGCGGTCACGTCGCCGACTCGTTACTCTAAATGTTGGATTTACCGAGCTTCGAATAATAGTTTAAGGTTAAAAGGAATATTTCGTTGCAAAAAGAAGTTTCGGGATCATTTGAGGAAATATAGATATAGATTCATTGATATTTTACGAGACGCGAGACTCGAAGTAAAATGCCGTTAGAATTACTATAGAGTTAAATACTAATACATGGATAAATATAACCGAACACAATAAGTCCAAACGTAATGCAGAAGATCGTAATTCAATAAAACGCGCAAAGTTCGACTCTTATTAGAGTCCTGATTGCAGTACACACGTCTCGTTTTGCTTTGGTTCGCACGACTCCCTCCTCCCTCAATCAGGCCATTGCTTTATACTGCACATATGCAATATGTCCGCCCGGCCGCGTGTAACGAATTTCCTAGAATCAGCTTGTACTTTACATCCGTAACACCTGGCTAATAATCACAATACAATAATAGGCCGTATGCCAATAAGTAAACAAAAGATGACCATAAAAGAATTTGAATGTTATTAGTTCAAATTCCGACGGTAATAAATGTGCTTTGTTTCAGATATGCAGGTGGTTTTGTGTTTGTCGGATCTAAGTTGTAAAAATATTAAAAGATTGTACTATAGTGGAGACTCGATTTACTGGACTAATTTGTTGTCGTAAGTTATTCTGATTATTAACAATCCAGATATTTGAATAAATAAAAAAAACTTTATTCTTATCCGTGCAGAAACGAAGAAAGAATACAATTTCCTGCGGCCGGGCAGCTTGTCGTAAGAGGCGACAAAAGAACCCACGGCCAGGTGGTAGGGCATTTGCCCGACTGGATGGCTACCACCCCTGGTGTAAAGTATGTTGCCATAATAACCTTGAATTGTGTTACGGCATTAGTGGTTAGAAGCAACCCATTTGTAGCACCTTTGGTGTTGCAAATGTCCATATGGACGATCGCATAATTCCACGCACTGTGCTGAACTCCTGCAATGAAAAAAATGTACCTACATACTAATTGAAATGATTTATGTAATAATAATAATAATCGCAGACAAACACAAACATTGTATATCCTCAATTAAGCAAGTTCAGCTTGTGTTATGGATAATATACAACGAACTCTCTAGTGCCGAACCAGACCATAGTAAATAACGAAAGTTCGTTTTTATTATATAACAGGGCCAAATTGGCCCTGCTTTTTCGTGAATTAATCAAAACTATATGAGCGGTATTTATTTAGCAAAACTTATATTATTTATTTATTATATATATAAGAATTAACGTCGTTTACAAAAGTTGTTTACAAAATTTACCAGGCCAAGAATCGAACATGGAGCACCTCCGTTGTGGTAAGTTCGGCCCGCAAAGGCTTAGCCTTTTCGACCACAGAAGCCGTACACATTTGTAATCATAACATGAGACCCAATCCGATACTCGCGAATCCGAAACATTCCATGATCTCTTTCTTTATTGAAACAATAATATATCTTTGTGAAGACAAATAAAGAAAGACAATTCGTTAAAGGGATTAACTAAAGACACACAAGTTAAAAAAAAACACAAATTCAGCAATCCACAAAATCAATTAATATGTGAAGCAAAAACGTGTTTTACCCCTTTTTACTATACACACACCTCTTTATTATAGAGAAGCGTGCAGAATGCTAATATATTTTCAATTATGAAATAAAATAAACAAAAAAAAAACATTACACACACTGCCATGTATTTGTCACACTCGCATGTAAACTTTTTTGTTTATTGTTCAAGTAAAATTAACAGTGTAGCCTTGGCGAAATCTGTGATTATAGAAGAAGTCTAAGAATAGTCTTTGACAACAAATGAATATGGTCGAATCTCGACCACGGGGTACCACTAGCACGTAATAATAACGAAGTAAAGAGCTGTTACTGTGGAATTTGTTGCACCGCTGTTTTTCCTTTAAGTATTACACACATGACTATGGAATCTTACATCTAATAACAATAACGAAAATAATCTTATTTCGAAGATCGTCTTATATTAACAATGAATTTAATATAACGAAAAAGGAGTAGAATTTGGTAATATTAGGCTGTCCCTTGCGGTTGCCTTACAGCTTACAGCCCTTGGGTTTATCCGCATACCCCACTTATAACATGCGGTTCTTTTAAGTAGTTATGGTTCATATTACTAAAGGCTTTGTATAAGTTAAAGTGTATTTGATTTTATCTACGTTTTATTTACTTGAGACTTCGTCTAAGCTTCACTTAAATTCCAGCGTGATTCCAGGGATAAAAAAGATTACATTGTTTTACATTAAACTTGCTATCAATCAGTAAATAAATTACATGGAAATTGGATTTTTTTATCTGGCCATTTTAAATCATTCCAGAAGTATTCCCTGGATAGCCTATGTGCAACCCGACAGATTCTTTTATAGGAATGATTTAAAATACCCACAATGGAAAAAGTAGAATTCCAATGCGATTTTTGCACTGATCGATAGCAAATTGTATGTAGTAAAATGTGTGATACTTTTTATCCCGGGAATCGTGCGGGAATTTACCTGCGAACGGTTTAAAGTTGTTCGGGTGCATAAAAATTAGCTTATCCTACACAATTTCCACTAAAACGATAGCTTGCTTTATTTTTTAAATGCTGTAGTACTATATGTCCCGAGAATCCCGCTGGAATTTAAGTCAAGCGTGTACGAATTCGCGGGCATTTACTAACTAGTATATTATAGCTAATCGCTATAACAAAAATATACGGTACAACAACTTTCCTAATTACTTCCTTAACTATAAGCGTTAAATGATTAAAGAAACAATTAGGAGAGTACATAAAGTGAGTTGCGAGTGTCGTATACAATAGCGCCTTTGACGGCGACTGGCTGCCGTAATTAGAGCAGACTGGCCACCCTCACAGAGCCACACTTAACATATAACTGCAAGTCGAAATTAATTTTAAATAACTTGATATTGTTCTTATTAATCCTGTCGTATGAGGCGTCAAAACAACCTATAGTCGGGTGGCAGCGTATTTCCTCGCCTGGATGGCTGCCACTCCTTACCTAGAGTATATCGCTATTCGTAAAGTAATTCTACAACATACTTCTGTATAAAACTAATAAAGAAAAGAACAGAGATATAAATAGAATAAGAAATATGTAGAAAAACTAGCTTCTGCC